>CM062203.1:2637500-2787500 GCA_031216445.1 Lateolabrax maculatus
TTTGATGCTCGAGTGAAGAATGTTGTTCAGTCAGGCTCTTTCAGTTCAAGAAACATTTCTAAAATCAGATCTTTGTGGTTTCCTTCTTACTTACATGAGGTTATACATGCTTTTATTCTTCTCTGGACTACTGTGATGCACTTTATGCTCCCTCCACCGACTTCAACTGGTGCAGAACGCTGCTGCCTGAGTCTTAAAGCTGGGGTCGGTAACTCTGGAGGAACCAGCATCAGAAGCTAGATTTTGAAAGGCTTTTAACAGGCCTGCGACGGCCACAGATACTGGATTTCTTTCTTTCTTGTGTCAGAGCATTTGATTTAATGATGGCTGTCGGGATGTAAACAGAATTTCAACAAATATAAATTGCCTTCCCCCTTTCACACACACAGAAATCTGATCACATGACTCCTGTGTTAGCCCACTTACACTGGCTGCCAGTTTTATTGTTTATTTGATTGTTTTTATTGTTGGTTCTGGTTTCGATCACTTTGTAACCTTGTTAAGAAAAGTCCTTTATAAATACAGTTCATTTATCATATTATTATATTATTCCTTCTAACTTTGCAATTTGAACATCGTCCCTGAAACGTTTAGCAGGAAAATGATTGTCCAAAGTCCTGCAGGATAATATCTGAGTGTTATCCTTGGTGACTGCAGCTGATTGTGTCTCACTCACTTCACTGATGTTTCTGTGTTGTTTGACTTGAGTTAGTCCTTCAGAAAGCTGCAGGACGTTTGAAGCTCTGTCATGTCAGCTCATATTTCATTGCTCTCTTTGCTCATTTTTCAATATCTGCGTTTTATTTTGAAATTGATGTGAATCTGTTTTAGCTGCATTAACCCTTCCTGTCCCACCCAAGGGCGTCATTTTATGCTGAAAAGCGGTGGGGACATAAGGGCTCAGATGAAAAAACATTTTTGAAACCTGTGTGATTTTAGGCAATGTAATGGTGGGGATCGGTATGAGATCAGAGTAGATAATTACTTAGCCCCGGCTCCTATAGAGTGGAAACACTCAGCACAACATCCATATGCATCACATCCACATCTGCAACACCAAGTTAATAACCAATGCCAATATTCATTTTCCGTCAAACACAGAGAGCTCCACTCTGTCCATGTGTTTCCTTGTCAGCATGACAACACGTGCAGGAGCTGACAGCCAGAAACACATGTTGTGATTAGAAACTTTCTAACTGTGTAATACATCATGGTCAGTTGATTTCAATATTTTTAACACAGTTCTAGTGTATTTTCTACTAATTAAATTTTTCTTCTACCAGCTCCTGAAGTTCAGGTTGACCCCGGTGTGTCTGGGTTGTGTCTCAGAAGGTGTTTTTCATATCGATGCTTTTGTGTGAAGAACTGTGTCGACACTGATCAATAAAACTTCAGTCAGAAAATTGAAAGTGTAACTTTAATGCTTTTGAATGCATTGCTGCAACTTTAAGGTTCCTTTCTGTGGATCAGTTCTGTCCACGGCTGATGCAGAGACACTAATTCACTCCTTTATTTCATCCAGACTTGATTATTGTAGCGTTTTGTTGTCAGGCCTGTTTCTCACCTCTCCAAGAGCCGCCATCGCAGGGTCTCCACATGACCAGAAGAAGTATTCAGATGCTCCTAAGTACTAAAACTCATAACAAAAGTCCTTCATTTAAAATCCTACTTAAATTAAAGTACAGAAGAATTATCAGGGAAATATACTTAAAGAATCAAAAATTAAAAATGATTGTCATTTGGAGTGGAGAGGGGGAGTAGTTTATGTAGCAGTCACATACAAGAATATCAGCAGAGCAGGGGCGTCGAATGAATGTAGATTTGGATGGAATGACAAATCTTGGGCGTTAAGATGTGAAAGAAAAGCGGTTATAAATTTTGGTACAACAATGTCCAAACTCCTGTCTCAGGTCCTCAGTCCTCCAGAGTCGGAGTGTACCTGGATCACAGTGCAGGTATTCTGTCCTTCTACAGTGTCACTAAAACCATGACTCTCCTCCACAGAGTCCAGACCACATTCACTCAGCCTTTCTATGCTGGAGTTTGGCTTTGGTCTTCTGGAGACTCTGCTGAGTTCTGTAAACTGAAATAGACCGAAGTCATTTAAGGGACAGTGGGGTTAAATTCAGTATATAAATTCTTAATCCTTTTTTTTAGCCATGGAGGCTCTCACTGCTCAGGATGACTTTTGTTTACCTGAACTCACATTTCTCTGCATGAAAATGTAAACTTCTCTGTGCTCTAAATGTTCTTCAAATATTTGTATTAATGAATTTGTATGTTGTTGTTTCTCTTGGGTCATAAAAGCAACAGACCTTCCTTTATCGTACATATTCTGTTCTCACCACTTGTAACCAAATCTATATTTACATTTACATTTATTTGTTTGACTGTACAAATGAGGAACTGTGAGGTATTATAAAACTAAACTACTGATTATAATCATGATCATAATGATATATACATTATTTTATTTTACATAGTTGAGATTCAGTTTCTATCACTTGTTGCTTTTTACAACCAACATTTTGTTTATTTATTTATTTTGTTTACCATCTTTCATCATGTGACCTGAATGCAGCATCAGTGTTACAGGCTGTGACTCCTGTGAACAAACTGACGTGATATTACATATATGTGAATCTCTCTTTCCTGGTGTTGTTTGAAGCTGCCAAAGGCTCAGTGAAGCTTTTACATGTCTTCGTGCAGTGAACATCACAGCAGGTTAACAAGTGAAATATGAAAACTGATGCACAACACAAGAGGGCGCCTTCATCCTGCTGACCAGGGATGTAGTGGAGGTTAAAGCTCCTCAACTCAGTGTGTCTGCATGTTATAGTAAGAACATGTTTTTTGGCTGAACGATTGCTTGGATGAAACCTTTCAACTGCCACTGGCTCACTTTAAATGTGCAGGGAACATAGCATGGGAGTCAGGAAATGGGCAGGAAACATCACTGCAGACCCATCACACCCTGGACACAACCTGTTCCAACTCCTCCCCTCTGGTAGACTACTACAGAGCACTGTACGCCAAATCAACCAGACACCAGAACAGCTTCTTCCCACAGGCCGTCACTCTGATGAACAGTTAAATCAGTCACACAGTGTCAGGAACAATCCCAATGCAATAAACCTGTACCTGTACCTGGTCTTTTAACATGTCAACATTGTCAATATAATTCAAAGCACCATGTATATTTTGTATATACATCCATACTGTTATATCCACCTACCTCATGTATATGAAGTATTCTGTTTGTCCAATTTAAAATCACTGACCATTATCACACCCAGCTTTTTTGCAGTGGGGAAGATGTTTGGTCAGCTTTTTTAGAAGACCGGGACTAATGAGGATATGACAGACTGGAAACTGTAGGACTTAACTAACTCCAGACGATGGCAGTAGTGCAACACTAAGGATGCAAGCTGCCATTAAAACACAAAGAACAAGAAGAAAAATGAACTGGGAGGTTGCAGATTGGTGTGGTGATGCCAGGCATACTGACAGAGCTGGGGGAAAACTGAAGGCGGAGGCAGGCTGAGTGTTAATCCAACATTTTCATTATTTTACTGTCAATCTCTGAGTCTGTTTTCTCCCTGTTGACTGTAGAGGGAAGAAATGTTAGAATGAACTCAACATCCTGAGTCTTCTGTGGACACAAAATTGTAATTGGCTGAATGATACAAATTAAACCTACTGTAACCCAAGAAAACCGGCACAGATTTAAAGAAAAGTGACCAGGTGGCTGTTTCTATTACAGTCTATACTTTGAGTGTGTGTCTGTATGTGTGTGTTACTTCCTGTTCTCTCAGTCTCAAAACAAACTTGTTTCTTGATTCTTGTGCTCTGAGCTCACAGTCAGCGTTACTCTTTCACCTCTCAGACTGACTGAAGTCCAGAAGATGAGTGTTTGTGTGGAGGAAGAGGAGGGCAGAGCAGAGTCTCCGGTGTCCAGCTGTCGATCTGTGGGGAGTGACTGGTCCAAAAATCATCCTCCAGACTTCAGCAATGAACCTGGACCCTCAGACACAAAGTAAGAGACTGTTTTCACTGTAAACTGACCTGATGGAAGATGATGCATTGAGGATGAAGACAAAATGCTAAAAGATTTATATTCATGATGCAGAACTATTAGTGTAGATACTGATTTAATTTCCTAAGCAAAACGCCTGAGATCCTCAATTTCAGAATTTTCACTTGAAGAAAAATATTCATATATTTTCCCCTCAAGTTGAAGTTGCTGTTAAGATTTGGAAATATTCAAATTTTGAAAAAATGTGTTTCAAATGTGTAATTGATTTTCTCACTTTTGTCCTCAAAGGAATTTGTAGGTTGGACTTTTCCTCAGATCAGCTTTTATCATCCACCAGATGCATCTTGAATCAGTTCATATCATAATTCTGCAAAATGTGATGAAAAAGTCATTTGTAGAAAATCTTTGCTCACCTTGATTATGTGTGTTTGAGTTTGAGTTTATGCTGTAATTTAATACTAAGCTCAAACGTGCACTTACTATAGATTTGGAACTTTCCATTGAAAGCCTTGAAACATTAGTAAGTGGACCTCAGAGTTCAGATTCTCTCCACCATATATTATTCTTAAAGGTGAAACAAACATCCAGCACTCATGTAAAAGATATCAGCAGATAGAAAAAGGGCAGAAAATGTTTAAATGTAGATTTGGACCACTTATTTAAATTGCATTGATGCCTTCATTTGATAGTTGACAGTACAGAGTGACAGAAAACATAAAGCGAAATTACATACAAAAAAGTAAACTGTCTGGACTTGAACCTGTGCCACCACTTATAGATGTGTATGTGTCTTAGACTAATCTACAACAATTATTTAGACCACTTCTAACCTAAGCTAAGCTGCCCAAAGTGACTCTAAAACAGTGAAGGACATAATCAGCTCTCATTAATGGAAGGCTTTTACTGTGAAGTAGCTGCGGGAAGTGGTGAGTTTTAACAAATCATTTTAGTCATAAAGAAATGTCTTCACAGAGAGAGGAAGAGGAGTCATGATTCTGTGGAAGCGCAGCCGTGCTGCTGTGATTTATGTCAGGACGTCCTGAAGGATCCAGTCTCCACCAGCTGTGGACACTGGTTCTGCAGACGGTGCACCACCTCATACTGGGACCAGTCTGCTTCATCAGGAGACTCCTCCTGTCCCCAGTGTGGAGGTAAGAAAAGAACAAGACAAGACAATGTCAAGAATGTTACATCTAGCATGCCTCTGCCTCATGATTGCAAGTTTATGTCACGTACACAGACTCTGCTTCTTTGTTTTGTCTCACACTTTTTCTTTCTTTTTTAGTGAGTGATGGTCTGCAGGAGATTTTAGATGAACATAAGATCAGTCTGAGGAGGAGATGTGAACGTGTGACTGAAGGACCTGATGAAGCAGGAGGTGGAACCCTCCTCAACAACAGGATCTACACTGAGCTCTACATCACAGAGGGACAGAGTGAAGAGGTTAATACCCAACATGAGGTGAGGCAGCTGGAGACAGCGTCCAAGATGGAGACCCTCCATGACGCTCCAATCAGGTGCCACGACATCTTTAAAGCCTTACCTGGCCAACAGGGACACATCAGAGTTGTTCTGACGAACGGCGTCGCTGGCGTTGGAAAAACCTTCTCAGTGCAGAAGTTCACTCTGGACTGGGCAGAGGGCTTGGAAAACCAAGATGTCAGTCTGGTGGTTCTTCTTTCGTTCAGGGAGCTGAACCTGATCAAAGATGAGCAGTACAGTCTTCTCAGGCTGCTCCATGTTTTCCATCCAACATTACAGAAGGTCCCAGCAGAGAAGCTCGCTGTCTGTAAACTGTTCTTCATCTTTGACGGCCTGGATGAAAGCAGACTTTCACTGGATTTCCACAACAAGGAGGTCGTGTCTGATGTCACACAGAAGTCATCAGTCAACGTGCTGCTGACAAACCTCATCGAGGGGAATCTGCTTCCCTCGGCTCTCGTCTGGATAACTTCCAGACCTGCAGCAGCCAATCACATCCCTCCTTCATGTGTTGGCAGGGTAACAGAAGTATGAGGCTTCACTGATGCCCAGAAGGAGGAGTACTTCAGGAGGAGGTTCAGTGATGAAGATCTGTCCAGCAGAATCATCTCACACATCAAGACCTCCAGGAGCCTCCACATCATGTGTCTAATCCCAGTCTTCTGCTGGATCACTGCTACAGTTTTGGAGCACATGTTGACTACAGACCAGAGAGGAGAGCTGCCCAAGACCCTGACTGACATGTACTCACATTTCCTGCTGGTTCAGACAAAGAGGAAGAAGCAGAAGTATGATGAGGGACATGAGACGAGTCCACAGAAGCTGATGGAGGCTGACAGGAAAGTTCTTCTGAAGCTGGGGAGGCTGGCGTTTGAACAGCTGGAGAAAGGAAACATCATGTTCTACCAAGAAGACCTGGAGCAGGTTGGTCTTGATGTCACAGAGGCCTCGGTGTACTCAGGAGTTTGTACAGAGATCTTCAAGAGAGAGAGAGTTATCTTCCAGAAAACAGTCTACTGCTTTGTTCATCTGAGCATTCAGGAGTTTGTGGCTGCAGTCTACATGTTCCACTGTTACACCAACAGGAACACAGAGGTACTGGAGGACTTCTTGGGGAAAGACCACAGTAACTCAACCCTGGATGTCTTCCTGAGCAGAGCCATGATGAAATCCCTTGAAAGTAAAAATGGCCACCTTGACCTGTTTGTCCGCTTCATTCATGGCCTCTCTCTGAAGTCCAACCACAGACTCTTAGGAGGCCTGCTGGGTCGGATAAACAACAATCCAGAAACCATCCAGAGAGCCATTGTCAACCTGAAGGAGATGAACAGTGATGATATCTCTCCTGACAGAAGCATCAACCTCTTTCACTGTCTGACGGAGATGAGCGATAACTCCGTACATCAGAAAATCCAAAAGTTCCTAAAGTCGGACAACAGATCAAAGAAGGAACTCCTTGAAATCCACTGCTCAGCTCTGGCCTACATGCTGCAGACGTCAGAGGAGGTTCTGGATGAGTTGGACCTGAAGAAGTACAACACATCAATGGAGGGACGACAGAGACTGATTCCAGCTGTGAGGAACTGCAGAAAGGCTGTGTGAGTCCAGATGTGATTAACATTATAAATCAGTGTAGATCAGTAGTTTAGTTCTTCAAATATAAACACTAACATTCTTATTATTCTTAAAAAAGTGTTCCACTTGTTTATTGCAAAGATTATCTGTCAGTTGAATTTTGCCACAGATGTACTTCAGCTGTTTCAAATGCTGTGCGAGCAAAACATTTTGATTTTTCAGTTGGTTGTGTTTGTAGCTGTCAAGTTAATGAACCTAGTTATTCTATTTATTTCTAATAATTGTTACATTTTAAATTTTTTTCCTTATATTTATCTTTCTGAACTTGACTATGTATCTTATTTCATAACTGTTCCTTATGTTTTATGTTTTTATCTTTTTTATGCAATAAATAAGTTTAAATATGTTTAATAATAAAGTTTTATAAATAAAGGATTATTATTATTATTATTATTATTATTATTATTATTATTATTATTTAATTTTAACAGGTAACTTTGGCTGAAGCAGCCACTCTAGCCACAAGTGACAATTATGAGATAATGTTGAATGCTATAACAGTGATTTGGTAGAACAAGTGGAGAATAGTCATCAAATCAGGAACTGATTCAGTAATGTCAGTCACAAAACAATATCTATCTAAAGCTTGCTAACATTAACTAACATTAGCCACAGTAAACTACTGTTCATACAAGACTGAGTGTGTTGAACCGAATAATGGTGCATTTTATTGCTTATGTATTCAACTTTTAATTTTAAAGAGGGAAGTTGTGTTACATAGTTTTGTTTTTAAGTATTTCCTTATATTCTGTTACTCACAGAAAGAAACTCACAGGTGTTTTCTTTCTCTTGTTGGTGTAGAGAAGACTAGTAGCAGTAACAGATACCACTAATAACCGGGGCCTGATGATAGTAGTAGTATTCAGACTTTTTTAAGAGATCTTATACAAACCAAAGGTCAGTTTTATGTTTTTAATGCTGATACACTGATAAAATCTTTCCGATGACAACATGTTGAAAATAATGCAACCGTATTGGTTTGTTAATTTTGTTTGTGTGCTGAATACGTTTTTTCAGACGCTCAGAAAAGAAAGTTGATGTCAAAACATCATGCAGCTATCTGTCATGCACATCAAAATATTTAATCATATTAATATTTGATTATGTACAGGTCTAATATTGTCAAGTGATTGGTTTCAATAATGTTCCGTTTGGCGTTAGACACTAACTGTTTCACTTACGGACGTGAATCTGACAGCAGCAGGTAGCTAGCACAGAGAGATCTTCTTTCCAAAGTGTTATTGTTCACGGAGTTGTAAAAATGGTTTTCTAGTCAAGATGGCCTCATGCTAACTTTGTGGAAACAGACATAGGATTAGATCCCGCAGACAGGCTGCAGACATTACGGAAGCCTAAATGTAACTACATTTTCTCTCCTTTAATCTGCAAGATTAAAACAAAACAAAGTCTGCAGGTATGAGAGGGAGAGATGAGCATCGTTTCACATCAAAGACAGTGATAAAAGATCAGCTGAACTACTGATGTGAAGAGAAAATGTTCATCAAAACAGGAAATGTCAAACTGTTTAGTCATCAAACGCATAAAGTAAATATAAAGTGTCTTCTTCCATAATAACATATTTTGTAATATATGTAGTATGACAGACTTTCTGGCTGTGAACTCTCAGAGACTCACTGTGAAGTTGTGGCCTCAGCTCTGCAGTGCAACCCCTCCCATCTAAGAGAGCTGGACCTGAGTTACAACAAGCTGCAGGATTCAGGAGTGAAGCTGCTGTCTGCTGGACTGGAGAGTTCAAACTGTAGACTGGAGACTCTGAGGTATAAAGAAAAGAAAGACATAAATGCAATGAAGGTGAAGATAGGAACTGTGATGATCTTCATGATATAATACATTTTAATGACATACCAAATGACGGTCATGTAATAAAGGAAATAATGAACAGTAATTTTAGTAAACAGAATTTTTTAGGCCATCATGTCTGATTTGATATTGATCCTCTAATTCCAGACTTGACTGAGATCAGTAGCATGTTATTAATCTATGTTGACATGAATAGGTGTTACTATTAGGACATTTTAATGTTGAGCTACACATTAAAAACCTGAACACGTCTGATTGGCTTTAAAACTGATTTTTATCTACATCATTTATTCTTTATTCAGTTTGAGACGATGCAGTTTGTCAGAGACCAGCTGTGCTTCTCTGGCCTCAGCTCTGAAGTCCAACCCCTCCCATCTGAGAGAGCTGGACGTGACAGAAAACAAGCTACAGGATTCAGGAGTTAATCTGCTGTCTGCTGGACTGGAGAGTCCACATTGTACACTGGAGACTCTGAGGTCAGACACAATTTTTTACTTCTGTGTCAATATTAACATGATGTAAAAGTTGTGGTGACACTAAACTGCAGACATAAGGCTGATATTATACAGATCCACACTGAGTATCTTAATGCTAAAGTCTATTTTCTTCATTGAGTTAATCAATTGAGGCAGAGCAATGTTGAGCTACATATTTAAAACCTTCATATACAAGAAAATCTAGACTGGATAATTCACTCTGAACCAACGAATAAATCAACAATCTCTATTTCAACTATCAGACAATAATGCATATAGTTAATATTCGCTTTTTCCAAACTTTTCATGAAGCTATATGATGCTTATACATTTACTTTAGCCTGGCATTGCCACACTAATTCACATCATTTATTCTTTATTTAGATTGTGTCGATGCTGGTTGTCGGAGACCAGCTGTGCTTCTCTGGTCTCAGCTCTGAAGTCCAACCCCTCCCATCTGAGAGAGCTGGACCTGAGTGGAAACAACCTGCAGGATTCAGGAGTGAAGCTGGTGTGTGATTTTCTGGAGAGTCCACACTGTAGACTGGAGACTCTGAGGTCAGTATACTGTCTCTCTAGATCTTATTGTAGATCTTATATGTTTAATTAAAAAATGAACCTAATTTATGTTCATACATAACTTACATCCATAAAGATGAACATATCCGTTTGTAAATTGTTTCATGTTTCTTGTACTAAATTTAGTCTGCAGTTACAAAAGACTTCTGTTTCTTAAAGAAACTGTAGAAAATGTCCACTGTCGGATGTTAAAGTAAATTATTGTTCATAACTTTTCGTAAATGGTCACATACAGAAGATCCTTTTGAACTAATATTTGTTTTGAATTGATGGTTTCTAATACGCATTTGTAAATTAGTCTGGTGATGCTGGGCTAAAATATTACAGAAACACAGAGAGATCACAGCATATTTCCAAACGTAACTGTTTATAGGATCAATATAGTATTTATCCTCTAATTCCAAACTTGAATTGTGTTGGGGTGACATTTGGATGATGTCTGTAGAAGGCCACAATAACACAGTGACAAAGTCACTCTACTCATTTGATGGGATAAGCTCATTGATGAGGACATACTAATGTTAAATGCACATTTTTAACCTGACCACATCTGATTGGATTATAAATTGATTTTTATCTAGATAATTTAATCTTTACTCAGATTTAAGGACTGCTGGTTGTCAGAGATCAGCTGTGCTTCTCTGGCCTCAGCTCTGAAGTCCAACCCCTCCCATCTGAGAGAGCTGGACCTGAGTCTCAATGAGCTACAGGATACAGGAGTTAATCTGCTGTCTGCTGGACTGGAGAACCCAAACTGTACACTGGAGATTCTGAGGTCAGACACCATTTTTTTTACTTCTGGGTCAATATTAATATGATGTGAAAGTTGTGGTGACACTAAACTGCAGACATAAGGCTGATATACTGACCACACTATCTTAATACTAAAGTTTATATTCTTCTACAGTGGTTTAGTCCATTGACTGTGGCAGAGCAATGTTGAGCTGCGCATTTAAAACCTTAAAGGTTCTGTAGGCATAGGGCTGTGAAATATGACGATATATATCTAAATTTAAGTTGTTGTTTTTCAAATCACACTCGCAATCATTTTCATCGTTATTCAGATTGATGAACTGCTCATTGTCGGAGACCAGCTGTGCTTCTCTGGCCTCGGCTGTGAAGTCCAACCCCTCCCATCTGAGAGAGCTGCAGCTGAGTGACAATGAGTTGAAGGATTCAGGAGTGAAGCTGCTGTCTGATCTTGTGGAAAGTCCACAGTGTAGACTGGAGACTTTGGAGACCCTGGATACGTAGAGGTCTGTAGAGGGTTGAAGTCAGTCCCTGCTGGTTTCAGCAGTATTGTACTAAACACAGTTAGCATCAAAGCAAAGATCCATTATTTCCTGTAAACCTCCAACATTCTTAGTGGCTCCTCTGTGAAGAAGAATGGTGACGGGCTTCAGGGTTGGACAGAAAGAGCAAACAGAGAGAGAAACTCAGCCAATCAATTCAGCCAGAAGCTTGTCGTGATCATATGTTTGAGTTGATGTGAAGATGACAGGAAATAAAGGTGAATTACAGCTGACAGCATTATAAGATGTATAGGGACAGTGGTCCTCATCCATCAGATCTGATCTCAAATCAGACTTGATCAGTTCATCCTCGTCACAGCTCTCAAATCAGTCTGACTGCAAACCACTGGCTTTTATTTCAAAGAACCATCATTAGTAAAATATGAACATGTAGGACCTTTAACATCATATATACATCTGTCCCTTTGTCTTTTGTTTCATCTGAATGTTTTTTATAACAGACTCAACATTTACATATTTATAATATTTCAAAAGTAGATGAAATAGTCAAATGTGACTAAAGTTCTAAGGGGGTTTTAACAATGCCTTAGCTGTTCTAAAATCATTGTAAACCACAGCCTCTTGGGGCTTATTGCTTTATTAGTGAGCAGAAAATATCTTTCTGTTTCTGCAGTAATTATGTATTCAGGACTCTCAGCACTTTATTTCCACTGTAAACACTGGTTTGTGACTTCTGCTGTCTGTCTTCTCCTCTCATCAGCTGGAGGTGATCTCTGTCAGAGTGTGATTGATCAGAAAGGTGGTGGTGTTGAGAGGCTCTGGCTGGGTCATGTGACTGGGAGGTTGCAGTGAAGAGGAGAGCGTCATCCAGCAGTGACTGACTGAGAAGAAGTGGGGATGACTCTCTATGCTGCAGACTGAACTGCTCTGAGATCAGCTCAGTCCACCATCATTAAGGGCCTCTCCAGAGAGTGTCGAAGAGATCTTGATCTTTTTTTGACTCATTCAGATAATGTAAACCCAAAGTGACTCAGCAGATTAGTACTGACGATAACAACATAGCTGCGCATCTACAAAAATGTAAACTGCACACAGGTTAAAAGACTGTGAACTAGTGCAAAGTCTGTGGTTATCTCTGTATTTCTTTGTGTTTCACCTCCACACTGTTGAACGATGGAAAACAGCTTCAGTTCACCTTTTTTTTTGTATCTTGTAAGTTGATATCAGAATGCAGAAACCTGCAGTTTAATTATCATTCTTATCAGTCCCTCATTATATTTCTGCATACTTACTTCTGTATGTTTTTGTTCTTAATCCATATAAATCTATCACTATATTCCGTAACAGAGCAGATGTAATTTCCTGTATTCTGGTGCCTTTTAACAGGTGGTTTGATACTTTAATCTGGCTGTACTAGTATGAGAAATGATGGGTACATTTGTAATTTCATCCAGAGGAAGTGGTTGGCCCCAGATCAAACATAAGAATATAATTCAGAACAGGATTATAATTTATCTATATTTTAAATATAACTAGATGCTGTTTCTAGAGCAGCAGCAGTAACGTTTAAAACAGCAAAGTCACTATATAAACTCAATAATATCTAACAGCAAACAAATCTGAAATGTTAATAAAATAAATCGTAGTCCTGACATCAAAATACTGAGTGAGGTATAGAAAGAATGAACAACACAGACAGTCTAAGAGAGACTGCGGAGAGAGCAGATTAAAATATCGCTTTTCTACATGTTTACATGTTTATGCTTGCTGAACAGGTCCATTGAGAAGGTATTTGTTTCTTATTATCATTAACAAAAATTAACAAAATGACGGAAACTAGATGTGAAAAAACAACTAAAGTACAGTGAGTTATTACTGCAGTTTACAACAAAATCACGTGTTTTAGTCTAAGGATGATGAAGGCCATTTAAATACTGGCGTTGTATTAGAAAAAAATTAACTTGTCAATCTAAAATATATATTTACTGCCCTCCTCACATTTTTGCATTTGTAAGATTAATATTATCAGTTATCTTATCAGCCACAACAAACATCTCTACATAAACATGTTCCTGTAGTTTTCTGTCCATAATCTAAGATAAACAAGTATCTGTTACTTCACTGGACAGTAAAATCTGAACATCTTGTCATTTTAGTAAAGATGAGACTACAGTTATGACAACTACATCTCTTTACTCAAAATTATATTCTGAATTTAACCTGTTTTCTTCAAAAATGCTTAAAGGACTTTATCGCATATGTCAAAATAGTTTGAGAATGTCATAACTTCTACAAAAGTGAGTCATTGTTCTATTTTTCATGTACTGTATTTGAATTATTGTTATCATTAGGAACATTAATCAAACTGTTTTTTTCAAAGAAATAGAGTTACTTCTGAAAACTGGGTAACCATCTCCAAACCCAGAGATCCAAAGAATTACCACTAAAAGTTGAGCAGACAGTATTTTTAAATGAGGAATTAGCTCTATTGTAAACAAGTATCTTCAGTTTAGAAAAGGATTTAATTACACAGTATCTCTCTCAAACCGCTCCTGTTCCTGCTCTCTAACACAGAGAGCTCCACTCTGTCCATGTGTTTCCTGGTTCCCTCCCCTTCAGATCTACAGTTTGCAGATGGGTGTAACCAACATGTGGTGAAGTGCAGGAGCTGATAGGCTCCATTCACTGCAGAGACACATGCTGTTTAGATCAGAGCTCAGACTAGTTTCTGTTATAAGGAAGTGAAACTTAGACAGTCGTTGACACTGACAGGTGAAATGGCGCAGAAAGGAGTTCAGCTGGACCAGGAAACCTTCTCCTGTTCGATCTGTCTGGATCTCCTGAAGGATCCGGTGACTATTCCCTGTGGACACAGCTACTGCATGAACTGTATTAAAGGCTTCTGGGATGGAGAGGACGAGAAGAAGATCTACAGCTGCCCTCAGTGCAGGCAGACCTTCACACCGAGGCCTGTCCTGGTGAAAAACACCATGTTAGCAGTTTTAGTGGAGGAGCTGAAGAAGACTGGACTCCAAGCTGCTCCTGCTGATCTCTGCTATGCTGGACCTGAAGATGTGGCCTGTGATGTCTGCACTGGGAGGAAACTGAAAGCTGTCAAGTCCTGTCTGGTCTGTCTGATCTCTTACTGTGAGAAACACCTCCAGCTTCATTATGAATCACCTGCCTTTGAGAAACACAAGCTGGTGGACCCCTCCAAGAAGCTCCAGGAGAACATCTGCTCTCGTCATGACGAGGTGATGAAGATGTTCTGCCGTACTGATCAGCAGTGTATCTGTTATCTCTGCTCTGTGGATGAACATAAAGGCCACGACACAGTGTCAGCTGCAGCAGAAAGGACCGAAAGGCAGAGAGAGCTCGAGGTGAGTCGACTAAACCTCCAGCAGAGAATCCAGGACAGAGAGAAAGATGTGAAGGAGCTTCAGCAGGAGGTGGAGGCCATCAATCGCTCTGCTGATAAAGCAGTGGAGGACAGCCAGAAGATCTTCACCCAGCTGATCCGTCTCATGGAGAAAAGAAGCTCTGATGTGAAGCAGCAGGTCAGATCCCAGCAGCAAACTGAAGTGAGTCGAGTCAAAGAGCTTCAGGAGAAGCTGCAGCAGGAGATCACTGAGCTGAAGAGGAAAGACGCTGAGCTGAAGCAGCTGTCACACACAGAGGATCACAACCAGTTTCTACACAACTACCCCTCACTGTCAGCACTCAGTGGGGCTGCAGACTCATCCAGCATTAAGATCCGTCCTCTGAGGTACTTTGAGGACCTGACAGCAGCTGTGTCAGAGCTCAGAGAGAAACTACAGGACGTCCTGAGGGACACATGGACAAACATCTCACTGACAGTGACTGAAGTGGATGTTTTACTGTCACAACCAGAGCCCAAGACCAGAGCTGGATTCTTAAAATATTCACGTGAAATCACACTGGATCCAAACACAGCACACACAGATCTGTTATTATCTGAGGGGAACAGAAAAGCAACAATAATGAGTCAACAACAGTCTTATTCTAGTCACCCAGACAGATTCAGTGTAAGGTTTCAGGTCCTGAGTAGAGAGAGTCTGACTGGACGTTGTTACTGGGAGGTGGAGAGGAGAGGGAGAGGAGTTTCTGTAGCAGTCACATACAAGAATATCAGCAGAGCAGGGGGGGAGAATGAATGCGCATTTGGACAAAATGACAAATCTTGGATGTTAGATTGTGCCAAATACAGTTATACATTTTGGTACAACAATGCCCAAACTGCTGTCTCAGGTCCTCAGTCCTCCAGAGTTGGAGTGTACCTGGATCACAGTGCAGGTATTCTGTCCTTCTACAGCGTCTCTGAAACCATGACTCTCCTCCACAGAGTCCAGACCACATTCACTCAGCCTCTCTATGCTGGACTTCGGCTTTATTATAATTATGGCGATACTGCTGAGTTCTGTAAACTGAAATAGACAAAAGTAAGTTAAGGGCCAGTGGATTAAATTCTGTGTTTTAATTCTTAAACTTTTGTCTTCCTGTTTGTTGCTGAGAGCTGATTGTTGTGGCCTTTCTTCACTGCACAGACATCACCTGTCAATCAAACATTATGGGAGGGACTTTGACATCTTGTCATTAGTTGTTCTGTAAATGTTTGAGCTTCTTTAGGTGGCGCTCCTTCCTGTGTCTGTTCAGCCATGGAGGCTCTCACTGCTCAGGATGACTTTTGTTTACCTGAACTCACATTTCTCTGCATGAAAATGTAAACTTGTCTGTGCTCTAAATGTTTGATAAATATTTGTATTGATGTATTTGTATGTTGTTGTTTCTCTTCCACTGCATGTATCTGAAGACAGAAAGCACCAGACCTTCCTTTATTGTAGATATTTTGTTCTCACCACTTTGTAAATTTGTAAAGAAACTTATAATTATTTGTTTGGTAGAATAAATGTTGTTGTTGTTGTTGTTGTTATCCAAAGTGATGTACAAATAAGGTACTATGAGGTTTCATAAAACTGTAATTATCATTATCATAATCAATAAGGAGATCATTAATTAGATTCTGGTTAAACAAACTGATTGTGTGGATGAAGTGAATCTGTACATGAAATTACTGAACAAGAGTCATTGAACTGATGGTATATGTGAACAAACTGAAGGTTTCCATCATGAATATACAAACATGAACAAGGTATTTTCTCCTTGTCTTCATTCCAGGATCTCATACAAAGCTGATGGAGAAAATATTAAACTAATATGAGAGTTTAACTGAGGCAGTTTTCCTCCTGAAACACCTCAAGGTTCATTGTTGATGTAGCTTCGACAGAGAAATTAGCAGTTTTCACACTCATCCAGCATCAGTATCCGTCCTCAGCGGTACTTTGAGGATGTGACGATTGTATTTTCATGTTGTTCTTTCTCTTTCAGTACATGGGCCTCTTTAAAGAGAGCAATTATCTTACATCATAGACCTGAAGACATAAATCTTTAAAAACACCTTATGAATATATACTTTAATTTTTTAAGAGCGTCAGTAATTCCTAAAACAGCTGGTCACTGTAGTTTGTAGCAATGTTAATCAAACAGCGGCAGATAAATCCACGTTTGGAGCAGGTGAGTATTTCCAGCAGCAGGATGGTGTATGTGGGATTGAGTTAAAATAAATTGCAAGGTGTATTCATGGTAATGAAGGAGCATGTCACCCCTTGCAACAGTGAGGCACACTGATGTGTTTTTAATAGTTTTAGGACAACAATGGAGCGCTATCGCACAAAGGAAGAAGATATATGAAAAGAAAAGAAATATGTTTTTGTACATTGGGTGAATTATCCCTTTAATATAATCAACAGCAAAACAGGTCCAACAATGGTGGTAAGGTCTGGCTCACAGTCAGCCTTCCAGTTCATCCCAAAGTTGTTGGACGTGAAGGCCATTCAAGTTCTTCAACACCAAACTGGGTAAGTCATTTCTTTATGGAGATATCTTTGTGCAGGCGGGCATTGTGGTGTTGAAACAGGAAAAAAACACAAACTGTTGACACGAACCTTGAAATATCATTGTATGCTGCAGCATTGAGATTTCCCTTCACTGGAAATAAGGGGCCCAGACTGTCCACATACTTAAGAATAAGAATTATCTCAAGGAAAATTGAATCAAACGCATCTGGACTTGGTTATATGAATGAGAATATTCACAGGCTAGTTGCTGAACAATTTGGGTCAGAAACCCTGAAAATGGTGGTTGGCTCGGAAAGGTTGGCTCGGAAAATTGCAGATTAGTTAATTAATTTTAAAGACATATAACCAAATCCAGTTGCGTTCGATTCAATTTCCTTGAGATAATTATGACCTGGATGAATGAGAATATTCACAGGCAAGAATAAGAATTAATTACTAATTAATTATTAATATTTGTTGCCTTTTTTTTCCTCCAGTATTTTTTAAGGGGGGGGGGGGGGACTACTTTATTAATTTTATTTAAAAAATCAATTGTATTATTTATTAATCTTGTTGCAGATTGTTTAAAAACCTGTGTGTGCGTGTTGACGTTGCGACGAGCCAAAGACTCAATCTCCCAGAATCCTTCGCGTCACGTGTTTCCGTCTTCCGGTTTCCTCCATCCTGTCCGAGCAGACGACGAAGGGGAGACGGATGACTCTGCGTCGAGGTTAAAACCAGCCGACTGAAACCCTCCGACGGCTGAGTTTCGAAGATTAAACCCCCCCGAAGGAAGGAGCGAGTCTGAAAGGTAGAGACCCCGATGGAGACTTTTAAAAAAACCCGGTTTTAAAAACATCACTCCAAGCTGAAACGATGCCAGTAAGCAGCGTCGCCTCGTTATGGCTTCCCTGCGTTACAGCTGCACGACTGTTAGTTTTCTTTAATTTCATCTTTCTTCTGCTCGTCGTTCGTCAGTCGGGACGGGGGTGAGGAAGCTGCAGGGCTGCTGCTGTCGTTGGCCTCCTCTCCGCCTCAGGCACTCCGTGGGGTTTTTTTTATTTTTTTTTTGCACTTTGCGTTTCCTGGTGCAGGTTTTTTTTTTTACTTTTTAATTTTTTTTAAAGCAGTTAATTCAGGTTGCCAAAGTGGTGCAAGGAAACTTTGATCCGCTGCAGAGGAGCCAGCACTGTACACCCGTTTTAACAGGTTTACAGATTATCAGGCCAGACAATACCTGTTAAAATAGTATAATAGTGTCCCAGTTTTTATCATATTTGGGGTTTGACACTTACATGGAACCTGGGTATTCGGCTCCCATTTTAACTTGATTAGGTGTGAATATGATGCAGGTTTCTCGACATGTGTTGGTGCAGATGTGTCAAAACATTGTCCATAAACTGTCACGTCTTCAGATTGCTGTTTGAGTATCGGTGTTTATCAGTTCTGGTATTGTCACACACGTGGCGTCAGCTGTGTTTTACACAGTTTACAGAGCGTAAACTCTGTCGATATTACAGTTCTAACCAATCATGAACTAGTACCAGTCCCCATCCCTAATTACATTATTGACTATCATATTTTGCCTGTAACGGACCAACCACTGTGTATTTTGAGTTGAGGAGGCTCCTGCACACATGACAAACAGCGTCAGACACCTGGATACACGTCAGGTGTTTTACATCACACAGTATCCATGTGTACATGTGCAAAAGGACATAACCGACAGTCTCTGAGAGTTCAACCATGACCACAATACTGCTGCTCATCTAAAGACACTCCCTCAAAGGGTGGGCCTTTTCTTTATCCTCGCTGATCTTACTTTATGTTGCATTTTGTGTGGGAAAAGTGACTAATTCTGACTTGTTTTTCTCTATTATGGGGCACATGAACCAGCAGAAAGAACACAGAATATGATATTTTCAGGTGATACCTGGAAGAAGGCAAACCAACAGGTCTGAGTCAATCGACCACACTGATTATTTGTGTCTTACTTACCTTTAAAGCCCCACTAATGTTCTCTGTGTGTGAGTTGTTTGTCTATCAGGTTAAGTGGCCCAAAAAACAAAAAAATCAATTATTACAGCTTAAAGAAATCTAATCTAATTAACTGGATGTTATTTTTATGTCTTTCTTACGAGGAATGAGCTGGTGGTCCTTAGGAAGTGATAGTCACATCTCTGGTACAAATATGCTTTGGTCTTACATAAGCACAAGATTTAAAGAGCTTCTTCCGCATGACTGCGTTCTTCTGCAGACGGACGGTTACACCGGAGGAACCTTTTCACTGATGTTTCGGTGAAATCCTGTGACCGGTAGACCGACAGTCTGAAAGGAATGCAAACACACAGATCAAAAAGTACAGATTATTGTGATTCAGTCGGCCTGCTGCAGTTTTTTTTTTGTCCCCCCAGTTAACAATAATGAGAGGAAGTAGAGCCCCACCCGTTGGCTACAGGCCACCTTCTGCCCCAGAAGAAAGCACCGTCACGTTGGCCTTCAGTCTGATGGAAAAGGAAGAAGACAGGATGTCACTGGACGCATCTGTACATCTGCTGATCTTATCGGCCGTTATTAACATGTTGCAGATATATCGGTATTGGTGTGTATGACGGAGATGCCAAAGATATGTGTACACATTTTGTAAGGGATGTTAGAGAAATTAGAGATCTAGTTTTTTTGGCCCCAACCTGGGTCCTTTTAATATTGATTATCTGCTAATTCTGAGTCAGATCCAATACTTTAAAATATACTTTATAAATACTTTTACAATATTTTAAAATATAGACACGAGTATCTTCGATTTAAGTTTTTATTTATTTTTTAAGAATTGTAATGACGATGCAAACTGAGAGGGACATTTCACAGTTAAAAAACTGAACTTATCAGTGATCTGATGGACAAACTACAGTATGTAATAGTGACTGTTTCTAAAGGACCTCAGACCTAGTTTGATGTTTCTGTACTGCAGTTTTCTTGTCACTTATCAGCCGAGATATACACACATGTTCTCTATACATTTACATAGAAAAATTTGGGGTTATTAATACAAAACCGAAATTAAGTAGATTAAAAAAGTTAATTGGGGGTTAACAAAAATAATATTTTAACATCCTGAGTTGAGTTCAGAGTTAATAACCATGACTCAGATCACAGGTAAGGTTGGCTTCAAAAGTTCCTCATACCAAGTCTGAACTGGGAATACTGGTTTCTGGTACTCATTCTTCTTTAAAGCTTTATTAGTAAGTGAGTAAAGCTTTATTTATGTAGCACTTTTTAAAAAACACAGTTACAAAGTGCTTCACACACATAACAGTAAGTTAATAAACTAGTAAAAATATTTTACAATACAAACACAACACGAGGACAAGGGATGGAGGTCTATAGAAAGGTTTGTGTGTAAAGATGTTTTTTAGAAGCCGTTTAAAACCGTCCACAGATTCAGAAACTCGGGTGGTGCAATCATCTTTTGTCTTGCCGTTGGTGTGGGGAACGGTTTAAAAGGCCGAGATTCGAGGATCAGAGTGGTCGAGAAGTGGAATAAGAAACGAGGAAATCAGAAATGTCGGTGACAATAATAATATTTGTGATTGTTTTAATAAGTGTGTGTGTGTGTGATGGTGGATTTGAGTGAATGTCTTGTGTATTTGTAGTTTGTTAATACCTTTTAGATTACATTTGTTATAGAAAAGTTTTTCTAAGAATCTATCTTTAGGCTCTCTGGCACGTGCAGAGGAAGCCGGTGGAGGCTTTTACTTTCAGAGGAAATCACAGTGCATGACGTGACTCGTGGGAGTTACAGTATGTTTGCTTGTTGCCTTTTCTTTTCATGTGAAATTATCACATTGACGCTGTGCAGTAAACCTCTGGATCATTTCCAAAATGCAGCTGTAAGCTTATTTTATGTGTTCAGTTGTAATAGCTATGTCTGTTTAAGGTCATGTCATTTAATCATGAGCTCGTGTGCAGTTTATAATGAGGAGAGGAAACCAAACGTGTCTCTGTCACAGCAACTTACAGTCAGTGCAACAGTACAGTTAGTTTCACTTCCTAAAACACAGACATTATAAACAAGTGTTATGGAGGTTAAAGCTCACAGCACCCAGACAATAACAACACAGTTGTCTGGGCCACAGAACAGAAAATAAGCAATCAAACCTGTTTTTGTTTCTCACTAAAGGAGCGTTTTGTTGTCAAATCCGTGTTGGACCTCACTGATGCTCTTGTGTCTGAAAATCCCTGCATGCAGATTCAACATCTGCAGTGTTGAAGAAGTTTAAATTACACCCAGCTCCACATCTGGAGATAACCAGCATTACTGTACGCAGCCATTTCACAGATTACTAACGGCTTTGTATCCCACTGATACTTCTAATGGTTTCTATTCATGCAGATACTTTATGTTTTGCTTGTCTAGATTTTGAGATTTTTGTGCCTGCACCCTAATACAATGGAAGTTAATGGGAACTCAAATGAACAAAATGTAAACACAATATTGACATATTTTCATTTTATAAAGTTTCATAATCGCACACTGAATGGCAGAAATGGAGCAAAGTTCTCATTCATTTGATGAATGACTTTGTTTCTGTCTCTGGGGCCAGAGGAGGATCGCATCTGGGGGAAATGTTGAGCTTCCTTCCTCTGCTGGTCACTAACTGTGTCTAATCTGCAGATTGATGATGGGCAGGTCATGTTCAGTGGGATTAGCTGGTTGTGCAGCCCTTTAATCAGCTGAAAGACTCTAAAACTTAGCTGAGTCAGTAATATAAGCAGCTTTAAAGTGGATAAATCTCTCATTCTGAATCATATTTTCTGCTTCATTCTCCGTGCAGATGCAGTGACGATGTTTCCCTCCACAGAGTGAGTCCACACCCGCTGAACCCGGCCCGGCTTCCTGCTCCGATGTCCCGCCTCCACTGACTCCGCCCGAGTCCACCTTCTGTTGACCAGTGGGCGGCCCTGCTCAGGGCGGGGGGGCGGGGGAGTGGCCAGCGATGGACAGCCGATGCAGCAGCAGTGCCGATTCACGGCTGACCGGCATGGTGCGGGGGTCCATCAACGCAACGCCCATCTCCGCAAGGGTGGAGTCGTACGAAGCCGTGGAGAAGAAGTGCATCTCGGACGTGAGGAGGACCTTCTGCCTCTTCGTCACCTTCGACCTCTTGTTCATCACCTTGCTCTGGATCATAGAGCTCAATGTAAGACATGTCTGTTTGTGTTGTGGATGTTTGTCGCAGGTTTATTATTATTTATTATTATTAACATTTTTTTAAAATCACAATAGAATAACTTTTGTGGTTTGTTTGTTAAAAATAGTAACCCTCGAATTTAGAGTCCAAAACTAGAGTGAAAAAAAGTTTTGTGTTGCCATCAGTTTTGCTCCTAATTCAGCTGTAGGGAAATTTGTACCAAGGGAGTTGACACCATTGTCAAACAAGGTATGTGACATTAAGGTAAGATGAGATAACAGAGACTTTATGGTCACCCATCTTTACATGGTGCAGTACAGTTATTTTCATTATCGAGTAATCTGTCTAATTTTTACTATTATTCGTAAAAAGTCGTTTGGTCCATAAAATGTCAGAAAATGGTGAAAATTGTTGAGCTCTGTTGTTTTGTCCATGACCCAAAGATATTTAGTTTACTGTCATAAAAGGACGAAAGAAACCAGAAAATATTCACGTTTGAGAAGCTGAAATCAGAAAGGGGGGGGGGGGGGGGGTTCTTAAAAAATTACTCAAAACAACGAATCAACTATCAAAATAGTTGCAGATTAATTTAATAGTTAACAACCAATCGATTGCAGCTCTACAATTGTTGGATGATGCATTCAGCTGACCTCGTTCATCATGGTTTATTGTATTTTATGCAGCACTGTATCTGAGCTAACATACCTACAACTGTGCGCACAGCAATCGGCTTTATGGCCAAACGGTTTTGTCTGTATTGCGTCAAGAAACGGGTCAGGTGCTGCTGGAGAAGTGAATCGAGGTCACAGAGCTTTAAAACGTTGTGCCTCGAATGAGGAAGGGATTTTATTTATTTTTTTACACACTTACCAGAATGCTCCAGTTTCAGCAAAGTGAATCTTTAGCACTGAAACAGACACACACAAACACTTTCTGTGTAACTGTTTGTAGGATATTCCAGTGAGTCACTTTAAACAGTAAACCTGGTCACGTTCGTAATGCCGAACCCTTCGTTCTCGCTCTGACTGTAAACCTGCTGAACTGGAACTGAAATGTGTTTCCTTCCTCTCTGTCTGTAACACTAAATGTGAGCAGTTTGGTTGTTTGTCACTCTGTTCTGACCGGGGGTCACGCTTTATAAACAATGCAACAAAGTCAAATCCAGCATGAGATGACAAGGAATCAGAATCAGATTAATTGCCAAGTAGGTTTCACATACAAGGGATTTGTTTTAGAATATCGGTGCAACAATAAACATAAGAATTACAAAATATATAGAAATATAAGAAAGATAAAGCAAGTACTGCAAGTCAAGAAGGGTAAGTGTAAAATAGAAAAATATAATCTGAAAAACACTATAAATAATATAGACAAATATGTAAAATATAAAATGAAACAGCTGTACAGTTTTGTGCAGGGATGTGCAAAGTATTGACCAGTTATTAAACCAGTTATTCCACTGCAGGAGGAGCAGCAGGAGTTGACTTGTCCTGGACAAAGTAGTTTTAAGATAAACCTTTATTGATCCCCAGCGGAGAAATTCGATTGTTGCGGAATCACAACAACAGAAACAATCTTAGTCCACAGTCAATGTAAACAGTGAACACCAGATTAATATATGATATGATTAAGACATGGTTTCCTAGTTTGTCTGTATTATTATGAGATGTAATAGAAGTATAATATATAATATAAAGTAATGTCAATGTAACATTAACATTTTAGATTATAATAGTAAGGGATATGTCTCATATCCCTTACTATTATAATCTATTATATCCATATTTTAGTCAGCATCAACAGCTTTATGTTGGTTAATCTGAAAACATCTTTGCTCTTACATGTTTACACAGTAAATCTTACCTAAGCTTAGCAATATTCTCTCAATTTTAGTCAATTTACCAGTATTTAAAGCTGCTCTGTGAGGCTGAACTTCGGCACAACAGATGTCAGTCAGTTTGTGTACCTTTTTGTTTATGCAGCAGCAGCAGCAGATGTGCAGTGTTGATTAAATTTGTATCTGGTTCATTGAAATAACGGCTGTACTACTATACTACTACCTACTGACTCTGGCACCGTGGGTTCAAAACTATGAAGTGGATAATCGTGAATTGTTGTTATGATGTAAATGAAAGATTAACTGGGAGAACGTGACTCTTGAAATTGACTTAAAAAAATAATTAGTTGATTAATTGAATTTCTGTTATTTGTCCGTGCCAAACATTTGCTGGTTTTGGCTTCTGAAACATGAGGATTCACTGCTCTTCTTTGTTATATATTATATAAATTGAATATATTTAGGTTTTGAACTTTTGGTCGGACAGAACAAGTCATTTGAAGACATCCCTTTGGGGTCTTATTAACTGGATGGGCGTTTTCTCACTCATTTCCTAGTCTAAACAAACAGAATATAAACAATAATGGAGGCGATCGTTGGTCGCATAGCAATCCATCCAATAGTATATTGTATATTTAAGTCTTGACCAAAGTGGTCAACCCGCCAACCAGTGAGCAAAATATTAAAAACAGGTATTTGTTAGCTTTTATATGTAATTAAATGTATATTTCACTGGACTGTAGTGAGAGCTGCAGCCTCTCTGTCAGTGGAAACACAGTTACAGAAGTTACTGAGGGCACACAGCATGGCTTAATAATCTCTGTAGGGCTGGAAAGAGGCCTTAATAATAATAATAATAATAATAATAATAATAATAATAATAATAATAATAATAATAATAATAATAAAGAATCCTTGGATAAGAATTAAACTAAAGATAAAGACTTCATGAACACGTAATCGGTCATTTCTCGGCCGGGAGGTCCCAGCCAAGTTTCGTCAACAAACCACAACAAGTGTCACTTCATTCAGCTCGTGCTGAAAACACCACTGAGCTGATGGGGCAGCAGAATAAACTACATCCAGTCAAGAGAGGCCCATTGTTTCATTTTCAGTTCTCTTTGTGTCTATTTTTGACATCCAAAGTTTCCTGCAGGGGGAGGCGGGCCTCCTCTCTTGAAGTAAAAACCTCCACAGCTAACAAAATTAAAATTATACACTTTATAAAATAAAAATGAACCTTGAGGGAATACGAATAAGCGTAGTTCCCAAAGTGTCGCAGTACTCTACTACTAAGATGTATCGGCCGATTTCATGTTACTCATCAGCCAACATGTAGACTGAAGATGATTTATATTTGATAAACTAATATCAGTCATTGTAGTCTAGTATGACCCACATACTTCTGGAGTTTCACTGCAGCGTTTTTTCCGATCAAATCTTTCTTATTTTTAGTTTAACCAGTTTCAGAGTCTCCATGTATAAAAAATGATGATAAACTGAGGTGAACGTGGAGCGTCTTCATCACTACTTTGTGTTTGACAGGTGAACGGCGGCATTGAGAAGCAGCTGGATAAAGAAGTCCTGCACTACGACTACCACGCCTCCTTCTTCGACATCTTTGTAAGTTCTTACTCTTTTCACTGTTCATGTGCAGACAGAACATATTTAATTGGTCCATTGTTTTTCTTTGCCTTATCTTTGTTTTTCTCCATTTTCTTTATTCCTTCCTTTCTAAATGTTTCCTTCATCCTTCCTCCTGCCCTTCACTTCTTCCTTCCTCCCTCAGCTCCTGGCTGTTTTCAGGTTTGCCACTCTCATCCTGGCCTACGCCGTCTGTAAGCTTCGTCACTGGTGGGCCATCGCAGTGAGTTTTCCTTCTTTTAAGACTGTAATACGACAGGATTTCTTTATCTGTGTCAGCAGAGGGTGAACTGCTGTATCAGTCTGATGTAGCTCTGCCACGGATTAGGACAATATAACATACACTTTATTGTCATTCATACATTAATAATAACAATAACTTTATTTATTTATATTATATATATTTATATAGCACTTTTGAAAAACAAGTAACACATTTCTTTACAAAGACATAAAACCAAGAAATACCAGATAAAAGTGGAGTAACATAATTAAATAAGGTTAAAAATAATACTGTAACAAATGAGGTTCAAAAAATTTTTTGCTAGATGACAGAATAAAGACATAAAACCACATTATATGATGTCTATAATGTTCAGGTTTAGGTGTTTATTAATTGTAATGTGTTACTATTGAGGTCACAGTGATGGTGCATTATATAAAGAGGTTTTTCTATTATTCTGCCCCCCTCATGTATGTAAATAAAAGAATTAGAAACAATATAATGTAGTCAGGTACAACCACCACCCATAACTATAACCTCATTAGACAATATCAACAAGAATCATTAACTTCATAGAGGTAGATTTTGACTTGCATTAGATGGTGCAGGTTTACCTGGTAAAGAATCCACTGAGGGTTTATTCCTCTTGGTACTTTTGTTCATGTCAGGTGTTTTTGTCAGCGTTTCTTTGTTTAAGGGGAAATTTGCAGAACACAGAAAGTTATGACGGGTGATTTGATACCGGATTACAACGCACTGAACAATGGGTGGACAAAATAACAGAAACGGCTAACAAAGCCACACTGTATCCTGACAGTAAATAGAAAATAGGTGAAGGACATTTCTGTCCAGTTCTTCTAAAAAGAGTCGGACGTGTTGATTTAACGTGACGGTTATTTTTTGGCTGGAGGTAATCAAACATCCTGTTATGTGCTGGTTATGATTGTTCCTCTTTGCTGATGCAGTTTTCCTGTGTTTGACGAATGTCGCCATGTACCAGCAGTTCCAGCAGCAACTCCTGTAAATCACAAAGGCAGCTACTGAATCCGGTCATTTTAAGAGAAATACCCACCGGCCACACAGATGGATGACAGATTAAAGGACCAACCATCATGAGGTGTTTTAGTGAGTAGTTGTTCCACCACGAGCCTCCAGAACAGCTTCAGTAGTCCTCGTCATAGATTCTTCAAGTCTCTGGATGTCTACTGGAGGGTTTAATACCAGTCCTCCTAAAGCAGCACATGACTCAAATCATGACCTTTGTGGAAACATCTACGTTTGATATGATTATACACTTATTTGTTCAGGTTTTTACTTAAAACAAGAACAACAGACACAGGACTAAGATAAAAAATGTTTTTAAAAAGGTGATAAAATGAACTACTAAAAGTCGACTAAAAGGTTTTGAGTTGTCATCGACTAAAACTAATAAGCTGCCAGCATCAACATGTTTGTGACTATTTGTTGTTGAATTCTCCCTGCAGAGTGTGTGATGGAAGAATAGAAAACTGGATTTGATTCTCCCATATTAATGCAGGGTGTCCTTATTATGTTGTGAGGTGTTTCTGTTATTTTGTCCACCCCTCGTTATGGTTCAAGTTGTGTTTAGGTCAAGGTTTATATTGATGTCGACATGAACAACGTGAAAACAAGGTCTGAATAATATGAGCGTCTCTCATCAGCGTTTCTTCTGTTTGCACAGATCACGACCGCAGTCAGCTGTGCTTTCCTGATCGTTAAAGTCATTTTATCAAAGGTAAGTTAAAGAAAATAATGTGACATTACTCCACCTGCTGCTCACTATCAGAACTACCAATCACTTTTCAATAATGTCCAAACACTAACGTTGTGTTTGAGACCAACAGCTCAAAGACAAACCAGCAAACCTGCTTCACGTTGTTCTATCAGTTTAATACTTAACAATATTCCTAATATTTGACTTGCTTATAAACATGATTTTGAACAGAGAAAATGTTTCTGAAAAGATTGTTTTCTTGTTTTTTTTACCCCATTTATTAAAAATTTAAAGATTAAATACATATTTGTTTAGGTTTCATTCACTTTTATGTAAAACACTTGTGTTGCTTTTTAGTTTATTTTTTTTATTAAATATAATCATTTCCATATTCTTTATATCTGTGATTGGTATTGACGGTTCCTCTCCAAAGTCACAAATGAGTCTAAAAGGATTTTTTTTAATCTTTTGAGGTAATTTCTTTTTCTGTGAATTACTTTCTGGTAAATAAAATGAATACATGTTTGTTCACAACCCACATAATGTATAAAACATTAAATATTAATTATTATTATTTGGTGTAATGATTTATGCTAATTTCACCTTCTTTAAAGGTGAATTTGTTAACCTGCTTGCTTCAGATGTTTGTATTTGGTACAAACATGTTGAATTAGATATTCAGACTCAAAATAACTAAAACTTATAGAACCCAAGACTTTGCAGAAAGGTTTTTCTTTTGTTGCCATGACGTGTTGTACTCTTATTTTGTGTTTTATTCAGATGAGGTACTGAGAACTAAAGGTATCCCTGTGTATGTATATGTGTGCAGCTGCTGTCCCAGGGGGCCTTTGGGTACCTGCTGCCCATCATCTCCTTCGTGTTGGCCTGGATAGAAACATGGCTGCTCGACTTCAAGGTTCTGCCTCAGGAGACCGAGGACGAAAACAGTGAGTCTCCTCTCTGAAGATACTGTATCCACTGTTATTACTACTGTTACTACTGTCACTAATGCCACCGCAGTACTGCTGCTGCTAAAGTTCTGACCACTGCTGCTAATACTATAACCACTATTACTCAGGGGCGGAAGAAGTATTTAGTATTTAGACTCTTTATTCTTAAAGTAAAAGTACTTAAGTAATCATAGTAGTGGTGTAAAATGCACAACATTTCCCTCCAATGGAGTAGAAGTATAAAGTAAAAGAGGCACTACTACTGTAGTTAAGTACAGTACATGAGTTAGTGTACTTACATCACTGGTATTTTTACTACTACTAATACTGTTATCTCTAAACTGCTGTCACTGCAGTAGTGCTACTGCGTATTGTCTTACCCCTGTAACTACCACTACAACTATCATGGCTATTACTACTATTACTATCACTGCTACAACTGCAATACTATGGCTGTTACTAATGAAAATACCCCCACTAATATTATCTACTACTACTAATACTGTTGTTTTATTACTGCTGTCACTACGAACACTGGTACCTCTACTGCAGTTCTATATACTCCTGTTACTGCTGCTGTTAGTGTTACTACTTACTGTATCTCTACTGCTTCTGCTTTGGTAATATTATTACTGCAATTTGCAATACACAAAATACTTGTAATACTATTAAAAATAACTAATGTCACTTGTGTTATAATCACTACTATCACTTTATGTACCACTATAAGTAGTACTACTGTTTACTCTGTTAATGTAACTACTCGTATAACTGCTACTGATATTACTATTATTGCCATTACTAGTAGTGCGATTTTTAAATTGAAACTTTTCTTTTTCCTAAGTATCTTGGGGCATTTTGGGCCTTTAAGTTGACAGTAAAGAGGTGACATGACGAGATGCAACAGAGGTCCCAGGTCTGAGTCAAACCAGCGACGTTGTGATCACATGGTGACCCTCATCTAACCCAGCAGGACGCCCCAATACTACTACTACTACTATTATGACTGCAATTACTGCTGTTTATGTGACTACAGTAGTATTGTAGTATGATTTCTACCAGTCCTGCGGATATTATTACTGCTTGTGAGACGAAGCCGAGTTTCTCCTGCTCTTCATGTATCGTCCTTTGTGTGTTTCAGGATATCTGTCCATCATGGACGCCACAGAGCGAGCTCCTCTCATGTATCCGGGTCCTTTATCTGACGGACAGTTTTACTCTCCGCCAGAGTCTGTGGCAGGTCTGTGCACTGACAGTAATACAGAAATATATATATATACACACACAACTAATATCTCACACTTAACCTTTTCTCTTATCAAGTGATCCAAACCATCGAGTTTAAAGAAACATACTGATACTTCTGTATGTTTGAGCCCCTTAAAGGATCAACTCACCTGCTCTGACAGTTGCCTCTAGTGGTGTGAAGTCTTGCAGATAGTTTTGATTTTATTTACCCAGGTTTTTTCCAGAAATCTTTTCTTCATGACAAAAACAAGACTATAACTAAACAAAAACCAGTGTAAATGTGTGGTTGTTGGTTGTCCTTTGTCAGAAACAGGCCCTGCTTGCAGCTGTGTAATAATCGTTGTCATATGTCATAATAGTTTTATCCTCACACTGATTTGTTCCTCTCGTGTTCAGACTCTGATGAGGACCTGGATGATAAACATGATCCAGAAAAAGGGCTCATTCAACACGTGACTTAACAGGTAACAGTGTGTCCTAACACGTCGCGTATATTCCTTGAGGACGATGCCGCCGTGGTCTGTATCCCGATCCAAATCCTGAACCTCGCTTTGTCTGTTTTTGTCCTCCTCAGGATCTCCACTTCTGAAGGTGAAGTGTCTCTCCTGCTCCTGTTGTGCCGCTGAGGGAAAATTCTGCCTTACACATTCTGCCATTTTAGCTTTTAGTTCGTCTCAAAGAAGCCTTTGTATATTCATACCCACGAAAGCACCTCGGTTTCTGATATCAGCCTTCTGCATGTGCACCGGGACTGGAAAAGTGCCGCTTAAAAAGCAATTTCAGTGTCATGACTTGTGGTTATTTTTAGGATTTTTCCCCCCACATTTAAAGAACTCTGGCCCTTTTGAGGAGAATTCATATTAATGGTTAGTAATGGTTTAATGGTTGCTCAAAATGGCACATTGTGTGTGAGAATTAGATTGACTCCAAATTAAATACATTTTAGATTGATTTCAGTATCTGATCATAATTCAGTCTTAAATTTTGCCTTCCAGCGACACAACATTTGACAAAAAACATTCTTCTCTACGGTATTATGTTTACTTTTAATATGTTGATCATTTTCACCTGCTTGGGTTTGAAGTCACTGTAACAAATACATAATAAGCTTCCTCCATAGACTCTGCTTAAAGGAAAAAAATGATTTTTTCAGCCAGTATTGAGCTTATGGACAACGTTTGTAGCATTTACTGCGTTAAAAACTGGGTTCAAAAAATGTGTTTGACTACTTCGAGGTCTTAAAAAGCAGTGAAACAACTTGCACAGAACATTGGAACATCATTACAGTATAAAGAACTGAAGAATATTGTTTGCTTCTAAAAGAGTGAAGTATTATTTTACTTGAGCCATAAATCTGCAGCATTCAAACATGAAGGCTGTGCTGCACTGTATGAACTGAAAAAAGCTGCTGTTACACACAGTTGGAGCTCAAGAGTTGAAAAACACATGTACATATCTTCATGCATGCCTTGCAAGCAGAGGGTGATTTTGTTTTTATGAAAAGCTTGTCTGTAAAATAGAATCATTAAAATGTGAAATCTTATTTGGTTGTTTTATTCCTCTTTTTTTGTCTCTCCTTAACTACGGAGGCCCAAAGTGTTCAATACAAATACATTTAGTTAAAACCGTGATTAATTGCGAAATAATCAAATACATTAAAAAAGTTCAGCTCATTGTTATGAAATGTTATTTTACCCTACTTATTTTTACAATTAAAGATTTGTTTTTATTTAATTCCAACTGTATTTATCTCAAATGTCCCTGTTCCAAAGTCTGTTTTCAACTTCACGCCAGTTTTATTTTGTAATGCCACTTTTCATTCAGTCTTTTGAAAAAGGGACATTTATGACATTATAAAAAGAATAAGAGGCAGGATAAAGTAGCAGTTCATGTCTTCTTCTTTCTTTTAAAATGCAATCTGTAACAAGAGGTGGCGGGAAATCAGGAAGTGTCGACATGGTGACTCTTCCACTTCTACCAGTCACCGTTTATCCTGCGAGGAGCGCTCAGTGGTATACGGTCAGAGCAGAATGACGACGGGTTGTGTTTAGACCTAAATCAGATCCGAACACAGTGAGGTCATTACGCATTAACATGTTTTTTCTTATCCAGATCGCATTTTAATAGCAGTTGTCAGAGTTTATCAAATACATTTATTAAATTAATTAGAAAGAAATTAAAACCATTGGATAACATTTCATAAAGTATTTAGTAGTGGCTCAACTTCACAGTTTGATAATCTTTTAAGATTTAAATTATGGTGGTAATTGGTTTCCATAAAGAAGATTCCTGACTCACTTTATGTTGAACCACCAGAGACTTTGCACGCAGAATTAAACCCACAAACCAGCCGAGTTTCTGTAATACTGTTTTATTATTTTTTCACATTTTTATTGACAGAAGTCAAGTATCCAAGGCGTTTGCAAACAGTGCGTCCACAAATCTACATTTTGCCTCTCATCAGTGTAATGTCTTTCAGTCAGTCAAACACATTGTCCTTTAGAAATAAATACAATACTGATTTTTTAACTTTTTTTTTTTAAAAGAAAGTAAACTCTAACCTACATCTGCCCGAAGGAGCTCATACAGATTCAGTCTTTGTAGTCACAGTCTGGAAATGACGCCACGTTACTACATGAAACGACAGCACGACACATGGAGGTAAACGACTCCTTTGTCCCGGAGAGGAGGTGAAAGGAGCAGAGGGGGATTTAAAAAAAAAAACAACTAGTGACACGGTAAAATCCTGCAGCTGGTGTCAACGTGTCCGAGAAAATCAACAACATGAGGGTGAAATAGTGAGACCACCTGCATGACAGACTGTAAACACCACAACTAAAACTACTTAAAATGTGTGTGAAGTGAGTTTCAGGATACTTCTGGCCTGTAAAAGCTGTTAAAAACACAATTATGTCCATAATTACTTAATTTACTGCTTAATGAATCATATGTGAGGTGAAATCAGGGCATTAGTCCCGGCCCACATGCAGCCAGGTTTGGCAGCTGAGGGTTTAGAGGTGCAGACTCGGGGGGATTTGGGCTGAGAATCAGCAGAACTGGGGCCGGATTTGGGGAAATATTTTTCCTGTTTTCACACCACTAAATAACTCTCAACGTATAAATATGGTATTCTACATTTGCCTTTTTGTCAATGAATCCCATAAAAAGACAACTAACAATGAATTGATCTTATTGTACTGTGTCTTCAGTAGGAACCAATGAGCCACAGACAGGAAGTCTGAAAGGACCAACACGATGTTGGTTTTGGCCTTTTCATGGTATTTGTTTAAGTCAAATTTAAGTCTTTAAAGGTTTTGCTGTAGCTCTCTTGTTGCTGGGTGAAATAAGTGCAACCCTAAGAAGCTATAACTACATTTTTAAGAGAAGCAGAGTGGCTATCAGGAAGGTGGACTCAACATTTCATCCTCTCACTCAGCTGAACAGGAGCGCCGCGCGAACGAACTGAAGCTGCAGTTTAAAAGGTGAAACGTGGGCACGGAGAAACAGAACGTGGGTGGATGAGCATCTCGGTGCTTCACTAACACTACACAGAGGTTTATTTGTATTTGTTGTTTCTCGCTTTACATGAAAATGGAATGCTATGTTTTGTGTTTCTACTCTAGTCTACTGTCTCTACTTTTGTTCAGTACTGAAACCATGCGTCAAGTTTTCTTCTTCACTGCTTTTTTGGCAGGTGTAGGATGATCACCGACTCCTTCCCCCCTTTTCATTTATGGTAAAGTGGTTCTTTTGTGTCCCTCAGACTTAACGTACGCGTTACATACGATTATTGTCCTCTTACCCCCCCATTTGTCTTCTTTAAAATCAGATAGATACCACAAAAAAAAAAAAACACATCTCTTTGCATCAAATGTGGGCTCAAATCTTTGATCTCTATCGTTCACGCACCAAATTCTATTTTATTTTTTTGCTAAATTGAAACCCGTCAAAACATCTGCTCCACTTTGTTTCTCTCATCTTATAATCGCTTTTACATTTGAGACTCTCAAACTGTTTTTGGTCAAAAAATTACTCTTTCAAAGTGTGAAAAACCTCGCAGCACAACAATTTTTGAAGACTTTTCTGAAAACCTTCACCCTCACCAAGGAAAACGCAATAAATATGTAGTGTTGTAATGTTACACGAATGTAAAACATAATATAACATGAAATAAAATGAGTGCAGATATAAATGGACCTTTTGGTGGCAAGGAGTTGTGTTGACATACGGATCCAGATCAATAAGTAGCACTGAAACTGTCGACTATCAAAAGCTGGTCAGATTCTTACTCTCTGATTCTTTGATCAGATGATTTGCAAACTGAGAATCCAGTCAGGGTCTTTTGAAACATTACGTAGGCAAAGTTCCTGTACAGCTAATCATGTTGAGTAGAGCTGAATCGAGCAGTCCATTATTCCATCAGTTGGATTTTAATGATCAATTAAGACAAAATTACCAACCTTACCAGCACCAGTTAGAAGATTTACTTTTTTTCTTTGTCTTGTGTGACAGTAAATTGAATATTTTTGCGTTTGGATTGTTTGTTTTCTTACATTTTAGAGACAAAAAAATCAGGACAATAACTGGCAGATTAATCAAAGATGAAAATAATCGTTAGTTGGTGTTAAGACAACATTAATAACTGTAGCATTGAGAGGTTTGGTGTATTTTCTTACACGCAAAATCTGATTTTTATGCTTCAAATTAAAAGTATTGGTACCAGCAAGTGTTACTGTATTAACACCAGTACTATTTAGCATTTATAAGCACTATTATTAACATGTAATAAATGGTTTATAACATTAATATACTTGTAAGTTGCTATGAGGACATTTTTAACTGTTTATTAATGAATTTATCAACAACTATAACTGCTCCTATATCTCGTTTAAGTGTTTATGTTTTATCCAATTTGAGTTTGGTCGTAGCTCTACTTTCTTTATAAGATAAAACTGTCTTTGAATGATTTCAGAGAAGTCTTCAAAAAGCTCACGTGTTAACAAATGACCTGCTGGAAAACTAAATTCACTGGTTCCAGCTTCTCTCAAGTGAGGATTTACTGGCTTTCTCGACCTTCTATGATTGTAAACTGAATATTTTGGGGGTTTTGGACTGATGGTCCAAAAAAAAAAAAAAAAAAGACATTTTATAGACATCAACTTGAGCTTTAGGACATTGTAACAGGCATTTTCTCCATTTTCTGACATTTTACACACAAAACTAATAACCATTAATCCAGAAAATAAACAGCAGATTAACTGATGATGAAAATAGTGCAGCGCTAGTTGGAACAATCTCTATGTAAGCATCAATTTAAAAGTCTCAAATGTAGAAATACTGATTGCATGAGACACAAGCTGCATGTAAACCAGCAAATTAGAACACTTTCCCAGTTCACATACTTGTTTGTTTATGTCACAAATGTCCGTCCTCTTTCTCTTGAACTGCTCTGGGACATGATGTTTGTGGATTTAATGCCTTCCTGTCTCAACATGATGTTTTATATCCAGCCAGCAGGCGTCCTCAGAGGACAACAGTTCATGACTACTGCTGTATATAAAACACACACGTAACACTGAACCTCTGCAGCCAGCACCACAGTCCCAACACAGTGTCTTCATTCAGGAAGATATGGGGGGGGGGGGGGGGGGGGATCTCAGCATCAGTGAGTCACGCTGCTGTAACACTTCCTGTCATGAACGAGGAGGCTGCTCTTTAAGAAATAAGTGGATTATTAGGAAATAATACTGTTGAAGTTGTTGAAAAATACATGGTGTGTTACTCCAGTTCTTACAGCTCAGAAATGCCTCGGACTAACCCTTTAAAATGTCACGATTTCTAGAGTAATCAAAAAATTTCACACCCCAACCACAGTAAAGGCAAGTTATCGCCATAATATTTAGACTCTTATGCGTAACTGGTGATCTAACTGTGAAATGGACCCATTAATGAGCACTTAAACTGATTTTATAGCACTGAAATATTTAATTTTGTCTGAGTTGATGTGGTCTGAATTCCCCTCTTTGAAATGAAGGTCAAGTTTATCTGTGTTTGTTTTAGGATTTAGTGATAATTCAGGTGGCGAACAAATAAAAAAACTAATATAAAAATTCAAGCAAATTTAGTATTAAATTTAGGTTCAGTTAAGGTCAAAATCAGGTTGATTGGTGAAATTAGGGCGCAGAAATTCAATATACTGTTGTCTGAATTTGTGAACCTGGACAAATAAAACCAAGTTTCTCAAATTGCACCACTTGAAATGACCAATTTAAAAAGGGGAATTCAAACCACATCAATTCTAATAGATGGTTTTCAAAGTGCTATAAATTCAGTGGTATTTCAATTTCACAATTACGTATTCAGTTGCTCATAAAACTCAAATTATTACAGTATTTCTTTGCTTCCACGGCACGGCTAACTTCACTTTCACTACTTTTACCAACTAATTAATTTTAGAATAACAGTTAAATGTGGTTGAAGTGTGGAGTGAATTTCTTTAAGTACATCTTTCCTCTTTGAAATGCCAGACTGCCTTTAAAAACCTGCAATATTAGAGGATTCTGGGGTGACGTCGGCTACATGGCAATAAAAGTAATTTTATCAAGTCCTTTTTGTTTGTTATGGAGTCCCAAAGATCTCATTCACTTAAAAAGTTTCAAGTTTCAAGTTCCTTGATTGTAAAGCAGCGTTCAGGTGCCTTATTCTTTTCAAATAGAGATTTGTAGAAAGAAAACTTCAAAGTTCATTCATGACCTTTGAATCTCACCTCAAGGTCCATTTAGTGCTGGAGCTTTCAATCACATCACACGATCTTCAGACTTTTACACCTAAAGGACGACGGATGGCTGATTTCTTCCGAAGAAGATCATGAGATACGACTGAAAACTCCAGGGCGGTTACTAAATGGACCCTGCGGCTGGGATTGAGAGTGAGTGAGATTTCTTTCACAGTGTAATAATTGCTGGGAAACTTATTCTGCACATGAACTATTTAACCACTGGGCCTAAACTGGGGACTGATCTACTGCTAAAACGACAAGTCGATTAATCAACTGACAGAAATTGAATCAACAACATTTTTGAAAGTTTATCAAGCAAAATCTCTAAACATTTATTAGTTCCAACTTCTCAAATGTGCGAATTTGCTGCTTTTCTCTGTTCCGCATTTATAAAAACTGAATCTCTTTTTTAAGCCGTGAAGGGGATTTTTTCCACTATTTTTGACTGTGTCTTTGAGATCAAGCAATTCATTGATTCATATTTAAGAATAATTAGTAGATTTATAGATAAAGAAAACAATCAACAGTGAGCAGTAGCCTTTTGTGTACTTTCCCAGTGATTTTTGCTAAATTTCTAAACTTCTCACAACCTAGAAACCTTTTTTAAATTTCCACACTTTAATTTGCATGGATGCAAACTGTTTTACCCGTCTGGCATGTGGCAAAGAAAACTGCAAATCCTATTCTCCAGGCAAGAAGGTCATAGCCCATAAATCATTGGGACTACTGTTAAACAAATGAACAACATGACGCAGGGCAAGAAACTAACTTTCTATCCAGCATCCATCCCAAAATTCACCAGCAGCTTTCATTTCCGGAGCTGACGAATAACAGACGACTACACTACGACCTCTACGCGATGGTCGACTACTTGTCTGCCTACATGTTCAGTACAAATGTTGGTGCTGCTGTTGGTAAATGATTGGCTGTATCTCTCATTGAGCCTTTGTAAGTAGTCAGAAAGAGCGCTTTCCCAGTCCAACCCCCCCGTAAACTTCTCCAAGTACAGTTTTTCCTTTCCGAATTCTTCCAGGCGCATGGAGGATCCCCGGTGACTCGTCCAGCCAGGAATGTGGTCAGGAGGAAAATGCCGATCCTGTTCTTTTCAGGTTAAACCACTTAACAGGGTGCCAGTCAGGAGGGAAACGGCTCGGATGTATGGATGCATTGTATGGAGCTGGCGAAAGCCAAACAATCCGACTTCCAGCGGTAATACTACGTGTCATTGTGTCAGGGAGCAACAAAAGGCCTTGCATCGGACAGGAATGCATTCTGTGCGTGCCAAGCTGCTTAGCCCAGTGACCTGTTGTCCAGTTGGGTTCTTTTCAAGTGTTTTTAACCCGAAAAAATTACTAAAAAGAACAAAAAAATGGACACTAGACTTTTTTCACATAGCACCATGCCATCGGTTTCCAGTTCTTAACACTTAATCGTATTGTATCACATTTCCATAGGGTTTTTTTTCTTCTTGTTCCGTGAGGGCGCTGATACGCAGTGTCCTGAAAACAAAAATCGCTCGCATGATGGTGAAGAAATAAAAACTTAAATGAAGAAGAAGAATAAGAAGCACACGGACGTGAGGTGAGGGGGAAGAGGGGGGTTTGGCAAAACTGAGGTATCTGTTCAGGTGACTCTTATTCCTACAGGGGTCGTCCAGTGTGTTTGCACATATACTGTACATGTGAGAACCATGGTGACAGAAGGCACATATTGCCGAAGTGATGGGGGGGGGGGGGGGGGGGGGGCAGGTGGGGTTTATGAGCGATGAACTCTCCGCCATCCAAAGTGGGGAAGCTAAGCCTTTGTCCACTTGCTGCGCTGGCTGGTGGATCACAAAGGAAACACCCGCCGCTTTCAACATTTTCACCAACCAAGCAGATTTTTCATGTCACAGGAAGGTCTCCGGGCTGGTTGGACCCCAAATTAGTCCCGACCTTTTCATCATTTGACCACTGACCTGGAGATTCTGAATAAATCAGCGCATCCTGTTGAAAACCCACAAGGCCGGTGGTGCAGACAAAACTTAAAAGCCACTTTAACTGTTTTACCAGCCAACAAGAGTTATGAGATGAGAGCAGGACCTCCAGCGTGATGATCGGTGCCTTTGACAGCTCACCTTTCAGAATAAAAGGAGACGTCAGTGGGGGAGACCTGCCTTGTCGCCCACCCCCCTTCTGAGGCTCAGACTCGGACTGAAACGTGTTCCAGCGAACGGGCCGCCGCGGGGGCGGGCGGCGCTGCAGGCGACGGTGTGGCTGGAGGTGGGGGAGTTATTGCTTTAAGCTCGTTGCCGGGGCAACTCTGGGTGCTGACGCCGCGGTTGAGGGCGCCGGCGCGCAGCGGGCCGTTAGCGGGCAGAGCGCTGGGGTCGGTTCGGGGGATGTTGACGGGGCAGGAGCGGGTGCGGGCGTGGCCCTTGTGGCCGCCCGGGTGGCAGACGAGGCTACCCACGGTGTCGGCGGGCGACAGGTGGCGCTTGAGCCAGCGCTCCACCCGCTCCTCCTTGTACTTGATGGAGTACCAGGTGAGGAAGATGAAGAAGAAGCCGAGGAACTTGAGGCTGGCGGCGAGGCCAAAGTAGACGAAGCGCAGGGAGGTGACATCGTACTCCCAGCAGGAGCCGTGGACGCCGCAGTCCTGCTGCCACAACATACAGGTGGTGTCGATGACGGCGCCGAAGTAAATGGGTGTCGGGATGTAGGCTGAGAGAAGAGAGGGAAAAGACGGGGGAGAAGAGAAAGAGAAATAAAAAGGGGGGAGATAAGACAAGAAGAGGAGAGAAAAGGCAAAGAAAAAGAGAAAGTAGCAAGAAAATGGGGGAAAAAATCAGAATAAAGAAGGAAAGAAAGAGAAAAGGAAAAGAAGAGAAGAGAGGAAATGTTGAGGGGAAGTGAAGAGGGATGAAAGGTGAGGGAGGAGAGGAAAAAAGACAAGAGGGACAGAGAAAAGAGAAAACTCATGAGCAGAAACCACAGAATTGGACCAAACTAAGAAATCTCAACGGTCTCAGTGAGATGAGAAAACCTCCCATCCCTCCGGTTTATTTCACTCCAGTGATTGAGCATCGCACTTCAATAAAGCTGTTGCCCTTGTGAGAAACAGATGAAAAAAAAAAGAATGGTCTAAATTGCAGTAGAAGATGAGTTATCCTTTTCTGGCTCCAAGAGCGCTGCAATAAAAGCATCTTTTATTCCCCTCCTCTTAATGCCCACGTCTTTCAGACTACACACCCCCACCTTGTATCTGTTTTCTGACTAATTCATACTGACGGCCGCCTTCTGGACCTCCCATGTATCAAATCCAATTTACCTCATTAGTCCTTATTCAGGAGAACAGTGATGTTGAGGCAGTAAATGGTCAACGTCTAATTTCCTAACGCCAAAATCAGCCCCATGGTCAGCAGTTACAGAATGTGCAGTGTATTCACAATCGATGCACTTCGCCGCCGCTCTCATCCTGCGTACGGCTGCACCTCTGTAGATTGACGGACACTGATCTCCTCAGATAACACTGCTGATGTTCAATTTTACATTTTCATTTAGACTTTTTTCAAGTCAAAAACAAACCCAGTAAAAACACAGAGGGCAGAAATCCTGTCACCATAAAAAAAAAAAAAGGTAGTTTTCTGTTGTTTTTTCATTGTTTCTACTCACCGAGAGTCCTGAGGAGAACAAACTGCATTCCCAAAGCGAACGGCCTCTCCTGCTCCGCTACAGACCTGCAACACAAAAACCCACACAGAGAGGTCAAGACTGAGGGACTTCATCATAGAGGATGATGTGGACCAAGTAAAGTAACTTCTGCATGTTGTTTTGAACTACACGTAAAGCCAGATTAATGGGATTTGCCACATAAAACAATGAGACAATAAGATGGGAAAAGGGAAGCTGTTTACATTATATCCTGTATACAAGACGTGACCGTTCAAACTGAAATATTAATACAAAATCCCTGGTTTTGTGCACAGGGAAAATTCCTCCGTAGGGCAATTAAGTTATTTAAAGGGTGTCGCTGTAGGACGTAGGTCATGGGGACGTTTAAGGTTAGTCGGAGTATGCTCTGCTGCATGTAAACGGGAATATTAGTGGTATATTCATTTTCATTAGCCATGTAAACAGCTTAGAAGGAATATTTATACCTCATGTAAATGTAGTCAGTAAAAAAGGGCTAAAAGCAACAAAGGGACAACTGCTCCAATTTTAATCTGTATTGTCAAATTTTTCTTAAAATATACACTTAAACCATCAGAATAGCTTTAAAGATTCTATAATTACAATAGAATTCGACACTTTACACACCAACTGTATTTTAGGAGGTCATACCTGAGGGTGACGATGATGGCGGAGGGCTGGGCGCAGGCAGTGATGAGCGTGACGATGAAGAGGAAGATGAGGAAGGGGATGAGGGTGCTGCAGGTGCGGTCGCACTTCCCTGACACGGCGTAGCCATTCTCGTTCAGGTAGGTCTTGACGATGACGAGCTGCAGCTGGTTGCTGCCCTGACCGCTGGAAGACGGCGTGATGACCTGCCGGCTCTGGACGCAGGCGCAGTCCGAGTAGTTACGGATCTGGAGGGCAGTTTGGGATATTTAGTTTTTAGACTCTTTGACCTCAATGTCGTCATCATCAAGTCTTCTCAGCTTCTACACTTTAAAGAAGCTGATACTGGGACATTTAAAAAAAATGAGGGTAGTGTCACTTAATTAGTTCAGTTTAATGTCCAATTCTATTATATCATTGTATAGTTTTTAAACCAGAACAGGAACATTACTTGGGCATTGATATCATGTACAACTGCTTTTACTCGTCACTGTGTCTTACCCCGGTGCTGTCGTTGGCCACGCTGCTGCAGCCGGCCAGGCACGGGTTAAAGTACGTGATGCCATCGGAGCCGCAGACCGGAGCGTACTCGTGGATTTTACAGCCGCAGTTCACATTACAACCTCCGGTCAGGTTCCTCTGAGTCATGGTGAGAGTGGGTCTGGAGACAGAAAATATGAAGAGACACAGACTTATTTATTTTACTGTATTTGAAGATCACTAATAGCAAAGTTTATTTATTTTCTGGATAATTGATGTTAGGCGACATTTGAAACTACTAATGATAAGCTGTGACAAACAACAGTTCTTTGAAGTCAAAAGCTACAAGGATAGAAGTCAACCAGATGTCCCAAGGTGCATTTCTTTAAGAAACGTCCAATCACAGAGCAATAAACATCTCTTGCGCTAGCTTAAAGATGACACTTTTCACTATTCTGGGTCAGTTTTGGTTAGATTGTGTCCATAAGCAACCCCCAACATTTCAAAACGATTGTATCATTTAATATTTAGTGATGTTTGGTAGTGATTTGTATGCAATGATTAGTATATTAAATTTATCTAAAATTACAGCTCAGGCTGAAAGAAATGTGCAGGTAAGTGGAAATGTTGATCTGTTAGGGCTCGATGAAAAGTCAGGATCTGCAATCTGGAGACTGTAAACGTCTGAACCAAATTTCACGGTAATCCATAGTTGTTTAGATTTTTTAAATGCACAAACAGACTAACCAAGTGACCCACGTGGCATGGCTCAAAAACAAAATTAATGAACTGGATAACAAGCCAAACAGAGTGAACAAGCTTATCTGATATTGATTAAGTGAAAGTGCTTACTGTACACTGAAAAAAAGACATCGGCGAGAAAAATCAAGGAAGGGAAGGAAAATGAAAGATAAAGACAATAAAATAGGAAATGCGTAAAGATAAGGCAGAATAAAAGAGGGCTGGAAGGAGAAAATAAAGTGATGGATGACGACAGAAGACAGGAAGAAAACGGACGATGATGATGAGAGACGGAAGTGGAAACAAGACGAAAAGGACAGAAGGAAGAAGAAGAGACAAGTAGGAAGGAGAAGGAGAAGCAAGAACGATGGAGGAGGGATGAGAGAGGGGAAAAAAGAACAAAGATACTGAGACAAAGAGGTTATTGAAAGGAAAGAAAGAGCAGAAAAATTAAAAAGATAACAAAAAGAGCACAAAAGAAAACAGAACTAAAGATGAAGAGAGGAAATATAAAAGACCAGAGGGAGAAACACAAGAGAAAAAAGGGGGCCGTCAGCCAAAGCTTGTCTCTTCCAAGCTGTCCTTGGACATTTTCCATGTTGCCATGTAATCGCTCTCGGGGACACTCTGTCCAAAAGAAAACGCCTCCGTTTACTGGCTCTCTTTCTGTTATCCTGCACCCATCTGAACACTCGCTTCCTCCCCGAAGTCGGCCACAGATGGGGTGAAAAAAAAAAAAACTACCACTGACTCCGTCACACTGGTAAATGATTTAATAAGAGAAAGGCCAAACTGCAGTCGGCTAACGGCTGTCTCTGATATAAGTGAAAGCTTTCAAAGATCCTGTTTACTCCTGGAACTAACCTTGAGACCTGAGAGGAGTGACCCCAAGGGAAGGGTTTAAAAATGGCTAAAGCAGAAAAATGTCTACGTTTAGACATCATAAATCTGTGCTAAAACAAGTACCTGTGTCCATCAAAAGATTTTATTATTAAAGTCTGGTTTTTCTCTATAGTTTTGTTACTGTCAACGATGTGTTACTCTTTCCAACTTCTCTACACCGTTAGTGTTTCTCAGCTCCAAGGTCATCGGTTCTGACTCAAGACTAGTTATCATTTTGATAATTGGTGTTGACTTGTTGCAAGATTTTTTTTTTTAAATCAGACCCAATAAAATACCAGAGTTTTGGTATCAATACCACAAAAAATACTTTTTTGATTGAACTTTGCCTAAATTAAATATAGTCTAAAGTTAGAAAAGTTTTCTAATACTCTTCATAACTAGAAATCCAGCTTTATATTGGTGTTGGGGAAGACATCCATCAGGTTACAACAGAGAAGTGTGTTTAACTGGATCAACACAACCTAGACGGCTTAGACGGAGACAGACAAAGAATAAGGCCGAGAAAGGAGGCAGAGAGGGAGAAACAGGCTATTTATGTGTTGAGATGATGTTACAGTGGTCACAGAGGCTATTTATCTGTCTCCACCTGGCCTCTCTCTTTCAGCCGCTTTCATAATTCTGTTTTCCTCTGTGGGTGTTTTTTAACTCTTCCTTTGCAGTGTATCTGTTTATCTTTTTCCTTCTGTCTGCTTGTCCTCTCTCGGCTTTATCTCTAGTTTCCTTCTCTCCTTAATGCACACCGACCGCTCGACACACACTCTACATTTTCAGTTCAGATTAGATACAAAACAGACAGCCTTGATGCTGCAGCGACGTGGTTCTTCCTCGTCAGCAGTCGTGCACGACAAACCCGCCGCTTCCCAGACTTTCACCCTCCTAGTCCCCCCTCCTCCTCACCCGGTGGTGTAGGGGATGTTGATTCCTCCCAGGTTGATGCTATCGCAGCCCACGATGAACAGCGTAGAGAAGCAGAGCAGAGACACTCCGCTGCAGATCATGGCCAGCTTGGCCGACTCGCGAGCGCCCAGCTTCAGCTTCTTAATGATGTAGCCGCCCAGGACGATGCCCACGCCGGCGCTGGGCACAATTATCACACCTGAGGGGGAAGAGAAAGGCAGATATTAAAATTCGGAGGTTTATTCATGCGTCTTTTGGCGAACTTCATACATTTTATTCCTAAGCATTTTACAGCTAGTCTAGCCAGCTAATCTTAACAGGAAAGTTAATTACCTTTTTAACCAAATGTTAAATATTCTTGCTGTCAGAAATTCCCAATATCGCCTGACTCAAATCCAAAATGCCATGTTTGTCATGGCTGCACGACAACATGAAGTGGAAAAATGTGCCACAGCAAGGGAAATTAACAATACTGATGTTTGTCATTTGGACAAAGCAGGAGAGGAAGCTACTAAAACAGCCTAACCTTGTGTTTTGTAAGCCAAGCAGTCCGTCCATTACTCCTCCTAAGATTGTATAAATCATAGTTTACTGTCAAGTTCTACTTTTATAAATTGAATCAACTGGCAATTGTTTAACTGTGGTCTTTGCAGCGTTCACTATCTCTTAAATGACAAGACAAATCCTAAAGAAAATACAGCAACAGCAGCCTCCTCCAGGCAGCCTTACATTACCATGACAGCACATATTTTTAGTGTGGGTGGCCCTGAGAGGAGGGGAGCCTCTAACCCAGGGAGAGTTACAGCCTTTTCAGTGGGTGTTAGATAATTTTGTGTCCTGTCCTGTGTCGCTTTCTGTCCCGTGCAAATCAGCATTTACGACCATTAGCAATCCAGTTTGGAGTTTCACTGGCATTTCTAATACACGGTCTGGTCTAACAATTTCCCTCAGAGCTAATTCTGGTCCATGACATTTTCAAAATGCATGATAATGGATTCTCTGCTTATTTTCTCAAACAAACTTAAGTTTAATTAAGTTAAATGCTGATTTAAAGGTAGTGAATTGGTGCAATACAATGCTCTGAGTGATGCCAAAGTATTTTAAAAACAGCTGCCCCTTTGTTACACGTATATACACAACGTTTGAATGATGTAATTTTCAGTAAATAATGGTTCCACACCATTTAAACCTCGCCAAAGATTGAGATTTCTGTCTGTTAGGTAGGGTTGGGCACATTTGAACCTGTACTTTACGCTCTCTGTTGGTTTCATACTGAGGTTTAGTGGCTGAGTTTTGGCTAACACTAGTAAAAATGTAAACTAAAGTCAACCAAGACAGTGAAAAAAGTCCAGTTATCTTCCAGCTTAGCCTCCTCTCTCACCCAGATGCTCTCAAGTACCGAAATTTGGCATCGATATATTTAACGTGAATCGATACTCGGTAGTTCCGACGTAATTTGTACCGAGTTCGGTACCCAACCCTAGTGTTAGGGTGCTTTGTAATGTAAATGGAAAAAACAAGGCAAAGTTTCTGTAAGACAAAAAAAGATGTTGACAGGTTTCGGTGATCATAGACACCAGAATTTAAATGTAGGAATTTCTTGGCTGAATGGAAGTGATGAATCTGTCTTTTCAAGAAAAATCTGACTGGGTACGGCTTGTCTAATCAAAAGAGACAATCTGACACGACAGAGTCGTCATTAGACCTCTCATCTCCCTTTCATGAACAGAAAACATAGCATAAAGACTCTAAACAAGCCAGGGCACAAAATGATTTATCGTACCTATTCTTCTGAGGGAATCCTGGCAGTGCATTGTTCTACCCACTCAGCTACCAAATCACAGTCACACTCCACAGACACTTAACAGCAATGGATACCAAACTGGGGACTTGTGACCTTCAAAAGTCCTTGAGCAGGTTCCCAAGGAATATTTAAATTTCACCCACTAGAGGCAGGCATAATGTGGAAATATATATGATTGGCAGTTTTAATCACAGACTTCGCAGCCCACTCCTCCTACAGAGTGAGACAGACAACTCAACAATAAAATATGTCGGATAACAAAAGTCTTTCAAGATGGAGTTTCTTTGGATAAAATCTCACCAATGCCAGTAAGACTGCAAGGTTTCCAAAACTATATAAATGTAGATTTTGTTAGATCGAATTTTTAAAAATCTCAATAACAAAACTTGCAGTGTGAAAAGGTTTGAATGGCTCACAATACCTGCAAGTGTGACTAATGATGTGCTGCACTTTGGCGCCGGCAATCAAATTCATTTTTTATCAAAGGCGAGTATCTTATTTTGTAATTAAACCCATGAAAACTGCATTAAGCAAAGAATGATCATTTGAGCATCCAAAAAACAAGCAGTGTGACAGTCAAAATCTTCAAAAATATAAGTTTTGCTTTGTGTTTTAAGTCCAGACATCCTATGGCGGATGGATGGTTGGATGACAGCATCTTTATAGTCATACATTTTGTTGGAGAAAGTATAAGCTACCACAGTTTGGTATAAGGTTGGCCAGCTAAAAAAAAAAAACGGTGCGCCATGATATAATGCAGATATATATTATTTTAGCTCCTGCGTATCTGCAAACACGTCCATCAAACCTGTAGAGAAAAAGGTGCCACATAAGCTTCCAAATGTGGAAATACTTTTGCTATCAACAGCTACAGAATACCAAAATAGCCATCACACTAAAAAAGGCAATTAGTTGTGAGCAGAGCCTAACATTCCTCTCAGCTTCTTGACTTATCAGCCACAGCAGTGAGACGGCTCAGAGTGGCTCGCTATCTTAAAGATACACTCCTGAAAGACTGAGGATTTCTTTGACACAATGCTATACTCTTCTATGCAGTATGGTTGGTCCTTTAACTTCTATAACAAAAAGTACACACATTTTTTACTCAAGCAGAAGTACAGATACTTAAAAATGAAAAATAAAAAAGATTCTGGTAAAAGTAGATGTACTAATTCAACTTCTTTACTCAAGTATAAGTGAAAAAGTAAAGGCTCTGAAATGCACTCAAAGAATAAAAGTAGTTCTAGGTCTAGTTCTCCCTGCCTCGGACATCACATGGATGGTCGAGTCGCCCTCTCTTGTCTGTTTTTGTCTTGTTACATCCGTTGTGCGTGATTTGCACTGATGGAAACACCAAGGAATGTTTTTTTCTGCGTGTTATTGTCCCGTCCGTTTAGGTTGAAATCGGTCTTGATGTTGGAAAGGTAGCCGCAATGATGCAAACTAAAAATAATTAAAAACAATTAAAAATTGAACATTTTCAAACAGGCTCATTTACTTTGCATTTGAGGGGAATTATCTTAATCGATTATTTTTATTCTGCAGTAGAAATAGAATATTTGTGTTAAAATGTGGGAGGTAAAAGTAAAAGGTTGCTAGAAAAATAAATACCCAAGTAAAGTACAGATACCTGAAAAATCTACTTAAGTACAGAAACAAAGTATTTGTACTTTGTTACTTCCCACCTCTGTCTCTCACACATGGATGAGCTGGTTTATAGAACGATCACTGCACCAACGAAGAAGTTCCTTTTCCTTAATAAGACTTAATAAGTCTGTAGTCATGCTGGAGGCTGTAATACTCCGCCAGCTCGTCCCGTAGACTTTACACTAAGATGATGTCAAAGAGGATAATTATTTTTCAAAAATTAAATGTTAAACGTACAAAAATGTATAATAAAAATGACTTGGCTGTTTGGAACAGAGAGATATGAACTACTTCTGTTCAAGCTGACCGTTAGTATGTATGTGTTGAATGTGATGTATTAGCCGATATGCCTGTTTAAGCATGTGTGTGAGGGTATGTGGAGCACATTTGTGCTTGTATCCGTGTGTGTGTGTGTGTGTGTGTGTGTGTGTGTGTTTCTACATGAGTGTGTGTGTAATGCACTCAGTGCTCCAGCTCTGTGTCCCAGGTGCCCCGTTCATTTGAAGACCAGCAGTTTCTTTATTATTAATGTGTGTTGGCTTGCAGCTCTGGGCCGACAGTGTCTCCTGCTCTGCTCTTAGATAAAACCAGCAGAGCAGCGCTGAACCGGCAGAAATTAAAGTCCTGGCTGTTGTATGAATATTCTGGTCTGTCTGCATCCTGTCTGCTGCTGTAGATATTAATGGGGAGTCCATAAAACAAGGCAGACAACAGTTTTGTCTTTAAGATGCTTAAATTCCTCTGAAATTTTAGGGTTTTATGAGAAATAAATCCTTTTTTGAAACATCATATTTAAAGAGCGAGATTAGATTAGAAAATGAATGGGTACAATGTGATGTGTAATTCAGCTCACCGGTGTAGATGCTGGCGCTGGAGGCCGGGATGCCAAACTGAGATTCAATGAACTTGGGGATGAAGGTAATGAAAGCAGTGACTATGGCGCTTTCTGCCGTGTAGGACAGGCTGACAAACAAGAAGGTCACGTTGCTGAGGATCCTCACTGCTGCCTTGGGCAGGTCTGAAAGAGGAGAAGGAAAGAAAAAGAGAGAAAAGTTTAATTTTTTGTTTGTTGTAAAGAAGTTATCTGTTCCCAATTGTTCCCTCTGCAGAATCATACAAGTGTTGTGTCTCAATTTTGCGTTCTACCGTACTTACAATAGCTATTTTGAGTGCATGAGTGCGTTCACACTGACAATTATGGCAAAATGCACAGCGTAGACTACACTACGAGTACCCGGATGGTCTGATCATAGCGGTCAAAAAGTTGAGTGTGGAATGCTGGACACTTCTTGCCCTCAATGGTCGCCATCTTGGTGACGCAGGCGCAGACTGCGGCGTAATTTTCACCTCGCGTGAAACGGTCGACACACACAAGCAAGTAAAAACAAAAGCAGGTTCCTTTCAAATAAAACTGAATTCAAGTCAAGCAAGCAAACAAGACGGCAGATACTTTTGCGGGTCAGAACAGTTCGCCCGAAAAACAAAAGAAAGAAGAAGAAGCAGTCAAATGTTGAGACCGTCATTCTTGTAAGAGCACAACAGCCGTGTTCGATTTGAGACAACACTACCCCGTCGAAATTCACGCATTATGCATCTAAGTACAAAGTGTGCAGTGTACTAATTAGTAGTGTACTAACAGAAGCATCCGAATTAAGACACAGCTAAGTGCTGTGTGGTGGAATTCTCCTGATATATAGATGTGCATTCAGCAATGCAGTCAAGTTTAAAGATAGATGTTGACCAGCTGGATATCCCTGCCCACATGTCGTGTATTTTCTCCTACCTTTAATGTCCTTTCCGAAGCCCATAGATGAGGTGACCGTCTGGGTCTTGTTGTTGCTCTTCTCCTTGTGGACGTCGTCATCGCTGGACAGGTCATCCAGGCTCAGCTTTTTCCTCCTCTTCTTCTTCTTGTGTCGGGGTGGCAGCTTCTTGGGGAAGGTGAACATGGGGAAGATGACCAGCAGCATGGCCACGGCACACAACAGGAACCCGCTCCACCTGGACCGACGAGGGAGGGAAGGGACATCAAGAGGTGAATTCAAGTGAGTCAGTCATGGATTTACTCGGGTCTTCCTTCAGTCTGGACTTGGTATCATTTTATCTCTGTGCCTCATTATTATACAAATAAATAATAAATAAATAAACTGTAGTCAGGCTTGTGCAAAATCACTGGTATACTCATCCATCCTCTTCCTGCCATCATCACCTATAATTCACGTAGGAAGCCCTCGTCTGCTTGCTAGTGAGTCACTGGTTAGAGGATGGCATCACTGAGAGCTGTAAATAGATGACTAACCGCATCTCATTCACGACAACAGATTTAAAGATGGATGCAAGAAATTTACAAATAATTGACCTAAAGAGCAAACATGCAACTTTAAATTGATGCTACATTTTGGTAGATTCTTGGTTTGTAAAGCTTCCTGGTCGCTGTATAATTTAAACTGTGTTTGATTTGTTTTTACTGGTTGCAGTTTCCTCCTCTTGATGCTTCAAAAATCACACTTTTAGCACAGAAATACGCATATTGTGCCCTTATAGAGTCCCATTACTTGTTTTTTTGGGGAAGAGAATGTCTCTGTTAATGTTATATTAACCTATGAAGATTTGAAATGTCCTCCACTTGAACTAAGACATTATAGGTTGAGTACACAATAGGAGAATAGTACATTTAACACAACAGTCAAAATCCAAAATTCAATCCAAAGTTCGTTTAAACTAGGGCTTGGTATCCTGCCTCAGTGCTGACCAAAATGCGTCCTTGGCGTCGAACATCGAAAAAGAGGCATCAAATGTCTTGTCAGATTATTAGGATTGTTTATACTGGTGCACTGAGCAATTTGGAATAATCTGTTAAAGGTGAGCTAAAGGCTTTTGTTTTTGTCAACAAATCCCTTGAAAACACCAACAATGTCTTTGTTCGTCTCTCAAAACTTTCTTACTTCCTAAGCCCATTGGTTCCTAGTGAAGTTTTTTAGTTAGTTTTTTAAACGTCTCAGTAATTTCCCAAAACAGCTGCTTACTGTATCTTTTAACAAACATTACTCAACAACGAGGAAATATTGCATTTGTTGAGGAATAATTTCAGCTGCAGATTAATCCACACTTGGTGGATTGAGTAAAAATAAACTACAGTGTGTGTGTTCATGGTTATGAAGGAACATGTCACCCAGGGCAACAGTGTGGCTCACTGATGTGTTTTTAATAGTTTTTGCACAACAAGGGAGCTGATTTTAGACTGACAAATAAAACATTTCAATTGATTTATCCTTTGAATGAGAAAAAGTTTATAATCTCCAAACTAAGGTACTGAAAAACATACAGTTTTTTTATTGATACTAAAACACCAGCCAAAGAGCCAGATTGCGCTCACCAGTTGCCGATGAAGCGGGGGTCGCTCTGATCGATGTTCACAACAGTTTTGGGGTCCACGTAAAAGCCGATGAGGACTCCTCCCAGCAGGTAACCAGCTGCTGGACCCAGTGCTCCCATCACATACATGATGGCTGAGGACAGGAGGGGAGAGAAACATAAAAAAACATAAAAACAAGCAGACACAGTCACCACATATTATATCTACGTATATTATATATATCTACACATATCATAAATATTTACTTTAAAGTTGCATTAAGTAAAACAATTTCTTCCTTCTTCCACATCCAGCAGACACAGATCAACATTATCATCTCATTGGAGTGGTGTTTTTATCCACCTGATAATTGTAATATCCACTCTCCTTTTAGCTCTGGTTTGGTCTCCACCAACTCCTGGGAAAAATATTAATATGGACACAGGTAGTGTACAGTGGGTTTACTGAAACTTTATCGGAGCTCGTTTCTTGAAAACCGCTGCCTGCTGCTGCTGGAAACACTGAGACTGAACCATAAGGTTAAATTATATATATTTTATATATATATATATATATATATAAAACTTTAACTACTACAACTATGAGCTAAAAGAGGCTAAAAACTTCACAAGAGCAACCTAGTTGGTGACCCAGAGGGACCCTTTGACATTACAGAGATTGTGGTCATGTTAATGTTAAAAATATTAATTAATGTGGTTTTACTGAGCTCAAAACAAAAGTCAAAAGACAACATGTCATCTACACTTGGATTCAGACAACAGGTGGACACACAGAGAGAAATTAGGTTGATACTAAAAGAAGGATTTATAAAAAGAGACCAAAAAACTGAGAGAAACTTTAATTCAATATTTTTTTATATAGTAAGTTTAAGGTAAAGTCACTTGATTGCTCCGGACAGACAAAATAACTGCTGCCTACCTGCTTCTGGGCCACTTCCTAAGCTAAAACAGACTTCTTTTAGTCTGATTCTCCTTGACTTGATACTCAGTACTTCGCTCATTTTGTATTGTCTGTCCTTTTTCCTCTACAGACTAAAAGAAAGGATCAGGAAAACCCACATGGTGGCAGGAGAAAGAGTGACTAAGCAGTAGATATGACATGACATATTAAGCCGGGTGATGAGCACTTCTACTACACCACTGCTCAACATTATCATTATCCTGATCACTTCCCTGGACTGTCTGTGTCTTATGAACATGATTCCAGCAACACCTGTCCAGGAAGAAGAACCGTTACTGTTACTGTCAAATTCTGTGTCAAAGCGAATTAATTATCCAAACTCAACGCCTAACTCTAACCCTTATGTAACGCTTCAAATCAAACTAATCTAGCATTAAGAGTGGGGTACAAAAGGCCATGTGTGTGGGTCATGTGTGCAGATCATATGACCGTGGAATAAGCAGCCTGCTGGAGGCTGAGACTAAGATTTCTCCAATTAGGGGGAATTAACATCTTAAAGTCTTTGGCTGAAGTTGAAAGCAAACACAAAAATCCAGTGGCGTGACATAAAAACGCAAAGCTGGGCCAGGCACTGGACCAGACTGAACGTTATCCAACTGTCCTGGGAACTCACTGGGAGCTCTGGGTTCATGTCAGCAGCAGTTTCAAGGACGCCTCATGGAGAATTTTTAATCACCAATGTTGTACTTTTCAAAATAAAATGACAACTTGTTAGTGATGCATTAACAGCGATCATGGCTGACTGTGGCAACTAAATCAAAATTTAATCTTTTGTTATTTGGGCTAAAACACTACACTTGTTTTGTGGAAAAACTAGTATATACTAGTTTTGTACCTGTAAAACTGAAGCAAAGCTGATGCAGTTTGCATATTTTAGTTACTGTTTGCTAACTTAAAATGTTAATTTTGTTTTTGTGTTTGACAGTTTGTTTTTGTTTTCTATGTATAGTTTTTATTGTTCACCTTTGCATTTGATCAGTTCACTTCTTTTTTGTCATTTCTCTTTGGTTTGTTCTGCCTTTTTGTATATATATATATATATATATATATATATATATATATATACACACACACATACATATATATACACACACACATACACACACATACACACACACACAGAATCTATTAAAAATATGATTAAAAGCACCAATGATAATTTTCATTATCCATTTGACAATTATTTTTATGATTTATCACTAATTCTTTATAAAGTATAACATTTTAATTCGCATCACTCTTTCCCAGGGTGACCTACTCAAATTGCTTTTGTACAATCATTAGTCAAAACCCCAAATATACTACATACACAATGAAATACTGATCAATACGTTGAAACTCAATCTGCACTGCACTGCAGTTACTCATCTGCATCAGCGCATCTTCACGTTTCTCCACTAAACTGTTACATCATCTGACCGGGATAGCCAGAGCCCGGGATGATAAAACATGAGGATGGGATTGAGGGCTCACGCTTTCCAAGGGGACCCAGCGGCATCACAGATAATCCCTTATCTAGTAGGAGAGGAGGGAAAACCCTCGACTGGCGGGCCGCCGTGTTACGCAACTTGATGCAGACCGCCAGCAGAAGGGACAAAAGACGACCAGCCCGACGGCGGTAAAGCGACCGGGCACCACTGAGATATGAGGAGCCAGACGGAAAGAGAGAAAACTGAAAATGAGATGGAGAAAGACGATGAGACAGTGGATGGTTGAAAGAGAAAACAAGACAGAGGAAGATTTCTGCAAAAGAAAGCGTGAAGAGGATGTCCATCAACCTTTCTGAGAATATGTTAATGAGGGTGTGACACGACTACTGAGGGGATTGAGGACAAGTAACTTTGATACATGATGGCTTTTCTTTTCTGCTTTAAGTCTAACGCTTGTGCTGAGTTTTGAATCCCAACACTTTGTTTGGAACCAACCAAAATGTGTCTGCAGCACCCAAAACTTTGACGTATTGAAAGTTGGCACTGAATATGAACATGTCTATTACTCATGTCAATGATAGTTCCTGATTTAAATAAGAAATAATGCTACTTTTATTGTATTTTATTTAGGTTAAGTTCTTTCAAGAACTTCAGCTGCTTTTAAATTAAAAAGGCTTCTGTAAAATACATATTCAAAAGGACTGTTTGGTATCTGCACTAGTGTCAAAAGATTTCAACTAATAGTCATTGCTAGTGTTGGGCAAATATATAAAATTATGGCAAAATTATAGTGTATCAGAGTGTTTTCTCATCAACTACCTTTATACAAATACATCACAGCATTTCGTTGCTGCTTCCCACCAAAAGATGAAATTACTGTTCTGCAAAAATCTACAAAGAGAAGGGTGCTCTGGGTAGGTTTTAGGTTCAGGTTTTTTTATGCACAAACTGAAAATGTGCATAAAACACGTGCATGGAAACAACTAGAAAAGACTGACGAACAGTAAAAAGGAACAAGTTTCACAAGTGAAAAAATACAAGTACCAAGAATGAAAAGAGGTGAGACAAAGAAAAAGAAAGGTCGGGACAGAAAGAGAAAGCAAAGAATAAGGGACATGTGGCCATGAGCCAAGTGAGTCGCAGTGTTTGTGCTGATGGAGGGAAAACAAACTTGCAGGGACAGTAAAAAGTTGAAACAAAACTACTTATCTCTCTTCTCTACAGTCTTAAATCCACATTCAGCTGACAATTTGATGCTTTTCATCATCTTATAAATTAGCATACAAAATATTCCTGGGTTTTGGACTATTAGTAAAAACTATTTGAATATGTCACCTTAGGCTGTGATTGGCATTTTTAACCTTTTTTCCACCATTTTACAAACAAAACGATAAACAGAGAAAATAATTGGCACTCAATAATGAAATGATCATTATTTGCAGCTTTAAAGTGTGTTAGAAAAAGTCACTGCTTCACTGCTGGTCTGACACCAGGCTGAACCCGCTGGACACACCTTTTACCCAAAAGAGTCTGAGGTTTGTTCACAGTTTGTATAGAACGGTTGGACTTTGACCTGACGGATCAGACGATGGGGTTGCGTCTGCCACCTCCGCCAACCAATTTGTTGAGGGAAACCCTGAGTATGGATACCTCCAGAGAAAGACTAGCATGTTCGATTTTTCTTTTTTTTCCCCCAGTCTGACGTCCTCTACAACGTACCAGTGACATTTCTGACGCCAGAAGTCTTTCTCTGCTCCGTTCTGCTTCATCACCCTTGCAGATCTTTAAAAACCACAAGTTAATGTCAGTCAAAGTGTCAACATGTAGTCTGATGCATCTCATGAGCGTAATGTTTCCTGATCGCTGCGTAACGGTCATCCACTGTGCTGAAGTTACACAGTGTGCCTTTTAATGCAGCATGTTCCTGTTATACAACAGGTAGATTCAGCCAAGCAGCCAGATCTGGTCAGATCTGGTTTAAAACACATTCTGAACTGTGCAGTGAGTCATGTTTTACTGGCTGCGACACCAGCTCTTGTGGTGAGAAGGTAGCTAATTAGCTTTCTTTGTTTTTATACATTTTTCTTCTAATCTATGCACACAACTGAGAGGAAACTTCCCATTATAGTAATGTGTTGGTAACTGCTGATTCCACTGTAATAATACTCTTATATGTCATAACACCTTCAGCAGGGTTCCTCGCAGCGATTATGGACACTGTAGAGCTGCCAAGGTGTTGCATCACCATCACACGCAGTACGAGTACAGAAAGCACCGCCTCACTAACAAAGTTGCATCTGTAGTCATCTGGCTCTCTACAAATTCCGACGAGCCCGCGACACACACCGCGATATGGCCGTAAAAGAGATTCATGGCAGCTGTAAATTAAAGGACAAGCTGTGCGAGTCGCTGCTAGCAAAGCACGGTTCATAAACATGAAATGTAATTTTGAAATTAGTTTTTTTAAGGGTTTCAAGAGTGTCTGAAAGATGTGAACCTCAATCAACAAATAAAAAATCTTGTAAGCTTTGATCCATTTAACCTAAAATCAAAAACATAAATCAGGATTGGAGTGAAGTGAAGTTTGACGGGAGGTTTCATTAGATCTCTTCCAGCTGATGGATGGGTTTATATGTGACATACAGCGTTTGTCTCACACACACACACACACACACACACACACACACACACACACCCCAGCAGGAGTAAATGCTGAGAGAGGAGCCACGTGACGTAGCGTTTGCAGGGACAGACAGGGCCAGGCTGGACCACGGCGAGGTGGAAAAGGGAGGGCAAATGAAATGTTATGGGACGACAGCGTCGTCACGGCAACCTGCTGACCCAGCGCTGTCTCGTTACAACTTCCCAACGGGCTGCCAGCACGACATCAGACTCCCTGCGTCCGTGAAATCTACAAACAGGCTTCCTGCGCTGACCCTCGGTTTGTCTGCGTTTAACGTGCTGCAGAGAGCGACTGCTGAACAATATGACAATCTGCAGCTTGACGTTCACAAGTACTAAAACCAGTGAGTGATTAAAGGGATTCAGTTCAGAAGATGCAGTTCCATTAAGAAAGGGACTCACAATAAACAGATTTTAAAAAAATAAATAAATTGTCAAAATCGAAGCGGATATCCTGACTTTTAGTACCTCGTATGGGTTAAGCTCCAAAAACACTGAAACTTCAATTCCCATAACTTGATAGCATCTCTTCATAAGACCCTCAAGTAAGGAGGTATTTTCTCAAACTAAAGCTTCTCCAGAGTTACAGAAGACAAACAACTGTTTTCAGAGGCCCAAGTGGTTTACTGACTACACTGAGTAGAACGGACCTTCAAGTGTAAAATTGGTGGATAATAAACAATAAATATTCTAAATCATTCCAAAATTCAGCTAGACATATTTAGTATCATTTAACACTTTTTGACCATACAGTTCCAGGAACTATGAGCCAAAAAACTAAATTAGAAACCACAAAAACCACAACAGCAGTATTTCAGACACCAGGAAACTACACAGAGTAGTTTTGTGTTTCTCCTTCATTTGCTATGTCTACATTGGTGGTTTCTTCTTCATTTATCTGACTCTCTTTGTAGACTAATGAGGATATTGACAGTCAATAAAGTTAAATATTCAGTGACATTCAGACCTTCACCCCCATAGTTCCTGGACCATCAGAAAGTACTTTCCCCAGAACAGAGATCTTTTGGCACCAGGAACTTCAGCAGGGGAACTAACTGGAGTCCCTGGTTTTCCTGAAATGGTTCCTGGGCCTCGGGTAAAGTTCAGGCTGTAATATTGGGCCTTTTAGAAACATTGTCGAATTTTAAATAATGTTTTGTGGGAGTTAGAAATGGCTGCACCATTTGTAAAGCCTACTGATGAGATTAAAATCTTTTTAGATTTTTAAGAATGGGGTACAGTACCTCTGTTCCAGTTTTGTAGAATATCACCATGCCAATTATTTATTTGGTTCAACCCAAAACAGAAAGGTCTAATGTCCCTGAGCTATAAAGCAGGAACAGCTGTCAAAAATGTAATTAAACAACCCTGAAAATGCTGACAAATGTTCCTAGCAACTTGTTAAATTTCAGCAAATTAGAATAATTTCTACAATGTATTTGGCTGAGAGACTCAGACAGACAGCATGAGGCCAGACGGACGCAGAGACAGAACACAGCGTCTGTTTTAGCTCGCCAACTGGTTTCTCTATATTTCAGTTTTGGGATTTTTTGGTTTAGGTTTGTCAAAAAAGTACTGACATTAATAAACACAACACAACACAACTAGGAAACACAACCTGACCTACAAGTTCAACGCCAACACGTTAAGGGCCAAAACAGGCAATGTGGTAATAAAATAATAATAATAATAATCAAGCACATGCACCAGCAGCACCCCTGTGACACTAAAGACATAAACCAGCAGGAAGCTTTTACACACTTTTGCTGTTTAAGTAAACAAATACGATTTTATCTGTGAGATGAATCAGCTCAGACTGTACGTATTTGCTGAGGCTTGTAGAGAATTAAAAGTTCTGAAGGAAAACTGGAAACCGAGTCATATAAAGGCTTACAAATTGTCAGTAATGTACATTTCCATCCAAATTTTCATTTCATGATTTTGTGTGTGTGCGTGTGTGCGTGTGTGTGTGTTTTCACTTGGCTGCGGTGGAAACATTGGCATACTGAAATAGGAAATTGCACTAAAAGCTGATAGTTACTGATTTTTCAAAAACACCTTGAGGTTGGTACACCTGCTTCTCCTGTAGATAAACTTTTTATGTCCTGTGGTTACTCAATACACAAAACAAAGAGCAGAGGTCTCACATTTTCTTAAATATATTTCCTTATTGTAGGAAACACAAATTGATTCCCAGTTTATTTATTTTTTAAAGGCACTTGAAACGTATACACCATTTTAATAGAAATACAACTAGAAAACCCTAGAAATCAACTCTGTGCAGCCTCGTCTTTTTGCTAACAAGGAAGGGATTTTAATATTCCACACTAATTTAATTTGATACTTTTCTAAACACCTTTTAGTTACAGTACGAGCCTTCAGGCTGTGACAGAATTAAAGGTTGTACTAATCGGTTATTTAACGTCCCTGCCGGTTGTCTCGTCCTCGATGCTTACACAGCACTACTGGACAATGCTCTAATATGTTCTTCATGTTGTGGAAACGCAGACAAACTCTGACATCCAGATGCAAGTTTATTTATTTAACAAGGGCTGCAACAAATGTATTACTTCCAACATCGATTAATCTGTCAAGGGTTGAGTTGTTGGAATTTATGTGCTTGATTATTAGTTTTTTATACCGCTTTGTCGGCTTTAGCGTGTAGCCATTGAGCTTTTCGGTCAGTTTTGGTTTACTGTTGTGTTGAATCATCACAGTACTTTTTTTCCCCCCAAACTTAATTGGGGGGAAATTGTCAATCAAATTTTTGTAGATGGACTTTAAATCAAGTAACTTGGTGAAGCAATCCTTACAGACAACCAGTTCAACTCGTGTTTTTGCTCGATCAATAGCATAAACAATCAATTGTTGTTGCTGATTGATCCATGTTGACTGATAATCCATTTGTCCACCAATTGTTTCACCCACTCATGCAACTTTTAGCTGTTTACATTGATCATAAATCTAAATTTCAGACTTGTAAAGGAGAAATACTGTTTGGCAACATAAGTGGACCAAAAATAGATTTATGACCTTGTACATTTTTATTTTAACAAAAAAAAAATAGAGACATGGTGAATACTTCTTTCCAAAGTACCTGGCAACAGCATGAGTACATACATTATGCTATTAGTGACCCCAGCAGGTGTTGAACCACTAACTTTGCCTGTGTTAAGTGCCTTGCTTTAACTGTTTTCTCACTTCACCGTCTACTCACACCAGCCGATAAAAGCCCACCAAAATTGAATTGAGTAGTGTAAATACTTCCACTCGCGCTCTCCCCATTGCTGACCACGGCTCGATCAATATTTGTGAGCACAAACTGTTCCCTGATAAACCAGGCAACACGATAACCAAACCGTTGTTTAGCTTGGAGCAGGACAGTGGACTCAACGCTTTTAAGAACATCTAATGCTCTTCATCGGCAGAGAATAAAGTTTCATTCTAAATCTCAGTGTTTATGAAAGTGTGAAGGTTTCTAGTCCGCAGTTTACAGGCAAGGCAAAATGCAGCTTGAGCTGATTATTATTAATTTTTTTTTTAAGTATTCTTGTGCACTTGACAATCTCTGAAATTGGTTCTAATGATCAAACAATTAGTTGGTTGGCAGAACATTAACGTACAACATGTTTTGATATTTGTTTAATTGTATTTATAGATCTACAATCCACAGAAAATGCTTTTCTCTGTATTATTTCACTTAATATCTTTGGGTTTAAGAATGTTTGTTGAACAAAAGTAATTTGTGACATGGAAATCTGCATTTTTCTTGACATTATATAAACTAAAAGATAAGTCAATGCATTAAAACAACAAAAACTGATAATGAAGATAATCATTAGTAGCAGCACAAAGTGGTTCACCGTTTTTTAAAGCAAGACCCTATTTTAACATTGTTTCCCATAATTTATAATGGTGCACAGCACAACCACACACAACCACACACATATCGCATGACAGCTTTAGATTTGAGAAACTAACCACTCTAGTGATGGTGTGGTTTCAGACCTCTGAACTGCCATCCATGTCAGATTTTCTTTAGCATTTATAATACTGCAGGTCTGGTGTTGTGCTCATTAACTGCAATTTCTCCAGTTGGAAAAACAACCAACCAATCAGAGCTGTGTATGCCTGGATTAAGAATGGGTAAACAATTTTCCAGTGCTGGAGCTAGAAAAACAGCTTAATCCATTAAATATAGCAACAGAAAATGTTAAGGTAAATGCAACCGCTACAGCTATTGTGCTGACTGAAAATGCCATTGGCGGGACAAATAAAACAAAACAACTCCCCCACCCAAACAGAAAACAGCTGACATGAACAAGACATGGACAGGCTGTTTATTTGATCATCAGGCTACTCCGACAAAGCATCCAACAGGACTTAAACACAGTCCAATGTGACAGAAAGATGATTAATGTGTGCAGATGTGTTGTTTGGTGCTGGTGTTTATATTCATATATAGTATAATTTAATTAACTCTTTTGCACAATTTTCTGTCTGGCATGGATGTACCCAAAATTTAAAAAAAAAATTTATTTACTTACACTATTTATACTATTATTTACTATTTACAGGGATTTACAACCCTGTTTTTTATTAGTACAACATGTAGACATGTCTGAGCCCTTGTGTCAATCTAAATCCTGTCACATCAGACCACACTTCAGGGCTAATTACTATCATTATTATAGAACTATAGAAACAGCTCTGCCAGTTAACCTACAGTCATCCCAAAAAAAAAAAAAAACTTGCAAAACACAGTTCTGAGGTCACATATGCTCGCAGTAACATGACAAAGCACGCCAAACACAAACTGCCGCTGTTGAACCCAGTGAGGACCATATTGCGCCTCTTAGCTGGCACATAAAAATTTCAAGTGGCTACAGCGTGTCCCGCTGCCGTGCATGGGAGCCAAACAGAGCGTCTCTTATTGGGGTTACAAAGAAATATTGTGCTGAATTATTCTAATGGATGTCTGTTACGCCTTTGGGCATGATCTCGTATGTAGGCTAACGCGAAGCAGGGCCAAAATGGACCAGAATGTTTGTTCTACAGCAGACAGCAAGTGTGCTGCACCCATGCTGGCACACAACAGCGTGGAAATACCAAACACTGGGCCAAAATTAAGACCTTCCCTGCCTCTTCTCTTTTTGGTTTTATCAGCTCTAGTTACCCAGAGTGTAAAATATATCAGAAGAGTTTTGAGTGAAAAATAAAAAGTCATGATCAAGTCATGTTTTGTCCATTTTATCCTTCTTACACTGGGGCTTTGTGCGTTTTAGGACTGATTTAAAGAGTAGTGTTAACTTCTGAGTAACTGGCTACGTAACATGGCTTTTAACCTTGTAGCTTCTGGCTAAAACTGGACTTAATCTGTGCGTAGTATCATCATTTTATATCCATTTTGACTGAATCCTTTTTAAAAAGCATTTTCGTGACTTTTGTCATCACTTTTAGGTTATTGTTTTATAGCAATTGTGTTGTACAGCAGCATTTGAAGTTTTTCTATTTTTCTTGTTTGCAGTCTGAACAAGTCTTATCTTACTCAAAGGGGATTTGTGGAGCTTTTGACCACTAGTGGCTCAACATTGCAGTGTTTTGATGAGCAGGGTCCCCATTTTGTATGTAAATCATGCTCTACCACCACACCTGAGCAAGCAGGTGACGGGATACAGATTTTTACTGACTGCAGACGTGTAGTGCAGGCAAGCCATAAAACACAAAGGAAGGACACAAATTGCCCCAGTGATGGTAAATGAAACTGACATTAACCATAAAAAAACATCGGCCATGGCTATCAAATGAAAAGTGGGCTATATGACATTGCTCAATTGATGCCACTGATTGCCATTTTTATTGTCCAATTGAGGAAACTGTTTGAAAAGCTCTTTCTAGTCGTACACAAAGCCAGCTCCATAAATAAATAGTTTTCCCAGTTTGGTGTTGAAGGACTTGACTTGCCTGCACAAAGCCCTGACCTCAACCCCATCCAACGCCTTTCGGATGAACTGGAACGCTGACTGTGATCCAGACCTCATCCCCCAACATCATCGTTGGACCTCACTAATGCTCTTGTGTCTGAATGGGCGCAAATCCTAAATACCACCAACATCTGGTGGAAAGACTGAAAGCGGAGGCTGTAACAGCAGCAGATCAATGCCCAGATGTTCAACTATCACATATGGGTGCAATGGTAGGGTGTCCACATACTTCTGGCCATGTGTTTTATCAGTAGTACCAATAGTTACCAACACAGTACTAAAAACATCAAGGAGCTTCAAAGCTCATGTCTTGTGTAATTATGGGCTTGTCTTCTCTTGGATTCCCCATTTTATAACAAATAAGGAATAAACCCCATCTTTGTCCCGGCGTGACGTTCTTTACTCCTATTATTCGAGGCGGGGCAGGGCCCAAACAGAATATGTTGCATTGTGTTGCTGCTCAGCTGGCCCTGTTCCCAGTTGGCACGGCCATTGAACTTAAAATTCACCAGAAACTCAAGTTTAAATCTCCCTCCCATTTGGCCTTTTATCCCCATTAACAGCTGAGAGAAACCAAAAGACACCTTTGATCTGACAAAGGATTACCAGTCAAATGGTACCCATTGATTTCGGTTTGCGTTTAATGTGGGCCTGTGCCAGGAAATCCTCTGCTTTTGTAAGCACTGGATCAATCTGTGTTTTAAAAGTGTCTGCGGAGATAAAGCAATGGGGTAAATGAATACAGCAATGGTCTTTCCAGATGGCATTCCTGCTGAATCCAAAGTACAGCTGCAGATTTACTAAAGACATCATCTGTCTTCGCTCATCTCATGTTCTGCCACTAATATAATAACCTAAGTAGGCTAAGCAGCATGAGAGGCCTATCTGTATACAGTCAGCCCTTTGTGCACACTTCATGGTCAATATCAGACATACTGTAGATCTCAACTGAGAGGGAGAAAGTCAAATCTGCAAATGAACGCTCCAATTTACTTTGTGTGGCACTTTAAAACACCTTAAAAGGCACTTTAAACAAACTGAAAACTAATGATGTTTCAAAACACAATGGTGCTTTTTTATGCTTCTTCTTGAGCAGGTCAATAATCTGCCAAGACGCAATGACACAAATGCTGTACAGTAGTAAAGTTTCCGTTAAAAATGTAAATGTGAATTAATGTGTGACTCAATCCACTATTGTTATGCAAGTATGAAGCTGGTAAATAAAACACACTAAGCCTTATGCAGTATCAACAGAAACCATCAAGGCTATTTTGTTTAAATATTTAGATTTTTGATAAAGATTAGATACAGTTAAACAAAGATTAGATAAAGTTCCTATAGATCTTAAGGAGATCACACTAAAAAAAGACTTCATTCCATAAGTGTTGGAGGTAGGGCTGTAACTAATGATTATTTTAATTTTGCTTTAATCTGTCTGTTGTAGGTTTTTGATGATTTAATTATCAAGTCTAATAAATGTCAAAAATGTCCATCGCAATTTCCCAGAACCCAACGAGATCTCGTTATGTCCAACCAACAGCCACAAACCCAAAGATATTTGATTTACAAGGACGTAAAACAGAGAAAATCTGAAAATAATAACGTGAGAAGTTTGAACCAGAGACTTTTTGGTGCTTTTGCTTGATAAATGATTGATTGAATGATTAATTGACTGGCAAAATTGTTGACTAAATTTCTGTCAACTAACCAATCGATTAATTGACTAATTATTTCAGCATCAGCTGGAGGAAAAAAAAGGAAGGGTGAGTAGTTATAGGTATCAGACAGTTTCTCCCAAAATATTTTTCAACATTTATTTAAATATTGGATTTTAATGCTGTCAATGCTTTGTACATCTTGATTGCACTTCGATGAAGTTGTGAGACTCGAGAGTAAGACTGAAACAAAACAAAACAAAAACATTCAAAATCGAAGCAGCAAAGGCTGTGATATCCATATTTTTTAGTTCCTGGTATGGATCCAGCTCTAAAAGCGTTGGCGCACTTCCCATAATGCAATTCAGTGACATCTTTCCATTAGACCTTTCCTGCCTGTCGGACTGATGCCCCCCCGTATGTAACACCCTCTCCAAGCCCAGGCCTAGGTGACCCTGATGACATCACTGTGACGTCCTCACCGTAATTTTCTCAGGATTATTTAAGCGTCTAACGACCATTTCCGACACTCATCCATATTTTCCCTGCAGGTAACCCTGTACCATCGACTGGCTGCTCAACTGATCCGTACCCAAATATTACCCAAATTTCACTGTCCAACTCTCTTCCACATCTTGTTATTTCCTTTTTCCTTTTTTTTTTTTTTTGCATTTTTACATGTTTAAGTGTCCATATACTTTGGGACATGCAGTGTATTGTAAATGGGAATTTGTTGTTTTATTTTTTTAAATTGCAAATTCTATTTTCACCTTCAAATTAGGAACAGGCTCATGCATTTTGCAAATTGCAAAACTTTTTTAAAGTTTTATACAACAACCTGGAAAGTGTCCATCACATTTCACTCTCCAGACTCCATGCAGGTGACAATGTACCACCAACTGTCTGCTCCCCTGATCAAAGCCTCGTTTTTTGTTGTTTTAAAAAGAACAGAAAAGGAGCTCTGTGCAGATTCAAGGCTCTATGGGACTTTTACTTCTCTCCCCCCCCCCAACGACAGGAATGCTCATAAGACCTCCCCCTCTCCCCTCAGCCTCCCCTCCTCTCTTTCATAACCCAGCTCTCATTTGTTGGGTTAATTAGTCTTTACCTTGTTTGAGCCCACTGGCGTGAGAACTTCTGGCGAAGCATGTGAAAGGGAAAGGGCGGTGGGAGGCATTTCCGAGGGTCACATAGTCGATTTGGTGGCAGAACTATCTGGAGCATAGTTGTCTGACATGTGTGCCACGGCATCCTGCTTCTTGGCCTTCCTGCTGACGTGCCTTTGAGCACCGCATTGGTGTCGACACAGTCACTTCAAAAGTCTGGTGACAGACCAAAATGTGGTGATGCATCTTTGAATTGCCAAGCTGCTGAAATGCACACAGATGCCAAAACAGTGAATGTATGTGCAGTCGCACATTGTGCACAGCTGCTGACAGAGCCTGACCGGCGTATCTTTGTGCTGCGTACACTGACGGTCTAGACAATACCGTGCTTCCAACGTTATGGCAACCTTACGGGAATGGTTTTCCATGTTTGGTGCAGAGGAACCTGGCTGCACGGAGCGCCGACCGCTGGAGCTCACTAATGCTCTTGTGACTGAATGGGAGAAAATCCCTGCACCCAGCTTCCAACATCTGCTGGGAGGCCTTTCGCTAAGACTGTGGGCTGTTACAGCAGCAGATTAATGCTCATGGGTTTGGAATGACACACGTTCAACAATCGCATATCGCTGCAATGTTCAGGTGTCCACATAAATATTCAATAGAAACCCCCTGATGTGTTTATTGTGTATTATTAATTTTCAATGATGAATGTTTATTGCTTTAATATGCTTAAGGTTACTATAGTCTTTTAATATTTAATGTTTCACAATCAACTTTAAAATATCTTGTACTGCTACATACAAGCCTTTAAAGGAACACTCCACCAAAAATCTGTGTTTTAAATATATCAAACTCATCAACATCAAACATTTTCAACCACCACTGTATAATCCACCTTTCCTTTGTTTATTTGGATGTTAAGAACCTTCTAAAATTGAGCTTCAACGATTAGTCGATTAATCCATCAGTCCATTTATAGAAAAATAATCTGCAATTATTTTAATGATCGATTAATCGTTTCAGTCATTTCTCAAGCAAAAAAATAAAAAATAAAAAAACATTTTCTGGTTTCAGCTTCTCATTTCTGAGGTTTTAATATTGGAATCTGATTGTATTATTTACTCTCAAACCTTCTCTGTGTCGTAGTTGATCTGTGGGTGTTTGTCATTAAATGTGTGCGACTGAGTGATTTCACTGTTACAATTGTAAAAATCATAATTTCAGGCTTGAAGTCGCCTGATACATTGTGGACACTTTCTTACATTTTCTTTTTGTTATATTTTGTATAGTTTGTTTGTTTTGGAACCACAAGTGACTGGTTTACTGTGCAGAGCCTGAATTTGTTTAATTAAAACACCTGAAGAAATATCTGAACATGATCATCAGTTCAGACTTATTTTTGTTTTGGGCTTCCTGAACACAAGGAACTACAATCGCCTGCTTTTATCAATATGAACATTATATTTCTGAGTTGTTCGTGTCTGGAGGATCAGGCGCTGCGTCATGCTGGATGTGAACAGTAGCAAAGATTTCAGAGAAGAAGAATACAATAACAAAAAGTCACAGCTACCAAAAAACACCTGCCGCTTTCCATTCAAACCAATCACTGCAGAACGGATGTCACCGATTGGTTCGTAGTTAAACTAGGTAGTAATGACTTCTCAGTGACATCAGCTGCTGTAGAGGTTGGCTGGTTGGCGGCGGCTCGTGTTGGGAGCGCTTCCTCTTACCTAGATACAGCGAGGCGTTCTCCTTCTTGACGTTGTCATCCAGGTAGGTGGGTCCCAGCGTGTAGATGGGCGTGGACCCCATGCCCACCAGGATCTGTGCGATAACGAACAGCGCCACGTACAGGTTGTGCTCGTTGCCCTCCTGGTCCCTGGGGCAGGAGGCGATGTCGACGCGGTCCCTGCCGCTGGCGTTGCTGTTCATGCACAGGCCCTCGTTGCCGGAGGACGAGTTGACCTCCTGGATCTGGTAGGCCGGGGAGATGAAGTGAGGTAAGGAGAAGAGGGCGGCGCCCACCGCGATGAGGACGCCGCCCACCGCCAGCCAGCGAGGCCTCTGGCCCCGCCCGCCAAAGTAGCTGATGAAGACGACCACCAGGAGGCTCCCTATGTCGAAACAGCTGACCAGGAGGCCTGATTCGGAGCTCCTGAGGCTGTACCTCTTCTCTATGGTGGTGATGACGCTGCTGAGGTAGCCAGACACCATGAGCGACTGGATGAACGTCAGGTAGCACATGCAGAACAGGAAACAGCGGGAGTCCTGTAAGAAAATGCTCAGGTACTTCCTGCTGGGCAGACGAATCCGAGCCAGCCGGGAGGCGAAAAACCCCGGGGGCTTCCTCCTCGCTATGCTTTTACTCCTACGGATCTCCGTGTTCTCCATGTACGAGCTCGGCCTGTTCAGTGCCGACTTCCCCGGCTTGGGCAGGTAGTTCGCTCTCGTCGGGGACTCCGCCTGGAAGGACTCGGTCTTGGCCGAAGACAGCTGGATAAATTCTGCGCTCTCTTCCGCCGTTATGGACATCCGCACAGAACTAGCCAGGAGGGTTTCCTCTTGGGGCGCTTCTTCGTTTAAAATAGGCAAACTTTTAGATTTGAAGGTTGCGCCGGGCTCCTCCAGCTCGCTGGAAAACCCGTCTTCCTTCCGAAGAGACTCGGACAACTCTGCATCGTCGTGGTCGGCCATTATTTCCAGTCAAACACACCTTTCTTTGGGGGTTAGAAAAATAAACCCAGTTCCAAACCTACGTTCACAGTTCAGGGGCTGCTGCCCATTACATTTATTATTAATAGGTACATCTACTCCCACAAATACAGTCTGGCACACAAAGAGGGCCCACAAAAAAACAACAACAACGTCAACCAAAGGGGAAAGTAGACTCACAGCTTCTGCTCGTCTGCAGCCTCTGGCTTTGCTTATCTCGTCACGCACACTCCTGCCACCATCTAATCCGGAGGTGGGGACCGCTCAGGCCTCCTCGGCTCGGCCGGCGGAGCTCCGGGGCCGGGGCTCCCTGCAGATGCACAACATGTCCAGTGGATGGCTGCTCTCTGCGGGACGCTGCCGCTGCTGCTCCGCGGCGGGCGGGGACGAAATGAACTCGCAGAGCACGCGCCGCATCCCTGACACCCCTGCCGATGAAGATCACACAGTTACAATAATGTCACTTGCTTGGGCACATTGGATGTCGGTGGCCCCCTCTTCCTCCTAACTCCTCCCCGAGTCAAGGGCATCACCCCCCCGCTGTTATCACCGCACCAGCTGTCCTCCCGGCGGGCGACAGAGGCTGTCATTTAGTGATGATATTTCTGTGTAAATCCCCCGGAGATGCGTGCGGAAGAAAAGAAAATATATATATTTTTTTTTAAATACACCGGGAGTCGTCGAGGAAGACGAGTGTGTGAGTCCGGCGACGGGCTGCGGGGAAACACCGCAGTGCTCAGCTGCGGTCCGACGCTGTTTTCAAAACAACTGCGTCGGTCGAGCTGCGGACACCGGAAAGGTGCGCTTCAAAATAAAAGCGTAGCATTTAATGAGCACTTGTGCAAAATCTTTTTTTTTTTTTTTTTTTTTTTTTTGTGCAAAACACAAAGTGGAATCACCTGATATGTAGTAAACACCCCGTGCAATTGCATAAAAGCTGAAAAATACAATGTTGGTAATGAATTGGTAGGTTTAAGGCGTAAAAGCTTTTTCAAAATGTCTAATCGAAGGTAGTTTTAACAAGTAATCGTTGTATTATTTGCCCTACATATGCCTTCATACGTCGAATAAATGCAACAACAACAAACAAAAAAAAATGCTCAGAAAGTGTCGCCGAATCCCATGAATGATATAGACATTTAAGATTGTTTTCCGTGTATGTTCATGTCACTTACATATCTGGCCAAACTTTTACAAGTTGCTGAATCGACGCCGTCTCCTGATACATTCGGCATGCCTAATATTCACTAAGGGCTAAATTTCACATTCAATTAACGAGGCAGAACTTGGCTCAAACAAAATAAATGTCCTTTTTAGTAGCTAACATCAGCTAACGTTAGGTAGAGCAATTGAGGGAAATGCTCGCTTATTATAAACTAACAACAACATAATATAATCCGAATTTACGAGTAAACAAACGTTAGTTTAATTGACTTCTGTGCTACGACGCGTGGGGAGTTACAGTGAAATATCTGTTAACTGTCGGTTTTTTAAATGGGGTTTGGTGTCGAGGGCCATAACGGCAGAGGCTCGTTCGTTAGGATTTTACTTTGAAAAGTCCACCCGGAAGTCCTCCTTCGTCTCTTTGAACGGCTCCCGGCTAGCCGCGCAGCTAGCCGCTGTAACGGTCACCGATGAGGAAAACAACAACATTAATGGCGACACTTCGCTTCACTAACCTGACAGTCCGAAGCGACGATGCAGCCTTCAAACCTCCCTGTCGGAGTTCCGCCTTTCCTCTGAGAGAAGCGGCGGTTAAAACCGGACAAAAAACACGTTCATGTTAAAAATCTCAACCTACAGAACAGCGTCTGTTTGGACCGGAAACACTTCAAAATAAAAGCAAAAAACACACAAGCGTGGGGTTTTAGTATAAAACAGAGGATACAAAATTAAAACAGAATAACTGGAAGCATAAAATGTAACAACGCAGTGAGATATATGAATAAATAGCCCCAAATTTAATTTAATAAAATGCAGAAGTAGACTTAAGAGATTTCTCGTAATTTGTCAATGTTCGGTTTTGACTTTGAGGAGATAAACCAAAAATAGTATTTAATAATCAAATCTTTGACACACATGAAGCCAGTGCAAAGATCTGGGAACTGGAGTGATGTGATCCACTTTCTTGGACTGTAAAGACAGTATACTCGAGTCTCCTAAAGGTAAATATCTGATTACTGATTCGTTCAATGCACTTACTCAGTGATTAATGATCAGCTGGGACTGTTTAACATTTATAGTGTTTAAGACATCATTTTTGTCACAAAGCTATTTGTTATATTTCTCATGTTTAGAATATCAGAAGTGTTATTTATCAAACCTTACATGGATGTCATGGGGCAGGTGTATAATGCAAATGCTCATTTTAAATAAAAAATGTCATTATAAGTGTTGATATTGAGATTAAAGTGCAAATCAAATATCTTCTAAATGTAAATATATATAACACTTTTCTGAAAACTAATGGATTGCAATACCTTGTTGGATGCAAGAGGTTTTCACCTTGTTTACAACCTTTACTTTGAAACACGGGAATGTATGAAACAAGAAACTTAGGTTGTTCGATTGACAGCATAAAAACATTTGGCTGCAGAGACACAGGATAACTGTCTTTTGGGTCAAAAGAAAGGAAATAAACCACCATCTCTTATACATCACAGAGTGATTTTATTAAGTAAATCCTTCACACATGTACCTTTCAACATGGCTGATTTCTCGCTCAGACCATATTGGGAAGATTTATATACTACACAGCATGACAAAGTCTCAAATACAGCATTCAGACCATCACAGCAATCCAAAAACTAAGGATAACAAGAACTATAATCACAAGCATAATCTGTGTGTAAATGAACTAGTATAGTATACATTCAGTTCATCAAATCAGGAGGAAAACTTATATTTATCAATTAAAGAAATAATAGAGTAACATATCTGTGAAAAATACCAAAAAGAAATTTAAAATAAATTAATCAGCAAGTCAAAAGATTATTAAATATTATTTAAATAAAACCCACTCTTCATGACAAGTCTTTAATTACCTTATTTACATGTTTGTTGCTGAAATATACATTCTTTTGGCCATATAGTGTTTTGTTAGTGGCAGTAAAGCACACCTGAGTATGTGATAGTGGAATACATGTGTAAAGATTGACCTCTAGTGTAGAATGTAATATCTGCAAATAGCTGACGGAGCTAGACAGAAGATTAAAGTACAATGAAAGCCACATTAGACACTGAGCGGTCGACTGCTTCAACACTATGTATGCCAACACCCTACCTGAGAAATCATACTTTTATTTTAACATTTTAGCTATGCAAAATGCAGATAAAATAAGTAAATTAAAGTTGAAAAACATGTTAAACTTTACACCGGTAAATATACTGCATATAGTGTCACACCAACAACAAGAAAAAATAGTGACCTGTAACATCAATCTTGCTAAATTATGAAAAACTATTATTCAACTTTAAAACCTTAACTGCAAATATATAAATAGATTATTCGAAAGCAGGACTTATGGTCAAGTAAAAAAAAATCATATTAAAACTACATCCAGTGTATTAAAGGTTTTGTCAGTGGAAACTCTATCCAATAGCCTTTTTCCTGGGAAAATCCTCATCCTGCAGAAATGATGTGTTTTACACTTCCAGTTTCTTTTTTTTCAAAAACTTAATAACTACATAGTTAGTATTAGCAGTCACAGGCACCATGGCAGAGCAAACAGAAAATACCAAAGTGCCAAACACCCTTGTACTAAAAATAACAATTTTATAATAAAATAAAAAACAAAACAAAACCAAAATTCTAGTAGAAGAAACTGAGGATCACACATTTTCTGTTCATTAACTTTTGCCTACTCAGACTCCCACAGCTCAGCAGTGTTTCCAACAGGACCATAAAGAAAAAAACCAGCATAGAGAGGCTGAGTGAATGTGGTCTGGACTCTGTGGAGGAGAGTCATGGTTTCAGAGACGCTGTAGAAGGACAGAATACCTGCACTGTGATCCAGGTACACTCCAACTCTGGAGGACTGAGGACCTGAGATGGGAGTTGTGATATTGTCATGTCTGAATTCATAACGAGATTTGAAAAAACCTAATGCCCAAGACTTCTCACTATCTCCAAATCTTTCATTTACAGTGTCTTTGTCTTTGTATGCTACAACCACTGAAATTCCTCCTTCGCCTTTTTCCACCTCCCAGTAACAACGTCCAGTCAGACTCTCTCTACTCAGGACCTGACAATAATTTGTAAATCTGTCTGGGTGACTAGAATAAGACTGTTGTTGTGTCATTACTGTTGCCTTTCTGTTTCCGTCAGATAACAACACCTTTGTGTTTACTGTATTTGGATCCAGTGTGAATTCACGTGAATATTCTAAGAAATCATCTCTGGTCACTGTCAGTGAGATGTTTGTCCATTCCTCCCTCAGGACGTCCTGTAGTTTCTCTCTGAGCTCTGACACAGCTGCTGTCAGGTCCTCAAAGTACCTCAGAGGACGGATCTTGATGCTGGATGAGTCTGCAGCCTCACTGAGTGCTGACAGTGAGGGGTAGTTGTGTAGAAACTGGTTGTGATCCTCTGTGTGTGACAGCTGCTTCAGCTCAGCGTCTTTCCTCTTCAGCTCAGTGATCTCCTGCTGCAGCTTCTCCTGAAGCTCTTTGACTCGACTCACTTCAGTTTGCTGCTGGGATCTGACCTGCTGCTTCACATCGGAGCTTCTTTTCTCCATGAGACGGATCAGCTGGGTGAAGATCTTCTGGCTGTCCTCCACTGCTTTATCAGCAGAGCGATTGATGGCCTCCACCTCCTGCTGAAGCTCCTTCACATCTTTCTCTCTGTCCTGGATTCTCTGCTGGAGGTTTAGTCGACTCACCTCGAGCTCTCTCTGCCTCTCGGTCCTTTCTGCTGCAGCTGACACTGTGTCGTGGCCTTTATGTTCATCCACAGAGCAGAGATAACAGATACACTGCTGATCAGTACGGCAGAACATCTTCATCACCTCATCATGACGAGAGCAGATGTTCTCCTGGAGCTTCTTGGAGGGGTCCACCAGCTTGTGTTTCTTTAAGGGAGCCACATCATAATGAGGCTGGAGGTGTTTCTCACAGTAAGAGATCAGACAGACCAGACAGGACTTGACAGCTTTCAGTTTCCTCCCAGTGCAGACATCACAGGCCACATCTTCAGGTCCAGCATAGCAGAGATCAGCAGGAGCAGCTTGGAGTCCAGTCTTCTTCAGCTCCTCCACTAAAACTGCTAACATGGTGCTTTTCAGCAGGACAGGCCTCGGTGTGAAGGTCTGCCTACACTGAGGGCAGCTGTAGATTTTCTTCTCGTCCTCTCCATCCCAGAAGCCTTTAATACAGTTCATGCAGTAGCTGTGTCCACAGGGAATAGTCACCGGATCCTTCAGGAGATCCAGACAGATCGAACAGGAGAAGGTTTCCCGGTCCAGCTGAACTCCTTTCTGCGCCATTTCACCTGTCAGTGTCAACGACTGTCTGAGTTTCACTTCCCTATAACAGAAACTAGTCTGAGCTCTGATCTAAACAGCATGTGTCTCTGCAGTGAATGGAGCCTGTCAGCTCCTGCACTTCACCACATGTTGGTTACACCCATCTGCAAACTGTAGATCTGAAGGGAGGGAACCAGGAAATATGTGGACAGACTGGTATCTCTGTGTTAGAGAGCAGGAGGAGGAGGGAGGGGTTATCAAGCTGTGATTCACTCCAGGAAGAAGAGCAGTTTGACAGATTCAGGGTGTGATTTGTCTTACTATTCCCCGGCATATTGACATTGTGACAACATGACAATATGCTGACTTAATGTCCTTTCTACTCAAGATACACAGTTGAAATTTAACAAACGGGAAACGTGAGTCTTTAATGAAGATGTACCGTGACAATAAATGACATAGAAACTGAGGCTTTGTAACTTGCGGAGATGTTTACATTTTGTACATAGGTATAAAGTATTTCAGTTAACAACAAATGCAGGGAATCAGGCCTTCTTACAGACAGCAGGCTACGGAAAGTGGCAGCAGATGAAAGAGCCATAACTACTACAGTAGTTGAGTCATAACAACTACCTAAAGTTGTGCACACCTCTATGCACAGCACCGGTTCTGGAACCAAACTCCTGAATAGGGTCTGAACTAATTTTTTGATGATGGCTCTGACTTTTGTTTGGTCTATTCAAGACCTATAGGTGAGTAGATGGACAGTATATAGATCCATTAAGACATGTAAGCGAGGAGTAGTTCATAGAAACTGGGTGTGATCCTCTGTGTGTGACAGCTTCTTCAGCTCAGCGTCTTTCCTCTTCAGCTCAGTGATCTCCTGCTGCAGCTTCTCCTGAAGCTCTTTGACTCGACTCACTTCAGTTTGCTGCTGGGATCTGACCTGCTGCTTCACATCAGAGCTTCTTTTCTCCATGAGACGGATCAGCTGGGTGAAGATCTCCTGGCTGTCCTCCACTGCTTTATCAGCAGAGCGATTGATGGCCTCCACCTCCTGCTGAAGCACAGTCCGCCCTTCCTCTGTCCCATATGTTGGTAACACCCATCTATAACTATAATAAATATAAATAGTCTTATAAGATGAAACATGGCCATCGCCCTGCCTCCAGTCCTGCTCTAAATGCACATTGCATGAACATCCCTGTAAATGTACACTCACATTAGCCTTCCATTCAACAAAATTTCCCTGCACTCAGTCCCAAATGAAGATGTTATGACACAGTTCCAATGTTGGTAATCAAAATGTATTGATCAGGACAAACTGTAAACAGTGTATGAGTGATGTTGCAGTTTGTAGTCTGGTAATATAATGTACTAAACAACTTGATGACACATGCTAGAATAAATAACTTAATTATTCTTCATATCCAAGCATAGTGCATCAGCGGTTCTATTGGTTGGTCAAAGTTGAAGTGAACCCTGAACTGAGAGTTTGGCTGAAGATCGCATTAAAACTGTAAACACACGATTAAAAGTTTAGTTTGTGCCTTCAATAGAAGTGAATGAAAAACAGAGCAAATATTCAGGGGACAGGAGTGTAAACTAGAGTCAACGTATCTTTAGCCAGTCACATAGAAAACTAGCAGCCAATTAAGTTTGTCATGGTTTACAAAATACATTTTTCACAAATGGTCCTCCATTAAAATAGCAACAAATGTAGTGGATGGAGGCTCCTCTGGGAGCTTGTCTGGAGGCCGTTGGTGGAATTTATTTGGGGTTTCAGCAAAAAAACAGTGTGTGGTTACCAGCCATGAAGAGGCCATCAGGTTGAGCTTTTTAGGGTTGGTCAGTGTCATATTATTATATGTCATATCATTACTGATACAGTAACATGTAAATTGCCTTTTTATGTTGTAGGTAGGTGCAGTAGACCTACTTTTACTTACTTTATACACTGTTGGGTTTTATTTTATATGCTCATTATCAGTTTTTAAAATCTTCATCTGCGAAGTAACTAATAATAGCTCCCAAATAAATGTAATGGAGTGAAAAGTACAACATTTCCCTGTGAAATGTAGTGGGGTAGAAGTATATGGTAGCATGAAGTACAAGAACAGTAACTTAGAATTTTACTTGTGTAAATGTACTTTGTTAAATTCCACCATTGAATATATGATGTACTGTACTTTAAGATTAATGTGCATGTTTTATTTTTGGAGGCAGAAACAAAAACAGCATCTGCATGTTTACACAGAAAGTTTCCCATCATCTTCTAATTCAACGATGAGCTCCAGGTGTCAATAACGGAGATATTCCTCATAAACTGGAATTGTTTTGTTTATAGCAGAGTGACTTTCAGCTTTCTGCTGTAATTGAGATCCTTTTGATCTGCTCATTGGAAAATATCTTATCTAAATGTCTGCAAGAAGGTGCCAGCTGTAGTGCAGAGAGATATAAAGAAGTGACTGCGGTTCAGAACAGCTCAACATTTAGAATTAATCTAACACATGAAAGTTTTCATTTCTTACTTTGAGTGTAACGCAAACAAAGCTACTATTTTAATCTACATCAGTATCTGTTTATTTCTCAAATTGTTTGTATTCATTCTCCATTTCTGACACCAGAAGTTTTTTTTAATGTTTTAAATAGTTTTCTACTGCATTTTTATTCTCCTCATACATATATGTGTATGCTTGGCTGCCATTAAAAAAAACTAATTTTAAAATAATAGTAATAACAAAGTCTCTAAAAGGTCCTGGCAAGAATAGAACAGGAGCTTTTAACCATAGGTGTCATTCACACTGGGGACGCTGAGGACGTGTTCCCACCACTTTTTGAAATGGCCAGTTTTGTGAGCTGACATGACAGAGCTTCAAACGTCCTGCAGCCTGCAGACACAATCAGCTGCAGTCACCAAGGATAACACTCAGATATTATCCTGCAGGACTTTGGACAATCATTTTCCTGCTAAACGTTTCAGGGACGATGTTCAAACTGCAAAGTTAGAAGGAATCCAACAGGAATGGACGGCTCTGAGCTTCCTGCAGAGACTCACAGCAACTGAATCTCTTTGGGTTTGGACTGTTGGTCGGACACAACAAGACATTTAAATGATATAATAAATAAACTGTATTTATAAAGCACTTTTCTTAACAATGTTACAAAGAGGTCGAAACCAGAACCAACAATAAAAACAACATAATAATAGTGGGGAATTAAAAACGGTTCAAAATGTAAAATGGCGAGAGTGGGAAGATAAAATCCAGCAACGTATTAAATATTCATGAAAGCTTTCCTACAAAAGAGAGTTTTAAGAAGGGATTTAAAAGACGCTCATCATGCTGATCAATAGGCAGTGGTCCACAGTCTGGGGGCTCTGACACCAAAGGCCCGGTCCCCTTTGGTCACAAGTCAGAATCTGGGAACGACCAGCAGAGCTGCTTCCACTGATCTCAGGGAACGCCGGGCAGGGAGTCAGGAAACCTTGTATATAATGTGGAGCAAGGCCATTTAACGCTTTAAAAGAGACCAACCACCCGACAGCCATCATTAAATCAAATGCTCTGACACAAGAAAGAAAGAAATCCAGTATCTGTGGCCGTCGCAGGCCTGTTAAAAGTCTTTCAAAATCTAGCTTCTGATGCTGGTTCCTCCAGAGTTACCGACCCCAGCTTTAAGACTCAGGCAGCAGCGTTCTGCACCAGTTGAAGTCGGTGGAGGGAGCATAAAGTGCATCAGAGTAGTCCAGAGAAGAATAAAAGCATGTATAACCTCATGTAAGTAAGAAGGAAACCACAAAGATCTGATTTTAGAAATGTTTCTTGAGCTGAAAGAGCCTGACTGAACAACATTCTTCAGTTGAGCATCAAAACAGGGATCTGCATCGAATATTACTCCAAGATTTCTAGCAGGCGGCTTCATAAAGACGTCACCCTGGACTCTGACAAACTGCTGCACACTGTTCACTGTTTACTCATGTTTTATAGACTCAATGATAACTTGAAAAAAGAATCCATTGATTCATCCACAGATAATATAACGGTCAGTGTCCTATGAATGACCCTGATGATGTTAACACATGTACCAGAAAAAAACAAAAAAAACCCTGACAGCTTTAATCTGATAGGAACATCAGTCGTCATGGTAACAGAACCACAGTCCTGTAATCTGTAATCTGTCAGCAGCTTCTTATCAAATTAAAGTTTAACAGCGTGACAGCGTTTCACAGAAATGCACTTCAGAGAAGTTGACCAGAGGCCACAGAGGTCAACATCATCTTTAATGGACTAAAACTTTATAAACAAAGAGAAGAATATTGAATCAAGTTCAAACCAAACCATCAGGAACCAGAACCAGTTCAACACCAGTTTAAAGCAGTTTAAAACCAGTTTAAAAGCAGTTGTCTACAAGTGGACAGAAAATAAGTCGTAGAGGACGTGGAGTGAGATGAGGCTCCATGGCTGATGTTAATAAAATATGAGATGTTGATGACACCAACATCCTGTTAGTGAACGCAGTTTGAAAACCTGACTGGAGCGTTTGAGCAGCTTTAAAGTGGACAGAGAGACACTGACTCCAAACTGCAGAACACTGTATTATGATGAAATACAGACACACACACACACACACACACACACACACAAGGCTGCTTTTCACAATCTGTTACGTTTGATCCGAGCCTCTTTTGATCAGCACATTTAAGAAATCACCAAGATCGCCTTTTTCCACCTACGTAACGTCAGCTGAAGTCAGGTCTTTCCAGTCCACGGCTGATGCAGAGATCCTAATTCACGCCTTTGTTTCATCCAGACTTGAGTATTGTAATGTTTTGTTGTCTGGTCTGCAGCATGTTAGCACTAAAAGGATTCAGATGGTTCAGGAGGCTGCAGCTAGAATTTTAACTAAAACCAGAACATTTGATCATATTAAACTACTTTTAGCTTCACTTCACTGGCTCCCTGTTAATGTCCGATCAAACTTTAAGAGTTTCTGATGACTGACAACATTATAAATGGGCTCGTCCCTTCATACCTGTCTGATCTCATTATACCTTATATTCCATCTGGAGCACTCGGCTCTCAGTATACAGGGCTCCTGTCAGCGCCCAGAGTCAAACATAAGTCAGCTGGCTGCAGGGCCTTTTCCTATCAGGCCCCCTTTCCTCTGGAATAACCTCCCTGCTGACATCAGACAGTCTGACTCAGCTGAGGCCTTTAAAACCAAACTTAAAACTCACTTCTTCACCTTAACTTTCAATTAGAGCTCATTCTTCAATTGTTTCAGTCCTCCCACCTGTTACCTATTGGTGGGTCGGTCTCACTCTCAGTTTATCTTTTAACCCGAGTGTTTTATCCTTTAGTCCACGTTTGTCCTGCAGACAAGAATAAACTGTAACATTTCTAATAACCACTGCATTTCTGTTTTTCCTGGTTCGAATCGAAGGTCTGAGAAGAACAGGTGACATTTCCCGATTTTGTGGTTCAGAGAATTTGGAATGAGGTTTGATATTGTTGCGAGCATGGTTGAGGCCCCTTCCTGCTGTTTTAGCTTCATTGAAGCCAAATCTTCATGTGTTTGCTCCTCTTCCTCCTCCATCCGCGGCTGCTTGATACAGATATTTGCTTTGACATGTTCATTTTATAATTTAGTAGTCAGGAACAAAACATTTTCACATGTAACTATCAAAGGTCAACCCCGTCCACTCTGATATTCCAGACTTTCAATTGTCCAAAATATAGGAGAGACAGCTCCAGAAAACAAATCATATTCACAATCATTAAACATACAAAGAAAAAGATTCCCTCATTTGATTGGCTGGGCCTGGGCCTATCAGGGCCTGCCTGTACAGCCACAAGATTATCAGGCTCTTATGTTAAAGACGCTAAGTGAGTCTGTTTTATAACTCTTCATCCCACTGTAGTTATACACTACTACTGTAAAGAAACAGATTGGGTGTCAGCCCAGAGTGAGAACTGGTCTCAGACTGGACACCAGCATGAAAACCGTCTGATCCACTGGTCAAACTGTAAACATGGCCGACAGAAAACTCTGATCGTGAGACAGAGACGAGGTCAGACGAGGACTCTTCAGTGTAAAACTACAGAGAGCAAAAAGAGACGTGTTCACTAAAGCTCCACCTCTTCCTGTAGGCAGATATACAGATATACACTGAGGACAGCACATCATTATCAGAGCAGAGAGACGCAGAGAGACGCAGAGACGCTCTACCTGGACATGGATCACCTGCTGCTGCTGCTGCTGCTGTGGAGCTCAGGTAGGACTCTGCTTTAAAGATGATGTGTTATTATTTTAAATGGTTGTCTTGGATCTCAGAATAAATCAGCAAACAAACTTTTATTTTTAGTGAGTTATTATTTTTTCTGCAGCATCCATCAATGTGTTTGTATTCAGTGATTTTACTTTATTATCAGAATATTCTGTGTGAAGTTTGTCCTCCGTCAGACACCGTTTCACAAACACGAAACCCAAACTCTGATCCAACTGTTAGACAGACTGAGGAATTAAAGACTTATTTCCTCTGTGGGACTCTGAATCTTCAGTTTGGTGGTAAAATGTTGATGTTAATAAAATATGAGATGTTGATGACACCAACATCCTGTTAGTGAACGCAGTTTGAAAACCTGACTGGAGCGTTTGAGCAGCTTTAAAGTGGACAGAGAGACACTGACTCCAAACTGCAGAACACTGTATTATGATGAAAGATGATCAGAGGATGTGTAGCTACAGATATCATCCACATGTGCAGAACAAACATTATTTCTTGTGTCTTTTTTGGATCAATAATAAGTGAATTATTTTCCCTCCACTAATCTATCCGTACAATTCTGATGAAGACGACGAACATCTTCATCCTCACAAAGACAACAGTAGCTGCCGTCACATGGACAATATTTATTCAGTCCGACTGAAATAATTCTGATTAGATCCAAACTTCACTGTTAAATAAAGTGATCAATAACGTGCGTTTACATGCCCCAAAGCATTATCACAATGTAACTTTATTGACATGCACAAAGTGGTTCCACACACACACACACACCCATACACACACACACACACAGACACACACACACACACACCCATACACACACAGACACACACACACACACACATACAGACACACACACACAGAAACACAGACACAAACACACACACGCACACACACACACACACACAGACACAAACACACACACACACACACACACAACAACACACACACACAGACCCACACACACACACACACATACACACCCACACACACACACCCACGCACACACACCCAGACACACACCCACACACATGCACACCCTCACACACAAACACACACACACCCACACACACACGCCCAGACACACACCCACACATACACACACACACACACACTCACACACGCACAGAGACACACAGACACACACAAACACACACACACACCCAGACACACACCCACACATACACACACACACACACAGACACACACATACACAGACACACACACACCCACACACACACCCACACAAACACACACACACACCCACACACACCCCACACACACACACACACCCACACCCACACACACATCCACACACACACACACACACACTCACACACACACACAGTATTTGCTGGTCCCTGTCTGCACTAACGTTAGTGACGGTATATTATCACATTAACGTTGCTCGACTTTCAGGTTAAAGTTCCGTTAAAAGGAGGGAAACTAAAGTTCAAAGTTCACCCACCAGCCACAGCTCGTCTGTTAGAAATCCACCAGCCCCTTTAACGTTACATGGAATAAGTTAGAGTAGAAAGTCCTGCTGTTACAAGCATGTGGCTCACGCTGGCTGGATGGCTCCTGTCATGTTTATTCAGATAACGTCAGCTACGTTAACGTCCCTCCCAGAAACTCGTTCACCACTGAATCAGATGAAGATGAAGCTCCATTTGAATCATCTTCACCAGTAACAGCTGAACTGTTGGCTGCAGATGTAAAATCTAATCTCGCTGTGGTTTTAGGTCTAAATGCTTCAATATCAAGCGTATCAATGCTGTGGTTAGTGGCGGAGTCCGCCACTGGTTCAGACTCAGATGGCCTTCACACTCGTGACAAATTGACAGGAAAGGATGCAGCATGTAATCAGCCTCACTGTTTCATGTTCACTCTCCTGCAGCCGTATCAGAGCTGCATTACAGTTCTTTACAGATGGTAACCAGAGAGGGGCAGTATTTGATTTAAATGTAAATAAAATACGTATTTAATTACTTTTGAGTATTTTGTCATTTGTATTTAGCTGGAAAGGGTTATGGTATTTGCACATTTGAAATACTTAATATACCTTATTTAATTGTTTATTTTATTTTAGAGAGAGCAAATTAATAAATACACATTGTAAAAAAAAAAGACAAAATTAGCCAAGTAACTGTTTTTATCTGTAGTCCCTGGCCAAGGTGTTAACAAGGCTTCCTAAAATATATCAAAGGCTTTAATGAAATAGGTCCTGAAGTTTAAAGGTTGGAAGGACACACATTTGTTAAGAAATGGTAAAAGCAATAGTGATATATATACATATAGAACAACATTGCAAACAAGCAGGACATATAGATTGCAGCAGCAAAAAGAAAGTTTAGTGCTGACGTGTCATCATCCATTGTTTTAATTGGTGACTGAAATACCAGGATTGGTACCACAGCAACAATAAAGAAATTCTGTAAAATACAGATAAAGTTCAGCAACAATGAAGAAGCGGAGCGGCTAGGACGTCATCCAGATTGCGTCTGTTTAATTCACAATAAAATTCTCAAAACAACATAACATTTCCCTGAGTGTTAGTTTCCATTTCAGTCCATAACTGCGGCTTAAGTGCATCACATATCCATAAATCTCATTATTTCATAATATTTCATAATGTGTAATCTGTAGCTACTTCACATTTCTGGTGTACTTTATACAGTTTCCTATCCCTCAGTACACACCATCACCTGTACATACGTGACTCAGGGCTACTGTACTGGTATAGTGCAAGTTACAGCAATATGGGACTGTACCTAAAGCAAGCAGGGTCTAATCTGCAATGATTCTGGATCTGTACACTTAATTTGGAGATAACTATCACTCACAGAGAAATACAACATTTTCACAGTAAAGCCATTAAGCTAGTTCTATTTTATCCTTTGAACCGTATACATTACATAAAGTATTTAACCAGTATCTCACTTTTCCTTCAACAATTTTATGTGTAGGAGCCCAAATAAACCCAGATAAAACTCTGTACAGTGCACATGTTGAAACATAGAAACCTGTGTGTGAGACAGCGCTCAGGTAACACACACACACACACACACGCTGTTGCACCTGCCGTCGGACCTCGTGACGGAAGTTTGACAAAAATACTCAAACAATATAACACTCGTCCACATAAAGCTAGGCTTCAAAAATTGGCTATTGGAAATTTCCACAAGTTACTACCCTGTAAAATACAGATAAAGTTCAGCAACAATGAAGAAGCGGAGCGGGGTCCCCCCAGTAAACCGACCCGGGCGCCACTAATCCGGTGCCAAACGTTCCACCTGTGTGCTGCTCCTATTTACCATTTCTCTTTACCATATATGCATATATATAAAAATATATATATATAAATATAGAATTACGTGGTTATCAACTCCATTATTAGGGATAATATTAGACACTGGAAATCAAAAAAAAAAAAAGACTGTCGAACTAATTAAATTAAATAAACACAAAATGACTGCACAATTTTGGGGTGTACCGTGGTTGTCTTGAGACCAGTTTGCTAAACTGATGAGTGAAAATCATAGAATGTAGAAACATCTTGGCAGCCTCTGTAAACATGTGACTTCTAATGAATCAGACATTTCATAAAAATTTAACTTGACCTTTTTACATATTTTTTTAACATGTGACTTAAGGGACTCTACTCTTCAAGATATTTGAAGTCACTCACCACCTGTAATTGTTCACCTGCTACAAGTATGTGAGGGTCATTAGTAGGTCTGTTGGTTTTGCAGAAGAACATTATTAATTAATATCAAACAGACTGTTTTAGACACATTTAGCTGGAGGCAGCACTCTTTCAGCCATGTTGAGACCTGGGCCAGTGAACTAGTGAGCTTATCTGCAGAGCACCAGTAGCCAACTACAAAGACTTGGATCGATGATCGTAAGGTATGATTCCACCCATTTCATAAATTTGGATAGCTTAGCAAGAAGAACTTTGTGATTGATGTTGTCAAAAGCTTTCCTGAGATCAAGAAACACAACATCTACAACACCACCAAATCAAGTTCGTATTTTATTTTCTCTAAAATTGACGATTTGTCTTCTCTGTTAAGTGTTTGGCTCATCTCTGGAGAAATGCCAAGCTGTTACTGAGATAGAAAAGCATCTGCTCAGTGACCCATTTCTCAGCAACTTTGGATACTGTCGGGAGAATGCTGATTGGCCTAAAATTACATATGGAGTGTGAGTCATCAGATTTGAAGATTGGAGTGACAATAGCAGATTTCCAGTTCTCTTGGGAACTGCCCAAGTGATGTTGAGAGGTTAATGATAGAGGTAACTGGAATAACTACTTGACTTGCTCATGCACTAGTGGACAACGATAACCTCACTAGATCGAGGCGGCCGCAGTTTTTAGAGCCAGGCACCGCAGCTGCTCTCCATCGACTGCAAGACCCAGGGCATGATGGGAAACGCCTGGCTGTCGCCTAATCAAAGAGCTGATTGGCTCTTAGCTCTCTTAACTGAGAAACCCTGGGCAATATAGACCACAGAGTCAACAAAGTAATGATCAAAGGCCACTGGTATTTCAGTCCCTTAAGAGGTTTCCATTTAGGTTAATTTCAAGTTCTCGTATTGTGCCGTTGTCCTGTCAGCTTTTTTAACTGATCCGAGATCATTTCAGCATTTCCTCTGGCCTCATTTATAGCTGTTATAAAAAAGTTTGCCTTGGCTTTTCTAATAGCTTCACTATCTTATCCTTATCATAGTGTAGTGTGACTTGTCATGTTGTAGTTTGGCAGTTGGCAGTTTTTAAAGCACGTTCAGGTTCTTTCATCCATTTTAAAGTGTCTTCATTAATCCAAGAAAGATTATTCTTTTCAGCCCTATATTTAATCTAAAGTCTGTGATGATGTTTTGTATTTTGCAAGAGAATGTCAAACAATCCTGTTCCATATTAGCTCCCGACAACAACTCATTCCAGTTTAGCTGTTGAAATTAAGTTTTTAAATTGTCAATGTCAATTGTCAATGCGTTATATTAATGCAACTTTTGAGTACTATCTTGCACATTGCAATATTCCTTATACTTCAGTATAATATTACATTGACATTCTGGTCAACTCTGTGCACATGTTTTCATTACATAGTTTGCATATTTGTATTATAAATATTTGTTCATATTTTATTGTTTATTTTCTATTTTACACTTATAATTCTGCACTTACAGTACTTGCTTACCATTCTTGTATTTCTATTTTTCTCTCTCTATATATATTTCTATATTTTATACTTTGTGATGGTCAGAACAAAAGAAGATCTGTAACGGCCTGGCTGTGTCTCCTGTTGTGTTTCCCAGTGTTTCTCTTGTGTCTCAGTTTGCCTTGTGTTTAGTTCTAGTTTGCACTGCCCCTGTGTTTCCCTCCTTCTCCAGTAGCCTACCTGCCCACCCCAGCTGTGTCTTCTTCCTGATTATTTGTCTGTGCACATATGTTCCTGGTTTTCCTTTGTTCTCTGTCTGGTCCTCATCATTTGTGGAGTGTTTCCCTGTTCCCGAGTGTTTTCTCTGTGTCCTGGCACCTCTTTTGGATTTTTGTATGTTGTATTGTTTCATAAATCATTTTGACAGCGGTTTTGTGTCTGCAATTGGGTGCTTTCCCCATGTTCCCTGTGTCTTTGTGCTCCGACCGTAACAAGATCGCACAAAAACAGAGAAGAAGTGTATTTAGAAGCTTGAGACATAAAACGAAACAGGCAGTCAGCGGAGCAGTCAATGCAGACAAACAAATGGCAAATTCAAAATAAACCAATAGGGCTCACTAAGTAGTAGAAGAATCTGAAAATAGGCTGAAGAAAATCACTAGGTGATGGAAAAAAAGGATGGACAGCTGGTCTTGTGAAAAGAACTAAGAGAATCTGGCAAATGGGTAAAGAACAGCTAGGAGTATAAATAGTAAGAGGACTGATGGGATAAAAGAAGACAGGTGACGAATAAAACTGGCGGGAAACTAAATAATGGCAGGAAGTAAACAAACTGGAAAGCATGGAGGCAAGTAAATATAAAATAAAGCAGGGAGTGAAGTTAACAAGAGTCCATACAAGTTGTCACATGCTTATTATGTCTATTGCTGCACCAATATACCAAGACTAATTCCTTGTATGTGAAAAATATTTGGCAATAAATCTGATTCTGATTCTTAGAGGAGTTCTGTTCCTCATGGAGGTGGAAGTTTCTGACCCCCGTCCACATGATCAGATGTCCCTGTTGGACACCATGATTCTGGATGTGTAGACACATCAGCAGGAGATCACCTAAAAGTAAAAAGTAAAATAAAGTGCTAATAGAACACGCTGCATATAACTTCTTTATTAATGGTGTTAAATCACATAACTGAGCAGATGAAACTTAGGTGTACATGAGCGTCCCTGAAAGCTGCACACAACACACACAGTAACATAAAGGCTGTGGGCCTACAGTGAGTTCCTGATTCTGATCCAAAATAAACACATTAAACTGATTTCTACGTGATAACTAGTTCCACTAGGTTTGCACTAAGAGAAGCACTAAGCTTGTCTATTAGAAGAAGGAGACAAAAGTTCTGCACTCCAGTTTAAAGCACCACATTGGTGCTGAGGTGATGAGCTTATGTTAAATATTAAACAAACAAACAAAAAACTGTTATGGCCACATTTTAGGCTGTGATAGGTGATAGGCATGTGTTCAATGATGAAAAGACATATCTCGAAAAAAATGATTGGAAATGATTTCTTGATTGATTTCTAAAGCCCACTTTTGATATTTCTATTATATGCCATAGTGATGTGTCACAATAATGAAATGTTTTTGAGTTTAAATATCCTTATTTGGGGGCTTTTCCAAGCAAATATTGATATAAGCAATTAATTAAATTAATTAATTAGCATATCATGTAATTAATTAGTTTAAAAATGTTAATCGACTGGCAGCCTCTACTACAAACATGTTTAACTGTGATGATTGAGATTATTTTAAAGAGATTCCTTTTGTGATGTTGCACCATGAATTAACTGATGCTGAATAATCACATTTCCTAAGATGTTGAACTATTCCTTTAACTGTGTATAAACCAGTCTGTGTTCACATGTTCATCTCACCTGTAGTTCACTGAGATGTTTCTGAGCTGCTACAACTTTCTTTAACAAACAGCCTGAGAGTGTTTGTCGTGTCCTCGGCTGTGCTCCGATCAAAATGCTGCTTTCATGTTGATTTTCTGATTTTCTCCTCAGGACTCCAGACTGAAGGAAAACTCAACTCAACAGGTAGATAGAGAAAGAATAGAGAAAGAATCACAAAAGCAGAATCAGTCAAATTTTAATTATTTTCTTTCACTGATGACTCTCTGGTTTCTGTTCAGAGTCTGATGCTGTCAGGTTGGTGGGAGGAGGCAGTCGCTGTGCAGGAACACTGGAGGTGAAACATCGGGAAGACTGGAGACCAGTGGACTCTGACTCTGGCTGGACCCTGAAGGAAGCAGCTGTTTTCTGCAGAGATCTGGACTGTGGCTCTGCTGTTTCTGTAGGAGAGAGAAAGGAGTCCTCAGTCAGACCTGTGTGGTGGATCAGGTCTGAATGTGTTCACTCTGGATCTGCTCTGAGGGAGTGTGTAACATCAGGGTCCTCTTCCTCCATCCTGGATCTCACCTGCTCAGGTAAGCCCATCAGTGACATCATCTATGACATCATTTATGACAGTAATGTAGCCAGGTTGACTGCACGCAGGGTGGGGGGGTGCTCTCGGGTCTGTGAGGGTTGATTATGTATGTACAGTTAATACGAGTGTGATTGGCCCGTGAGCCCAGTCCTGGAACGAGCACGCAGCACGCTCTCATTTTTTTAAACAATCTTTATCAGTGGAAATATATAATCTAGTATACAAGATTAAATAAAATAACGGTCAGGATTCAGTATTTCCATTTTTCCAAACTTAACAACTCATAACTCAGACATGACAAGAGAGCAATCGAGCAAACAAAAGAAAAAGAATACAAGGAAAAAAATAAAGACAATAAAAGCCAAAAAAATAAAAAATAAGACCCACAACAAAAACAAACAATAAGGTATACACATAAATCCAAGCAAACCCACTGTGAAACCATTTTCTGGAGCATTTTCTAAACAGATTTTGATTCTGGAGTACAGATCTTCTTTTCAATAGCTGCAACCACGTACACTAATGGTGTGGTATAACTTTTCATTAAAACATGTGATGTGCTGAAGAAGATAAAATGCAAATGAAAAACGTTCCTTTCCTTTAACCAAAAGCTCTCAGGCTGTACCTCTGCACCCGTCAGTGTCAGTCCTGCTACTGTGTCCTTGAACCTCTCTCCAGTGAGAAGGGCCTCAGTTAAATGCCAAAAATGACTAAGCTTCCTGTAGGTTTTTACAGCCCTTCATTTCTTTCATTTCGGCAACCTGTGAAGTTTTTATGATGTGTGTTAGTTTAGAAGTACAATAATGAGAAGTAGATGTTAAAAGATAATCCATAAAACATATCTAATGTGATTCCCACTGTATCTTCATGAACATATTTTGTGATCCTCACTGCCCCTGCCATGAACCTGGTGTAAATTTGATGTGTCCCAGAGATAAGGGTGCACCTGGCAGGGGTGAACCGTTATGAACCAGTATGAACCAGCCACAGGCTGGTGGTGGCACTTGCAAATAGAACTGATGTAATGGTGAAAAAATGATGGGTTAATACACTGTTTTGAGGCTGAACAACAGGCGGGGGCAAGTGTGGTCTCAACAGTATAAAGGTAGAGGCACAGGCCAACATGGGTCAGAGCTCTCCTCAAGTGTAACTTGTGTGCACTTTGAACATCTCTGTTTTAATGTCGACATTAAAGTTTTCGCTGCACAGAACTTTGACTCCTGCTGAAGATTTTTAGACCCAAATGAGAAGTTTTTCTTGAACAATTGAATACAGATAAAAACCTAAAATCTTGGCCCAGTGGATTGGGACTTAGGCTCCAGTGACCTTGGGCTTCAGTCCCATTACACAACAACGGGCAAAACATGACCAATAAAAGTGTCTGTGTGTGTCTTTCTACAAAGTTTGGCCATGTTACATGAATCTGTTTAGAAGTTATGCACCCAGTTGGCATGAACACACACACACACACACACACACACACACACACCTTCACACACACACACACACACACACACACTTTCACTTTCACACACACATACACACACACACACACACACACACACCTTCACACACACACACACACACACACACACTTTCACTTTCACACACACATACACACACACACACACACACACCTTCACACACAGACCCCCACACAGACAAGGCAGCACAATCAGGCTCCAGGTATAATTGACAAGAAGCTAAACTCTTGATTTTCTGTAAAATAATTCATGGTGGTCATCAAGTCAAGTAAATTTGTCTTTTAGTAATTAATTAATTGTCAATAATTAAACAATGAAAAACGGAAACAAAGACTAAGGATTAAATAAGAACTCTGTCTTTATCTCAGGCAGCTCGGGCCTCTCGCTGAAAGTGGCAGCTATTTTTGTAAAAGAAAGGTCTCAGTACAGTTTAGCATATTGAACCAACAATCTGGCTCCAGCTCCTGATTCTGGTCCTGTACTCATCCTCATTGCTGCAGTCTGTGGGCTTATAAACATGTTCTGCTGTTAATGATGAACTCATGTTGGAATTGTGCCGAGTCGAGTTTGAATCACTGAATTGTTGTTTCATGACATCTTTTTATTTAGTGTCTGGAGTCTTTTATCTTTATTTTATCTTCTATTATCTCTGCAGACTCTGTCAGGCTGGTGGACGGGACGAGTCTGTGCTCAGGCAGACTGGAGGTGAAGTCTGACCAGTCTGACCAGTCTGACCAGAGGTGGTCCTCAGTGTGTGAAGCTGACTTTGACCAGCAGGATGCAGAGGTGGTCTGCAGGGAGCTCAGCTGTGGGCCTCCTTCAGTCCTCCAGGGGGCGCTCTATGGAGAAGTGGAGGCTCCGATGTGGACCAGAGAGTTCCAGTGTGGAGGCCATGAGTCTGCTCTCCTGGACTGTAGAAGCTCAGGCTCAGATAGAAACACCTGCTCACCTGGCAAAGCTGTTGGACTCACCTGCTCAGGTAGAAGAGGAGCTGCAGGTCTGTTCTAATGAAACTCACTTTATTCTTTCACTGATGACTCTCTGGTTTCTGTTCAGAGTCTGTCAGGTTGGTGGGAGGAGGCAGTCGCTGTGCAGGAACACTGGAGGTGAAACTGGGAGACTGGAGACCAGTGGTCTCTGACTCTGGCTGGACCCTGAAGGAAGCAGCTGTTGCCTGCAGAGATCTGGACTGTGGCTCTGCTGTTTCTGTAGGAGAGAGAAAGGAGTCCTCAGTCAGACCTGTGTGGAGGATCAGGTCTGACTGTGTTCACTCTGGATCTGATCTGAGGGAGTGTGCAACACCAGGGTCCTCTTCCTCCATCCTGGATCTCACCTGCTCAGGTAAGCCCATCAGTGACATCATCTCTGACATCATTTATGACAGTAATGTACCCAGGTTGACTGCACGCAGGGTGGGGGGGTGCTCTCGGGTCTGTGAGGGTTGATTATGTATGTACAGTTAATACGAGTGTGATTGGCCCGTGAGCCCAGTCCTGGAACGAGCACGCAGCACGCTCTCATTTTTTTGGAAAGTATTTAATCTAGTATACAAGATTAAATAAAATAACGGTCAGGATTCAGTATTTCCATTTTTCCAAACTTAACAACTCATAACTCAGACATGACAAGAGAGCAATCGAGCAAACAAAAGAAAAAGAATACAAGGAAAAAAATAAAGAAAATAAAAGCCAAAAAAATAAAAAATAAGACCCACAACAAAAACAAACAATAAGGTATACACATAAATCCAAGCAAACCCACTGTGAAACCATTTTCTGGAGCATTTTCTAAACAGATTTTGATTCTGGAGTACAGATCTTCTTTTCAATAGCTGCAACCACGTACACTAATGGTGTGGTATAACTTTTCATTAAAACATGTGATGTGCTGAAGAAGATAAAATGCAAATGAAAAACGTTCCTTTCCTTTAACCAAAAGCTCTCAGGCTGTACCTCTGCACCCGTCAGTGTCAGTCCTGCTACTGTGTCCTTGAACCTCTCTCCAGTGAGAAGGGCCTCAGTTAAATGCCAAAAATGACTAAGCTTCCTGTAGGTTTTTACAGCCCTTCATTTCTTTCATTTCAGCAACCTGTGAAGTTTTTATGATGTGTGTTAGTTTAGAAGTACAATAATGAGAAGTAGATGTTAAAAGATAATCCATAAAACATATCTAATGTGATTCCCACTGTATCTTCATGAACATATTTTGTGATCCTCACTGCCCCTGCCATGAACCTGGTGTAAATTTGATGTGTCCCAGAGATAAGGGTGCACCTGGCAGGGGTGAACCGTTATGAACCAGTATGAACCAGCCACAGGCTGGTGGTGGCACTTGCAAATAGAACTGATGTAATGGTGAAAAAATGATGGGTTAATACACTGTTTTGAGGCTGAACAACAGGCGGGGGCAAGTGTGGTCTCAACAGTATAAAGGTAGAGGCACAGGCCAACATAGGTCAGAGCTCTCCTCAAGTGTAACTTGTGTGCACTTTGAACATCTCTGCTTTAATGTCGACATTAAAGTTTTCGCTGCACAGAACTTTGACTCCTGCTGAAGATTTTTAGACCCAAATGAGAAGTTTTTCTTGAACAATTGAATACAGATAAAAACCTAAAATCTCGGCCCAGTGGATTGGGACTTAGGCTCCAGTGACCTTGGGCTTCAGTCCCATTACACAACAACAGGCAAAACATGACCAATAAAAGTGTCTGTGTGTGTCTTTCTACAAAGTTTGGCCATGTTACATGAATCCTTTTAGAAGTTATGCACCCAGTTGGCATGAACACACACACACACACACACACACACACACACACCTTCACACACACACACACACACACACACACACACACACACACACACACCTTCACACACAGACCCCCACACAGACAAGGCAGCACAATCAGGCTCCAGGTATAACTGACAAGAAGCTAAACTCTTGATTTTCTGTAAAATAATTCATGGTGGTCATCAAGTCAAGTAAATTTGTCTTTTAGTAATTAATTAATTGTCAATAATTAAACAATGAAAAACGGAAACAAAGACTAAGGATTAAATAAGAACTCTGTCTTTATCTCAGGCAGCTTGGGTCTCTCGTTGAAAGTGGCAGCTATTTTTGAAAAAGAAAGGTCTCAGTACAGTTTAGCATATTGAACCAACAATCTGGCTCCAGCTCCTGATTCTGGTCCTGTACTCATCCTCATTGCTGCAGTCTGTGGGCTTATAAACATGTTCTGCTGTTAATGATGAACTCATGTTGGAATTGTGCCGAGTCGAGTTTGAATCACTGAATTGTTGTTTCGTGACATCTTTTTATTTAGTGTCTGGAGTCTTTTATCTCTATTTTATCTTCTATTATCTCTGCAGACTCTGTCAGGCTGGTGGACGGGACGAGTCTGTGCTCAGGCAGACTGGAGGTGAAGTCTGACCAGTCTGACCAGTCTAACCAGAGGTGGTCCTCGGTGTGTGAAGCTGACTTTGACCAGCAGGATGCAGAGGTGGTCTGCAGGGAGCTCGGCTGTGGGCCTCCTTCAGTCCTGCAGGGGGCGCTCTATGGAGAAGTGGAGGCTCCGATGTGGACCAGAGAGTTCCAGTGTGGAGGCCATGAGTCTGCTCTCCTGGACTGTAGAAGCTCAGGCTCAGATAGAAACACCTGCTCACCTGGCAAAGCTGTTGGACTCACCTGCTCAGGTAGAAGAGGAGCTGCAGGTCTGTTCTAATGAAACTCACTTTATTCTTTCACTGATGACTCTCTGCTTTCTGTTCAGAGTCTGATGCTGTCAGGTTGGTGGGAGGAGGCAGTCGCTGTGCAGGAACACTGGAGGTGAAACTGGGAGACTGGAGACCAGTGGTCTCTGGCTGGACCCTGAAGGAAGCAGCTGTTGCCTGCAGAGATCTGGACTGTGGCTCTGCTGTTTCTGTAGGAGAGAGAAAGGAGTCCTCAGTCAGACCTGTGTGGAGGATCAGGTCTGACTGTGTTCACTCTGGATCTGCTCTGAGGGAGTGTGCAACACCAGGGTCCTCTTCCTCCATCCTGGATCTCACCTGCTCAGGTAAGCCCATCAGTGACATCATCTATGACATCATTTATGACAGTAATGTAGCCAGGTTGACTGCACGCAGGGTGGGGGGGTGCTCTCGGGTCTGTGAGGGTTGATTATGTATGTACAGTTAATACGAGTGTGATTGGCCCGTGAGCCCAGTCCTGGAACGAGCACGCAGCACGCTCTCATTTTTTTGGAAAGTATTTAATCTAGTATACAAGATTAAATAAAATAACGGTCAGGATTCAGTATTTCCATTTTTCCAAACTTAACAACTCATAACTCAGACATGACAAGAGAGCAATCGAGCAAACAAAAGAAAAAGAATACAAGGAAAAAAATAAAGAAAATAAAAGCCAAAAAAATAAAAAATAAGACCCACAACAAAAACAAACAATAAGGTATACACATAAATCCAAGCAAACCCACTGTGAAATCATTTTCTGGAGCATTTTCTAAACAGATTTTGATTCTGGAGTACAGATCTTCTTCTCAATAGCTACAACGGTGTGGTATAACTTTTCATTAAAACATGTGATGTGCTGAAGAAGATAAAATGCAAATGAAAAACGTTCCTTTCCTTTAACCAAAAGCTCTCAGGCTGTACCTCTGCACCCGTCAGTGTCAGTCCTGCTACTGTGTCCTTGAACCTCTCTCCAGTGAGAAGGGCCTCAGTTAAATGCCAAAAATGACTAAGCTTCCTGTAGGTTTTTACAGCCCTTCATTTCTTTCATTTCAGCAACCTGTGAAGTTTTTATGATGTGTGTTAGTTTAGAAGTACAATAATGAGAAGTAGATGTTAAAAGATAATCCATAAAACATATCTAATGTGATTCCCACTGTATCTTCATGAACATATTTTGTGATCCTCACTGCCCCTGCCTGAACCTGGTGTAAATTTGATGTGTCCCAGAGATAAGGGTGCACCTGGCAGGGGTGAACCAGTATGAACCAGCCACAGGCTGGTGGTGGCACTTGCAAATAGAACTGATGTAATGGTGAAAAAATGATGGGTTAATACACTGTTTTGAGGCTGAACAACAGGCGGGGGCAAGTGTGGTCTCAACAGTATAAAGGTAGAGGCACAGGCCAACATAGGTCAGAGCTCTCCTCAAGTGTAACTTGTGTGCACTTTGAACATCTCTGCTTTAATGTCGACATTAAAGTTTTCGCTGCACAGAACTTTGACTCCTGCTGAAGATTTTTAGACCCAAATGAGAAGTTTTTCTTGAACAATTGAATACAGATAAAAACCTAAAATCTTGGCCCAGTGGATTGGGACTTAGGCTCCAGTGACCTTGGGCTTCAGCCCCATTACACAACAACGGGCAAAACATGACCAATAAAAGTGTCTGTGTGTGTCTTTCTACAAAGTTTGGCCATGTTACATGAATCTGTTTAGAAGTTATGCACCTTTTGTTATAGGCCACTCCCACTGTCATGCCCCTTTTAGCCAATTGGAATGAACACACACACACACACACACACACTCTCACACACACACACATCTTCACACACACACACACACACCCTTCACACACCTTCACACACACACACACCTTCACGCACACACACACACACACCTTCACACACACACACACACACACACCTTCACGCACACACACACACACACAGACACACATGCACCTTCACGCACACACACACACACACAGACACACACCCTTCACACACACATCCCCACACACACACACACACAGACACACACACACCCTTCACACACACAGACACACACACACACACACCCTTCACACACACATCCCCACACACACACACACCCTTCACACACACACCCACACACACACACACTTGTGTGTCAGCCTCCTAGGGTGAAAACAGTCGCCGCCAAAGGCTGGAGACATTTTTGGGGAGTGATGGACGAACCCAGCGTAGAGCTGTAGAGCTGCTGGTTGCAGCTAAATATAATGATCGGTCTCCTGTCCTCTCCACAAGCCTTGCATGAATTGACCGGCAGATGAACTCCATCCACAATTACTACACAGACAAAGATTTTCCAAGCTGACCTTCTTTAATGTAGCAGTTGGTAGCAGGGTAAAACTGACAGAAAGAAAACACACAGTCAAAAGAGTGTCCATATTCCCATAATAGTAGTACAAGGTAAGTATTAAGTATACCACAAATGATACAAATAATATTTGTGAAAATATGCATAAACATTAATAAATGATGAACCCAGATGTTACGTTTACATACCGACGATGCTTTCAAAGACCTGAACGTCAGGATGATGTCAGATGAAAAGGAAGGAGCTTTCCCTAGGCTCTAAACACGGAGAACTACCTAAACGACTACTATACAAACCAGCAGCATTTAGCACCCCCTAAATAACAAAACAGCTGACCAACAAGGCAGCACAATCAGGCTCCAGGTATAACTGACAAGAAGCTAAACTCTTGATTTTCTGTAAAATAATTCATGGTGGTCATCAAGTCAAGTAAATTTGTCTTTTAGTAATTAATTAATTGTCAATAATTAAACAAAGAATAAGGATTAAATAAGAACTCTGTCTTTATCTCAGGCAGCTCGGGCCTCTCGTTGAAAGTGGCAGCTATTTTTGAAAAAGAAAGGTCTCAGTACAGTTTAGCATATTGAACCAACAATCTGGCTCCAGCTCCTGATTCTGGTCCTGTACTCATCCTCATTGCTGCAGTCTGTGGGCTTATAAACATGTTCTGCTGTTAATGATGAACTCATGTTGGAATTGTGCCGAGTCGAGTTTGAATCACTGAATTGTTGTTTCATGACATCTTTTTATTTAGTGTCTGGAGTCTTTTATCTCTATTTTATCTTCTATTATCTCTCCAGACTCTGTCAGGCTGGTGGACGGGACGAGTCTGTGCTCAGGCAGACTGGAGGTGAAGTCTGACCAGTCTGACCAGTCTGACCAGAGGTGGTCCTCAGTGTGTGAAGCTGACTTTGACCAGCAGGATGCAGAGGTGGTCTGCAGGGAGCTCGGCTGTGGGCCTCCTTCAGTCCTCCAGGGGGCGCTCTATGGAGAAGTGGAGGCTCCGATGTGGACCAGAGAGTTCCAGTGTGGAGGCCATGAGTCTGCTCTCCTGGACTGTAGAAGCTCAGGCTCAGATAGAAACACCTGCTCACCTGGCAAAGCTGTTGGACTCACCTGCTCAGGTAGAAGAGGAGCTGCAGGTCTGTTCTAATGAAACTCACTTTATTCTTTCACTGATGACTCTCTGGTTTCTGTTCAGAGTCTGATGCTGTCAGGTTGGTGGGAGGAGGCAGTCGCTGTGCAGGAACACTGGAGGTGAAACTGGGAGACTGGAGACCAGTGGACTCTTTCCCTGTCTGGACCCTGAAGGAAGCAGCTGTTGTCTGCAGAGATCTGGACTGTGGCTCTGCTGTTTCTGTAGGAGAGAGAGAGGAGTCCTCAGACAGACCTGTGTGGTGGATCAGCTCTGACTGTGTTCACTCTGGATCTGATCTGAGGGAGTGTGTAGAACCATGGTCCTCTTCCTCCATTCTGGATCTCACCTGCTCAGGTAAGCCCATCAGTGACATCATCTATAACATCAGGCTCTTTGAGATGAGCCAGGCCGGCGCAGAATCGATCTCAGACGATCGCCGCACAATGCATGCTGGTTAGATTTGTGTAGGACTTGATCCTGACTTGCTCATGCACTAGTGAACAACAATAACTTCACGAGGTCGAGGCGGCCGCAGTTTTTAGAACCAGGCGCCGCAGCTGCTTTCCACCAACTGCAAGACCCAGGGCATGATGGGAAAACGCCTGGCTGTCTCCTAATCAAAGAGCTGATTGGCTCTTAGTTTCTAACACAAACCCCCCACGTTTTGTAGAAATAATTGTAATATTTAACGCTAAACTATCGGCTGTTAGTCTCATGTTCTGCAATGAAGGTTTCATCTGTTAACAATCATCTGGTGTGGTTGATAATAATAATAATGACAAAACAAGAAGAAGAATCAAGGTTATTTATGTAGCAAGTGCTTTACAAAGCAGACATAAAAGGAACAAAGGATAGAATACCAAGTCAGATACACACTTTTCCCCATATATATAATTAAATCAAATACAAATCTATCAATAAATAAAGATTATAAGAAAGCCTTATTACAACTTGATGACAGTGTTTCTTAGCCAGACAAGTGGAATATGTTTAGTCCAAGAATTCCACTTTTTAATAATTATTATATTAACAAAGAAGGAAACTTATGTCTTGTAGTCACAACTGTTGCTGTTCCTCCCGTGTGCAGCCTGTATGGAGCTGTGAGGACGTTGATTGACTAATTCTATATCTTAAATTTAGGGTTGTATCATGGGGAAAGTGAAAAAAATAAACACTTATCTACCTGTTATTCCCCTGCATGCTGCTCAGTGATCCCAGTCAGCAGCAGTGCAGTGAGTGGGTTACTATGGTTACAGTTTTTTAATATATATGTTCTGCCAGAGACAGTTCATCTATGGCTCTTTTTTAACTACAGGTAGCCAACAGGTGGATCTAACAGGATGTAAATATGTCTGTCACTTCCTGTATATTCTTTGAAGGCTGCTGGAAACGGTCCGACTGGACTTTCTTCCCGCCCCCTGCTGCTGCCACCTGATCTCATCCTCTTTCCAGGCGATTCTTTGTTTAATGAGCTCTTCTAACCTCACAGAGAGAGAGAGACACGATATATACTTTATACAAATTGACTAGATAGACCTGAGTGTGTTTGTGTGTATATACTGTACATCACTCAATCATATATATAATATATGTCACTCTTTATTTGTATAATACTCTCCATACAAACGTGAAGTGATTCAAATAATAAAAAATATAATGGCCATATAGGCCTATGTGTGTGTATATATATGTATATGAGTGTGTGTGTGTGTGTGTGTGTTAGAAAAAATATATAAATGTATGACACCCGTCCATTCTTGTCACATTATGCTCATCTGACAGATCATAAAATACAGCAGCAAACTTTAAAAAAACAATGGAGAGAAGATGCAGCTGTGCCACACGTCATATTAGTTGATGTCAATTTAAAATTATGGCTCCGAAGGAAGGATGTCTCATTTTGTTAAACGCCCGTTGCCTCGACTCCTCTCTCCTCTGGTCTCTTCCTCACCTCCTCCACTCACACCTCTGGTGGGAGGGACTAACACATGAGGAGAGGAGGCGAGGAAAGGAATCGAGGATGTAAAAACTGAGAAATGAGAAGCCCCTTCTGTGTTTACAGACCTGCTGCTTCAGCCAATCATCTCTCTGTGTTTACAGACCTGCTGCTTCAGCCAATCATCTCTCTGTGTTTACAGACCTGCTGCTTCAGCCAATCATCTCTGCGTCCTCCTCCATGGACGGGGTCTCCGAGGCGCGGCAGCAGGGGTTTCAGGTGTTCAGGGGCTCCACCTTCACCATCAGCTGCTCCATCCAGCCACAGTACCCAGGAGGCTCCTTCCAGCTCACCTTCACCTCCTCCAACACGTCACATAACTACACCCAGCCAGCTGTCAATCACTCTGCCCTCTTCCTGTTTCCTGCTGCAGAGCCCGCCCACCAAGGAGACTACAGCTGTGTTTATCACGTCTATGTTTTCTCTCATAACTTCTCCTCTGAGAGCCGCCTGCTGTCTGTCACTGTCTCAGGTAAGCTGAAGCAGAGAACCTGAAGAGTCACACGATCTCAGGGCCGACACATAGAGACAGATTCACCTGTTCACGCTCACAATCACACCTATGGGCAGATTCACCCATTAACCTCTCATTGACACACACAGTAGTGAGATGCTGAGTGTACTCCTGTAGGAGGGCCAGGTAACAGAAAGGTACCCTGGGTCTGTTGAACCTGCTCGTAGTCCAGGCCTCAGTGGGAGAAAAACTACATGAACAAACACAACAAAAATATGAAGTCAAAGTGCAAACATTTAATATAAAGTAGATATGAAGTGTAATGAAGTTTCAATTTGTGTTTAATGGGAGCTGGTGTGGTGTGGTGTGATGTGGTGTGGTGTGGTGTGATGTGGTGTGGTGTGGTGTGGTCTGGTGTGATGTGGTGTGGTGTGGTGTGATGTGGTGTGATGTGGTGTGGTGTGGTGTGATGTGATGTGTTGTGGTGTGGTGTGGGGTGTGATGTGTGGTGTGGTGTGGTGTGATGTGATGTGTTGTGGTGTGATGTGTGGTGTGATGTGATGTGGTATGGTGTGATGTGGTGTGGTGTGGTGTGATGTGGTGTGATGTGTGGTGTGGTGTGGTGTGATGTGGTGTGATGTGGTGTGGTGTGGTGTGATGTGTGGTGTGATGTGGTGTGGTGTGATGTGGTGTGATGTGATGTGTGGTCTGATGTGTGATGTGATGTGGTGTGGTGTGATGTGGTGTGGTGTGGTGTGGTGTGATGTGTGGTGTGGTGTGGTGTGATGTGATGTGTGGTCTGATGTGTGGTGTGGTGTGGTGTGATGTGATGTGGTGTGGTGTGGTGTGATGTGGTGTGGTGTGGTGTGGTGTGATGTGTGGTGTGGTGTGGTGTGATGTGATGTGTGGTCTGATGTGTGATGTGGTGTGGTGTGGTGTGGTGTGGTGTGGTGTGGTGTGTTGTGGTGTGGTGTGATGTGGTGTGATGTGATGTGATGTGGTGTGGTGTGATGTGTGGTCTGATGTGTGATGTGATGTGGTGTGGTGTGGTGTGGTGTGGTGTGATGTGGTGTGGTGTGTTGTGGTGTGGTGTGATGTGATGTGATGTGGTGTGGTGTGATGTGATGTGTGGTCTGATGTGTGATGTGATGTGGTGTGATGTGGTGTGATGTGATGTGGTGTGATGTGGTGTGATGTGATGTGTGGTCTGATGTGTGATGTGATGTGGTGTGGTGTGGTGTGGTGTGGTGTGATGTGTGGTCTGATGTGTGATGTGATGTGGTGTGGTGTGGTGTGGTGTGATGTGATGTGATGTGGTGTGGTGTGATGTGATGTGTGGTCTGATGTGTGATGTGGTGTGATGTGGTGTGATGTGGTGTGGTGTGATGTGGTGTGATGTGGTGTGATGTGGTGTGTTGTGGTGTGGTGTGGTGTGATGTGTGGTCTGATGTGTGATGTGGTGTGATGTGGTGTGTTGTGATGTGGTGTGATGTGTGATGTGATGTGGTGTGATGTGATGTGGTGTGATGTGGTGTGATGTGGTGTGATGTGGTGTGGTGTGGTGTGATGTGGTGTGATGTGGTGTGATGTGGTGTGATGTGTGATGTGATGTGGTGTGATGTGGTGTGGTGTGATGTGGTGTGGTGTGATGTGGTGTGGTGTGATGTGGTGTGGTGTGATGTGTGATGTGATGTGGTGTGGTGTGATGTGGTGTGATGTGGTGTGGTGTGTGATGTGATGTGGTGTGGTGTGATGTGGTGTGATGTGGTGTGGTGTGATGTGATGTGGTGTGATGTGTGATGTGGTGTGATGTGGTGTGATGTGATGTGGTGTGATGTGGTGTGATGTGTGATGTGATGTGATGTGGTGTGATGTGGTGTGATGTGATGTGATGTGGTGTGATGTGATGTGGAGTGGTGTGGTGTGATGTGGTGTGGTGTGATGTGGTGTGATGTGATGTGATGTGGTGTGATGTGATGTGTGGTGTGATGTGGTGTGGTGTGGTGTGGTGTGATGTGGTGTGGTGTGATGTGGTGTGATGTGTGATGTGGTGTGATGTGGTGTGATGTGGTGTGATGTGATGTGGTGTGATGTGATGTGTGGTGTGGTGTGGTGTGATGTGATGTGGTGTGATGTGTGATGTGGTGTGATGTGATGTGGTGTGATGTGGTGTGATGTGTGATGTGGTGTGGTGTGGTGTGGTGTGATGTGGTGTGATGTGGTGTGATGTGATGTGGTGTGATGTGATGTGTGGTGTGATGTGGTGTGGTGTGTTGTGGTGTGGTGTGATGTGATGTGATGTGGTGTGGTGTGATGTGATGTGTGGTCTGATGTGTGATGTGATGTGGTGTGATGTGGTGTGATGTGATGTGGTGTGATGTGGTGTGGTGTGGTGTGATGTGTGGTCTGATGTGTGATGTGATGTGGTGTGGTGTGGTGTGGTGTGGTGTGATGTGTGGTCTGATGTGTGATGTGATGTGGTGTGGTGTGGTGTGGTGTGGTGTGATGTGATGTGATGTGGTGTGGTGTGATGTGATGTGTGGTCTGATGTGTGATGTGGTGTGATGTGGTGTGATGTGGTGTGGTGTGATGTGGTGTGATGTGGTGTGATGTGGTGTGTTGTGGTGTGGTGTGGTGTGATGTGTGGTCTGATGTGTGATGTGGTGTGATGTGGTGTGTTGTGATGTGGTGTGATGTGTGATGTGATGTGGTGTGATGTGATGTGGTGTGATGTGGTGTGATGTGGTGTGATGTGGTGTGGTGTGGTGTGATGTGGTGTGATGTGGTGTGATGTGGTGTGATGTGTGATGTGATGTGGTGTGATGTGGTGTGGTGTGATGTGGTGTGGTGTGATGTGGTGTGGTGTGATGTGGTGTGGTGTGATGTGTGATGTGATGTGGTGTGGTGTGATGTGGTGTGATGTGGTGTGGTGTGTGATGTGATGTGGTGTGGTGTGATGTGGTGTGATGTGGTGTGGTGTGATGTGATGTGGTGTGATGTGTGATGTGGTGTGATGTGGTGTGATGTGATGTGGTGTGATGTGGTGTGATGTGTGATGTGATGTGATGTGGTGTGATGTGGTGTGATGTGATGTGATGTGGTGTGATGTGATGTGGAGTGGTGTGGTGTGATGTGGTGTGGTGTGATGTGGTGTGATGTGATGTGGTGTGATGTGATGTGTGGTGTGATGTGGTGTGGTGTGGTGTGGTGTGATGTGGTGTGGTGTGATGTGGTGTGATGTGTGATGTGGTGTGATGTGGTGTGATGTGGTGTGGTGTGATGTGATGTGGTGTGATGTGATGTGTGGTGTGGTGTGGTGTGATGTGATGTGGTGTGATGTGTGATGTGGTGTGATGTGATGTGGTGTGATGTGGTGTGATGTGTGATGTGGTGTGGTGTGGTGTGGTGTGATGTGGTGTGATGTGGTGTGATGTGATGTGGTGTGATGTGATGTGTGGTGTGATGTGGTGTGGTGTGGTGTGGTGTGATGTGATGTGGTGTGATGTGGTGTGGTGTGGTGTGATGTGGTGTGGTGTGATGTGATGTGGTGTGGTGTGGTGTGGTGTGGTGTGGTGTGGTGTGATGTGGTGTGATGTGGTGTGGTGTGATGTGGTGTGATGTGGTGTGGTGTGGTGTGGTGTGATGTGGCGTGGTGTGGTGTGATGTGGTGTGGTGTGATGTGATGTGGTGTGGTGTGGTGTGATGTGATGTGGTGTGATGTGGTGTGGTGTGATGTGGTGTGATGTGGTGTGATGTGGTGTGTGTGATGTGGTGTGGTGTGGTGTGGTGTGATGTGGTGTGGTGTGATGTGATGTGGTGTGATGTGGTGTGGTGTGGTGTGGTGTGATGTGGTGTGATGTGGTGTGATGTGGTGTGGTGTGATGTGATGTGGTGTGGTGTGATGTGATGTGGTGTGATGTGGTGTGATGTGGTGTGATGTGATGTGATGTGGTGTGATGTGGTGTGGTGTGGTGTGATGTGGTGTGGTGTGATGTGATGTGGTGTGATGTGATGTGGTGTGATGTGGTGTGATGTGATGTGATGTGGTGTGGTGTGATGTGATGTGGTGTGATGTGGTGTGGTGTGGTGTGATGTGGTGTGGTGTGATGTGATGTGGTGTGGTGTGATGTGATGTGGTGTGATGTGATGTGGTGTGATGTGGTGTGATGTGATGTGGTGTGATGTGATGTGGTGTGATGTGGTGTGATGTGATGTGGTGTGATGTGGTGTGATGTGGTGTGATGTGTGATGTGATGTGGTGTGATGTGGTATGATGTGTGATGTGATGTGGTGTGGTGTGATGTGGTGTGATGTGGTGTGGTGTGATGTGATGTGGTGTGATGTGTGATGTGATGTGGTGTGATGTGGTATGATGTGTGATGTGATGTGGTGTGGTGTGATGTGGTGTGATGTGATGTGGTGTGGTGTGATGTGGTGTGATGTGATGTGATGTGGTGTGGTGTGGTGTGATGTGGTGTGGTGTGGTGTGATGTGGTGTGATGTGATGTGGTGTGGTGTGGTGTGATGTGATGTGGTGTGATATGTGGTGTGATGTGTGGTGTGATGTGGTGTGATGTGGTGTGATGTGGTGTGGTGTGATGTGGTGTGATGTGTGGTGTGATGTGTGATGTGGTGTGGTGTGATGTGGTGTGATGTGATGTGGTGTGATGTGGTGTGGTGTGATGTGGTGTGATGTGGTGTGATGTGGTGTGATGTGATGTGGTGTGATGTGTGATGTGTGGTGTGATGTGGTGTGATGTGATGTGATGTGGTGTGGTGTGATGTGTGATGTGATGTGGTGTGATGTGGTGTGATGTGATGTGGTGTGATGTGGTGTGATGTGGTGTGATGTGTGATGTGACGTGATGTGGTGTGATGTGGTGTGATGTGTGATGTGATGTGTGGTGTGATGTGATGTGTGATGTGGTGTGATGTGGTGTGATGTGTGATGTGATGTGGTGTGATGTGGTGTGGTGTGATGTGATGTGATGTGATGTGGTGTGGTGTGATGTGATGTGGTGTGATGTGTGATGTGATGTGGTGTGATGTGATGTGGTGTGGTGTGATGTGGTGTGATGTGGTGTGATGTGTGGTGTGATGTGGTGTGGTGTGATGTGATGTGGTGTGGTGTGGTGTGATGTGGTGTGGTGTGGTGTGATCTGGTGTGATGTGGTTCGGTGTGGTGTGATGTGATGTGGTGTGGTGTGGTGTGATGTGGTGTGATGTGGTGTGGTGTGGTGTGGTGTGGTGTGATGTGGTGTGATGTGATGTGGTGTGATGTGGAGTGATGTGGTGTGGTGTGGTGTGGTGTGGTGTGGTGTGATGTGATGTGGTGTGGTGTGGTGTGATGTGGTGTGGTGTGGTGTGATCTGGTGTGATGTGGTTCGGTGTGGTGTGATGTGATGTGGTGTGGTGTGGTGTGATGTGGTGTGATGTGGTGTGGTGTGGTGTGGTGTGGTGTGATGTGATGTGGTGTGGTGTGGTGTGATGTGGTGTGGTGTGGTGTGATCTGGTGTGATGTGGTTCGGTGTGGTGTGGTGTGGTGTGATGTGGTGTGATGTGATGTGGTGTGATGTGGTGTGATGTGGTGTGATGTGTGATGTGACGTGATGTGGTGTGATGTGGTGTGATGTGGTGTGATGTGGTGTGATGTGTGATGTGATGTGTGGTGTGATGTGATGTGTGATGTGGTGTGATGTGGTGTGATGTGTGGTGTGATGTGATGTGATGTGATGTGGTGTGGTGTGATGTGTGATGTGATGTGGTGTGATGTGTGATGTGATGTGGTGTGATGTGTGATGTGATGTGGTGTGATGTGATGTGGTGTGATGTGGTGTGATGTGTGGTGTGATGTGGTGTGGTGTGATGTGATGTGGTGTGGTGTGGTGTGATGTGGTGTGATGTGGTGTGGTGTGGTGTGATGTGGTGTGATGTGGTGTGGTGTGGTGTGATGTGGTGTGATGTGGTGTGGTGTGGTGTGGTGTGATGTGATGTGGTGTGGTGTGGTGTGATGTGGTGTGGTGTGGTGTGATCTGGTGTGATGTGGTTCGGTGTGGTGTGGTGTGGTGTGGTGTGATGTGGTGTGATGTGATGTGGTGTGGTGTGGTGTGATGTGATGTGATGTGGTGTGGTGTGATGTGGTGTGGTGTGGTGTGGTGTGGTGTGATGTGGTGTGATGTGGTGTGGTGTGGTGTGGTGTGGTGTGGTGTGATGTGGTGTGATGTGTTGTGATGTGGTGTGGTGTGGTGTGATGTGGTGTGATGTGATGTGATGTGGTGTGGTGTGATGTGGTGTGGTGTGGTGTGATGTGGTGTGGTGTGATGTGATGTGGTGTGGTGTGATGTGGTGTGGTGTGGTGTGATGTGGTGTGGTGTGGTGTGGTGTGGTGTGATGTGGTGTGGTGTGGTGTGATGTGATGTGATGTGGTGTGGTGTGGTGTGATGTGATGTGATGTGATGTGGTGTGGTGTGGTGTGATGTGATGTGATGTGGTGTGATGTGATGTGGTGTGATGTGGTGATGTGGTGTGATGTGGTGTGGTGTGGTGTGGTGTGGTGTGGTGTGATGTGATGTGATGTGGTGTGATGTGGTGTGGTGTGATGTGATGTGATGTGATGTGTGGTGTGATGTGATGTGATGTGTGGTGTGATGTGGTGATGTGATGTGGTGTGATGTGATGTGGTGTGATGTGATGTGATGTGGTGTGGTGTGATGTGGTGTGGTGTGGTGTGGTGTGGTGTGGTGTGGTGTGGTGTGATGTGATGTGGTGTGATGTGGTGTGGTGTGGTGTGGTGTGATGTGGTGTGGTGTGATGTGGTGTGGTGTGGTGTGATGTGGTGTGGTGTGATGTGGTGTGGTGTGGTGTGGTGTGGTGTGGGGTGTGGTGTGGTGTGGTGTGATGTGGTGTGGTGTGGTGTGGTGTGATGTGGTGTGGTGTGATGTGGTGTGGTGTGGTGTGATGTGGTGTGGTGTGATGTGATGTGATGTGATGTGATGTGATGTGGTGTGTGGTGTGATGTGGTGTGGTGTGGTGTGATGTGATGTGGTGTGGTGTGGTGTGATGTGATGTGATGTGGTGTGGTGTGGTGTGATGTGGTGTGGTGTGATGTGATGTGATGTGATGTGATGTGATGTGGTGTGTGGTGTGATGTGGTGTGGTGTGGTGTGATGTGATGTGGTGTGGTGTGGTGTGATGTGGTGTGATGTGGTGTGGTGTGGTGTGGTGTGGTGTGGTGTGGTGTGATGACTGTCCATGTGTTTGATCAGATCCAACAGTTCTAATCATCAGAGTGGTCGTCCTGCCGCTGACTCTGCTGTTCCTGGCCGCTGCCCTTTACTTCTGCTGTAAGGTACTGACACATGTCTGTTGTTCAGAGGACTGACTGACATGAAGCACTCGGTCTGTTTATTGAACTGAAGAGAGGAGGGATGCAGGAAGTCACATCTGTGTGCTGTCGTGTCTCTCCAGGCCAGCAGGGGGCAGAAGCCGGGCGGACAGGAGAACATAGAGCTGGATTCTTATAACCTGGGTGTTCCTGCAGCTGAAGGAGGGCCGACTGAAGAGGAAGGAGCTCAGGGAGCAGAGTAGGACCTCCGAGCAGCTCAGGGATTCTTCATGGACACACAACCCACCATCAGCTCAGTCAAGACTTTACATTTTTATAACAATGAGGAATTATTCTAGTGCATTATATACTGTATTTTTATTACTCTCAACACGAAAAGACCAAAACCAATAACGTGTTAGTCTCTTCATCCTCTCTGACTTCCTGTCTGTGGCCTTCAGCTCCGAGCTCATTGGTCCCTACTGAAGACGTAAATCTTTGAAAACACCTCACAAATATATAGTTTTGTCTGAAAACTTGACTTTGAAGTAGGTAAACCGGGGGTCCGAGCAGCCGGGGCAACTGGAAACCAAAGACACAGCGACCCAGATCAATCGGGAAGCCTTTGTCATTCTGGAACGTTATTCACCAAATAATGTTATATATTAAATGAACATTGACACATATCCTCTAAATCTAGTATCACAATACTCAATCACATTTGATGACTTTTGAACATCTGAATCCTGAGTGGTGAACCAAAGATTTTGTACCTTGAAAATGTTGTATTTGTACCGTAGGTGGTTCGGCAGCAGGACTGCATGGCTCAAATCTGCCTGAAAAAGAATCACAGCAACACATATGTGAAAAAAACGTCAAAAGAGTTCCAACATTGTATTTGTACTTTTATTTTATTCAATTTGCTTGTTTTTGTCCTTAATGATGGCAGAGAAACAGACGGGATGGAAACAGTTTCTCTTTTCCAGTTTTACTTTGGTCAATAAAGTGAAGACCAGTTCAGACAAAACTCTCAGTCAGGAACTCTGAGTGATTCCAGTCCAGCACAGACTGAAGGAGAGGAGGGTCTGAGCAGCTCTCACCCAGGGAGGCAGGTCTCTGCTGGATCTGGACTATAGCACAGGGATCAGTATCAGCACCACAAAACCACCTACCTGTGGACCCCTGAAGGAATTTACATATTTCTGTAATGAATTTTGCTTATTTTGTTCAGATTGCAGCAACGGTCACTGAAAGGCTGTGTGTTGTGTTCACTGCCACAGAAAAGAAATAATAAAATAATTCTCATGCTACGTTTTGAGATTTATTACAAATTAACATTTGTGAATTAAAATAGCCTAAAACCAGCTACGGCTCGGACCAGCCGATCTGGAAAGGAATTGTGTTTCGTGGGTTGAGTTACAAATGCGTTGCACAGCAACAACAACCGCATATGTCTCGAGGAAGTGGATCGGATGGCTGATCGCTGAAGGTTTTGTTTACTTTGTGTTATGTGATTTTGTTTAAACATTACCAGCAAAAGCACTATGTGTTATAGTGATGAGAATTTGTAATGAAATAGCTTCAGCAACCTGCCAATGGTGGCTGACCTCATTTATTTTGTTCGCCAATAGATTTCTACTCGCATTTGGCAAATGGTGACTGCTTATTTTGGACCCTGTGCACAACTGATTTCCTTGACAAATACTAAGAATAACCACTATAAAACATCTAAATGTAGCTCTACAAGAGGAGATATAACTATTCTGTTGTGGAAAAGTGCCTTTATCCAGTCAGCCTGGTCTGTCAGAAGTTCAAGAGAGTGGAATATAATTCAAAATCACATCAGACAACTAAACACTTATAGATATTTCAGTCACCAATTAAAACAATGGATGATGACACGTCAGCACTGAACTTTCTTTTTGCTGCTGCAATCTATATGTCCTGCTTGTTTGCAGTGTTGTTCTATATGTATATATGTCACTATTGCTTTTACCATTTCTTAACAAATGTGTGTCCTTCCAACCTTTAAACTGCAGGACCTATTTCATTAAAGCCTTTGATGTATTTTAAGAAGCCTTTTTAACACCTTGGCCAGGGACTACAGATAAAAACAGCCTCTTGGCTAATTCAGGCATCTTTTTTTTACCGTTTGTATTTATTAATTTGCACTGTCACACAGTCACACTGAACTTCACACAGTTTCCTCTTGCTGCCACTTGGAGCCGCCAGTGTTCCATGTCTCTTATAATGCAGCTTTAAGGGGCTTGTTAAGGTTAACTCAACACAAATACAATAAGGTATTATAATATTATATATAATAATATAATAAGAGCCCACACAGCCAAAACTTTTTATTCAGTGGTGGAAAGTAAGTTCAGTCAAACTTGAATACACAGACATGATACACATATTTTTAGATTCATTGTGACTTAAACTTCCCGAGGATATCAATACTGAATGAGATAGATATCAAATAAATGTCGATATTAAAAGAAATACAAGGCATTATGGGAACCACAGTTTTATAAACCACAGGGATTTGGTTTGAAATTGCAAATGGACTGGCAGAATTATTGTTTTGTAAACATTACTTGATGAATAGATGAAAACAGATAAATAAGTGACATGATGTATGTATAATAATAATAATAATAATAATAATAATAATAATAATAATAATAATAATGATAATAATAATTAATAATAATAATAATAAGAAGAAGAATACAAAAAGCAGTGTCTTGTCATGTGTCAGATGTCTAATTAATGTCTAAGTTGTTAGCAGCTCCACCAAAAACACATTTCACCTCCTAACTTCTCAGACCAAAGAGGTAAAATAATCCAATGTTTCACAAAAGAAGCAAAGATTAGATAAAAACTCCATACTTGTATATAAAGTAGTTAAAATTAATTCCACCTCAATAAAATGCTGCTTTTACATAGCTGTAACATATTAATGTAATAAATAATAATATATCAATCACTGGGGTCAAGTACTTTTAATTTGCTAATTCTTCTGTTCTTCTACTACGATTATGAATGCAAGAGTTATTGAAGTTTCTTTACATTGTTGTCTTGGTACTTTTATTTAAATAAAATATCTTAGTATTTCTTCTACACATGTTTGCATCAGGGATTTATTGTTGCATAAATAAAATGAAAGCTAGTAGAATATTTGTTGGTGTTTCCACCTCTGGCATATTTTTATTATCATTACGACAGTTATAAACCACAATATATACACCGCCCCATGTAAACAGCTACCTAATTAAAAATAAATGTCATTAAAACTGACAATAAAAAACCTGATTAACATATAATTACAGTTATATGATATTGGAGCGAAGTGCTAAGACATAAAGACTTTCCAGTACAGTACAGTCAGTCATGTGGGAGATGTGATATGATCTTCCAGTCTGTCAGGAAGGAAACCACCAGTAAATATTTAATCAGCAATTTGGTTTCGCCTTTCAAATATTCATGGAATCTAATCAACTTAATCACACTGTGATCGTTATTTCACAGCGTAATGAAACTCCCCACCACTTCACTCAAGTGTGACCAGGGTGGCTGACTTCATGGCGTCGCTCTCAAAAACAATAAAACTAACGCACCCCTCACACACACACACACACACACACACACACACACATACACACACACACACAGACAAGGTGGGTGAAAGGAGACTGACGGGGAAGCCAACATGGAAAGGAAGGAAAGCAATAAATTAAGAGCACCAAGTCACAGAAGTCTCAATACACTTAACAGAAAGCTACACGCATTGCAGTCAGTGCATTAAACTGAAAGAAAAAAATGCAAAAACGGACAGAAATAAGAAAAGGAAGGAAGAAAGGGAGGCACATCAGGTGGAAAGAAAGAAGGAACAAGGCTAGGAAAGAAACTGTTGCTCCTGTATTATGCATCATCATAATAACAAAATGTTGTTCAGCACTTTCAACTGTTTTTTTTTGTAAAGATCTTTTCAAAGTAAATAAACAAAATAAGAAACAGGAGTTACTCAACCCTGTCTCCTAGAAATTATGTTTATATATCACTAAATCTTATGGTGGGACGACAAACGTAATTGCTGCCTGGATTATGTTCAGAGGCAACATTTTGAGTGAAGGAACCAAACCGGGGTTGCCGGGCTGAGTCGTGGTCGGGTCGGCTTCACATCCTGAATATCGCATCTGTTAAATTCAGGTAATGCTAAATTGTACTGGATTAAATCAAGGCCATTATGTGTAAAAATGTTCTTACATTCAAAACCACACACCATCACAATAATTTAGGCGCATAGTGGCTTTAAGAGGAAATTAAATCATTCATCAAACAAAAAGCACACAAAACACACAAAACCAGGCAAAGGAAGTGTGGACTGAAAAGACAAAAGAGTTGAAGAGACATAAAAAAAGAAACACGTAAATATGTTAATTCTGTAATATGACACAAGCGTCCGGATGACTCAAGGACCCACCTTGATCTATCCTGTACATGCAGCCGAACCTGAGCGAAGACGCAGGACGGAGCCGCAGGCTGCAGCAGCAGAGGAACAGTGAGATGGATCTAATGTACAGTATAATGCTTGGCCTCAGGAGCACACAAGGAAGCTGCTGTGTCCTATTTGCTGGGATGTTGAGCTCATTTTAGCGAGCACTTCATTCTCCCTGCCCTGTGGGATTGTAGCCACAGGCTGAAATACAGTACAATCTATCTGTTTTTCATCAGACGCAGTAATAGCCTCTCTGTTGTGTCTGCATGATGCTAAAGTCTCACATCCACTTTATCTCACCTTAACAGTTTGGATGTCTGGAAACAGCAGAAGGAGATGATGGACACGTTATTACTTTTTCCACAATATTTTCTTTTGATCACATGGATGCACACATTGGAAAGCTGCACATTTCTCTGGAGCATACGTGTGTACACTCCATAATACTATTTCATGCTCACCTTCATCCACTTGGCATCAAAGCTGGTTGTACATGTTGCTGTTTTCAGGGTTTGTTTCGTGTCCTTTCTTTTATTTCACAGAGTTCCCAGGAGCCTTGAAACTGGAGAAAAGTTAGTGAATTTGAAACAAACAAAATTATACTTTAAAAAGTTTTGGAAAATGAATGGATGCTTTAAGGGCATTAAAATGTTGGAACCACCTCCGAAAGTTTGCCTCCGGCCTTTTCTCGCCTTCAGGGTGAAGCTTTTCACAGTGTTGAGGAGTAAAGCAGCTAATTGGAGCAGAGATCCAACAGAAACTTCTGATTTTGGAAGTTTTTGACAGTTTTGGGATGTACGCTTGTTCTCTTTTTTGCAAACAGTTAGATGAGAAGATTCTCATGTGGTTAGCTTAGCTTAGCATAAAGACTGTTTAAAGATTGATGAACTGATTAAAGACAACAACATGTCATTTTTACATTTCTGTTTGTGCACATATTAAATAAACAAAATACATATTGTTTTAATAGTTGTAGCTATTTATATCATCATGTTATCCTCTAACTCTTTTTAACTCAATGACAAAATATTAATATCTTTCTCAAACAGAAATTAGAATCAAAATAGACAATTACTAGTACAAAAAGTACTGGACAAATCAACATTTCCCTGATGATGGGAAATTCAGAAGATCACCAAAACTATTAAAATTCATTCTGAGGGAACACGAATGTTTGAACCAGTTGTTGAGACGTTTCACGCAAAAACCACAAATGTTAACCTTGTGGTGGCGCTACAGGAGAAGCCAGAGGATAAACTGTGGGGGCGTCATGGATACTTGTGCCACGTTTTGTGCCAATCCATCCAGTAGATGGTGATGTATTTCACAGGATAAGTGAAAGTGAAGTCAGTCGGATTCATCCTCTGGGAACCATCAATGTCTCACAATGTGGACTAAGTGGTGGACCGACCGACAGACATTGCGATTGGTTTGGTCACTTTACAAATACAGCACTCCTGTATATGCACATACCTGATTTTAAATCGAATCTCAAACGCCTCTCCGGCAACAGACTGGAATAATCCTCAAGAGGGAAGTCAGATCAATGAGGGAGAGTTACAGCTGACTTCAGTTTATTCCTCCTTTCTCTCTGCTGCGCTCAGATTCACTTACAGCACATGATGATTGAAGGCACGTGATAAGAAACTGCGGATAAACGCAGGAGTACTTTTGGAGTCAGTGAGGTGAAATACTACGAGAGATGTGAATCCCAGAGGCTCGACACAATCCATACTGCACACCACCTCCGGCACACACCTGGAGATAAACAACGAGGTACAGCATCCCGCTAATCCTCCGAAGAGGGAGTCACTCACTAGAAACCTGCAAACCAAGAGGATCGAAACACGGCAAAGGCCAGAGACGAGGGGCGAAGCCATGAAATGTGACGACAGCGCCAATAAAATGATGTTGGGGAGCAAAACAGAGTGTGGATGATTTGAATCTTATCTGATTGGCAGGGATTAAACAGCTGCTGTTAATTGGAAATATAGGTGAAGTGGAGAAGATTATGCAAAGTTGGCATTATGATGCAAAATAGTGAAGTGAATAGCTAAAACTAGAGCAGGAGGTCTGGTATCAGGTATTTATGAAAATTCCTCTTTTTCCCGTTAAGTAGCTTCAAGGTTGTTAAAATGATTTTATTCCACACTGCTGACAGTATCACACATATAACCTGTATCAGCTCTTCATGGACACTACATGTTTTTTTTTTTACTTAACTTTATTTATCACCCAAGTGTGAAATTATTTCTCCGCATTTAACCCATCCAGTGGCACCTGTACAAACACACACATGCACAGGGTCACACAAAGAGACAGGTGCCATATTCACACTGGAGCCATATTCAGGTGCCATATTCACACTGGAGCCACTGGTTCCGGGGAGCAATTGGGGGTGCGGTGCCTTGCTCAGGGGCACCTCGGCCGTGGCAGGTAGGTGGGCTGCCACCCCACCAGCTGTCAGTCCACCAATCTTCGGGAGGGAGAGCGGGGATTGAACCTCCAACCTTGGGTTATTGGACGACCTCGCTCTACCACTGAGCCACGGCCACCCCATGATGAACGAAATATTAAAACCCAAGACTCCATGTTTTATATCATCGCATAAAAATATTCTACATGTGTTCTGTATAATTTGAACCCATTTTTTCAAAAATTCAGCTTGACACATTTGGAAACTTTGAGATCTGGACTAGATTTAAAAATCAAATTCTGCAGGTTTAAACAAACTTTGGCTGCACAGCATGAGTCTGTGTTGTTGGACCCACCAGCGAGAGAGCCGGATGAAGAGGCTGATAAAGCCAAAAAAAAAAAGAAAAGAATGCTCATGACCATCAGATGAAAGTTTGCTGTTTTATTTTCACAAATAAATCTGACTCCTGAAGCTGTGACTATTCAGTGTAAATGCGATTTCTTGCTGATTTATATCAGTACTGGGAGAGAATTGGTGTTTTTTTGTCTTGTTGTTTCATACCCCTACATATACATATATATATATGTATATATATATATATATACATATATATATATATATGGGGGTATTCTGGGGACTGACAGTAGAGAAATGACATGAAATGATGGGGGAGAGATGGGAATGACTCAAACTGGGGACGCTGTGGTTCATGGTCCGCCTTTTTATTTCACTATTCAGTTGAAGCCATTTCTTACATTCTGCTGATGGTATCACCCATAGTAGAAGAAAGTGTATTGTATTGTGTTTCTCTTTATTTCTTTGTTGTATTTTTTGCAGCGTACAGACCAAGCAAGAGAGACAAAGAAGATAAAAGTGTTGCATGATGACGGAAGCTCAGTTTGTCTCCTGCTGGAACAGCACAGCTGGAGCATCTTTCTAACCTACATTTCTGTGCTTTAATGTTTAATACATGTGTGTAAAAGTACCGTATTATTCATAACTGCTACATGGACAACATAGACACATGGTACATATATGTATGTGCAGCGAGTGCAGACTTTTCCTGAATAGTTCAGTAATAATAGTCAATTTATTCTTTTTTTGTGTACTTTAAAATATTTTATTATTGTTGTAAGATTCAACCTTATTGTTTTGATCACTGCTATGAATTTTGCACATACACGTAACATTCAGCATGTGAAACCAAGAACTTTAAGTCAACAAGAGCGACCCCTCCAAATAAAAACTGGCCGGGGGAAATAAGTGAAAGAGCATCAGTGCAATGTAATAATTCAGATTAAATAGTAACAGTTTATTACTTCGATAGTAAAGGAGACAGCCAGTGAATTCACATGTTTTATGAGACAGTGAGAGGTGGTAATAGGGACAGAATCCTTCTCCAGAGGGAGGCGTATTGGATACACTTCTCTGATACCCTCATTCCCAATGGGAAGAGATTTAATTTTTTTCTGTTTTATTAAGTCAACATAATTTGTGTTGGGGTTCTGTGGTTTTTGATGTTTTGGAATCCTAGACCATGAGACTCTGTGCCTGCAAAGACTGTGGCTCCCCCTGTTGGGATGTACTTGTTGTGCTGGTTGCAGTTGCCTATAATTAACAACAGCTGTGTATATTGATTGTGAAATTGCAGGAATACACGCTGAAGAAGGGCCTCTTGCCCAAAACGTCAATGTGGCAAAATTAAATAGTCAAATTGGAGCATTGTCTTCGACTCTTTTCTTATTATCAACTACATTAAGGATCCAGCACCCTTCTAGGTTTAATCGTGAGTTGAATGCGTTGTAACTTATTTTTTAACATGTTTTAGTCAATGCAATGGACAATTCTGGTTTAATACAACTTTGAATCTTACTTTCATAAGGGCACCATGAATGTCTGTACCAAATTTTATGGAAATCCATCAAATATTTCTCAAGAATTTGAGATATTTCACACACAAAAAACACAAATCCAACCTCAAGGTGGCACTACAGGTAAAGTCAGGATATCAACAGAGTCAGTATGCTTCATCCTCTGAGGACCATGAAGGTCTGCACTAAATTTTATGGCAATCCATCTTTAGTTGTTGAGATATTTCTGTCTGGACCAAAGTGGTGGACTGATCATGGAGCCACACCACTAACACGGTTAATAACTCAGTGACTTTTGTATCAGTGATGCTGAATCACAGCCTGGACCAAAGCTCTTCCTCCCCTCATGATGTCACAGGCTGAACAGCCGCCTGCCTCCTAAAGCCGGCAGCAGGGTGGGGGGGGGAGTCAGTCACCGTACGGGGCTCCTCGCTGCAGAGCTGCACTCTGAATCCTCCCTGAGCAATTTGCTTCAGACAGGAAGAGGAGAAGAAGCAGCAGAGGACAAACTACTTGGAAAAAAATTACAAGAGGAGGAAATCTCCTGAATGGCGCCAGTGCATGGGACGTGCAGCAGAAACATGGAGAGGTCAGACCGTGATATGAAAGGAAAGTCCAAGAGGAGGAGGAGGAGGAGGTGTAAAGGCAAAGGTTAGTACAACAGGCGTGTTTGGTGAAGTTTATGTGGGTGATGACATAATGCTAATATTCATATTAATGTGGTGAGTTTATCTGCTATGGTAAAATGATCTCTACAGGTTCCTTGTCTCTCTTCGGTCTTAAGAGACTTTGTTATTGCACTTAATGGCATGTTTTTTTTTTATTAGCTGTGATATTTTCTTTGATATCAGATTCTTTTTTCAAAACAACTTAGAATAAGCGCATTCAGGAGGAGTTACACGTCATGTAACTGCAGCTCTTATCTGGTGTGTGTATCCCAAATGTGTTAAGAATCGCAAAACCTTTACTGGTATTTTATATAGTATCTTGAGTGTGTTTATGATGACTTTGTTATACTTTATGGTGTTTTGGAGGCAGAAATTACCTCTTTGTTTTAGAGCCAAACAATCACAGTTGCAATGTTGGACTGAATCCCTGAATCCAGAGAAGTTTGAGGGGAAAAAAAGTGTATCTCACAGAATAATTGCTCACTCTTTAGCTCTCAGGCAGCAGGCAAACACTAATTTTGAAATATGTGGTCAGAACTCTAATCTCATTAGTGGCAATCAAACTCAAGTCGGGTCAAATCAAATTTATTTAAATAGCTCAATTTAGAGATGCATGGCGTCAAAGGTGGATCAGGTATCAGCTACATGTTACTAATTAGGGCAAAACAGTACAGTACAAGTACAGCTGAGGCTGGTGGAAATGCCATTTGTTTTTCAGGTATCTGATCATCAACCAAACTATTGGAAAAATTTAAATTATGACCTAAGTCAGTTACGGTCAATCCTGAGTGGAACATAAATGTCTGTACTACATTTCACGACACTCCCTCCAATAGTTTCCCCCTGAATCAAAAATGCCAACCTCATGGTGGCGCCAAAAAAGTCAGAAGATCACCGGAGTCATTAGGATTGATCCTCTGGATGCCATGAATATCTGTACCAAATTCCAAGGCAATCCATCCCATAGATGCCCAGATGTTTAAGGATCAAGAGCAACATGCTAAAACTAGGAGAAACTTCTGTAAGCAAACAGAAGCAGTGGAAGAATTTACAACCAAAAACTACAAGATAACCGAACTACAAGGTAACAGAATTACAATATTCAACTGAGGACTTCATATATAGACAAAGCAACTGCAAGTGTATGAAGAGGAAGTTGAGCAGGGAGTTGATCTTCAAATCTCCTGCAGGCAACACAAGTCACAACAGTGTCTGTGTGGATTTAAAACTGCTAATATTTCACAATCACTGTGTTCAAAAAGACCAACATGAGGCTCAATGAGCGGTCTCATAAACCTGGAAACGCTGCGTTCACTCTCTGTTTGTGTGTATCACACACATGCATGTGCGTAACTGAAACGTCTCATCACGGTGCGAGCTCTGGTAATCATAATTACTGTCGTCTGGGCAACAGGTCAGCCTTTCAGGATTAAACTGGCATTGTTCTCCACATGTTAATCCTCAGTAAATGCTGCAGATTACTCCATGATGGCTTTTGTATTAAGTCCAATGGTTATTCAAAGTGCGCTAAGCCTATTCCACTTTCATTAATGACCCATTGGCCTTTTTTGTGCAGCAGCGCTGGAGCGAAAGCGTGTCCTCTTTGGAAAATAAATGCTTACAGAAAAATCATTACTCAGTGCAGCTCCTCAAATCCCACTATTTTAGGGAGAGAATGCACTTAGCTAATGCTTCCACTGTATCCAACAATGAGCTGTACGTTAATGCCAGCTGTCATTTTAGAAACAGAAGGTGGCATCTTTTTCTCAAATGGCAGACGTCTCTGTTCTCTGAACGCACAGCGGGGGGGAAACTGGTGTCGTGCGACTGCTGTTCTCCCTCTTCCCTCGCTGTTGCTCTGAGGCCACGTCTACATTTCAAGACGCTGTTTGATAGTGAAAACAGTTCACATCAGCATTTCCAAGTTGTTTCGGTGGACACCTCTGTCCCCAGAAAAAAAAGGACAAATCTGATCTTCATCGACCTCTTTTCAGTTGGCAAACAACCAAACTGTATTCGGCTATTTTGGCATTTAAAGTGAACAAACACAGAGAAAGTTAGAGGTGACTAAAGCTTGTATTCTTCACTTTGCTGGCTCGTCGTTTGGAAAAGCTCTGTTTACCTCGTAGCTACACGCTGAGCCGGATAGGTTAATGATTCAAACTTTGCATCATCAGACATCCCACCATTATAATTTCATTTAGGATGTGTGGACTGGGTTTAGCAGCAGCAGGTAGCTGAATTACTCATATTTCCAGACCTAATGTCAATGATCTGCACTGTAAACAACAGACAGCCATATCCCTCTGCTTTAATCTACCACTTAGAATTTACCCTCTGTATGAAATGTGTTATGTAAATAAAGTTCCATTGTCTTAAATTCATGCAATTTATATTAGAAAACCTTTTATTGGTACAATAAAAAAAAACAAGTAAATAGAACTTTTGTGCAAAGCGATAAAAGGCACGGCTCTCACCAAGAAGGACTCGGTATTCATCCAGCCAAAAGAAATCAACATAAATGGAGGACATTTTACTAAAAAGTACATCGCTTACGTCTCCGCCGTTCTATAAGAGATTTACAAATGTGGACGTACTCTGTGTGGACTGTGTGTTTTAGGCACCTGGAAGTCACAGACAAGTGAAGGCAGCCACAGAGAACTGGATTCTCTAACTTTACCCCCCTGAAGGCAACTATTCAATTATTTGTTCAAAGAAAAAAAAATAAATAACAGAGGAAGAATACAAGGAGTTACATAATGTTACCAAGTTCACAGAAATATGTTGAACTTGCCTGAGAATCATATTTTTCTACCTAAAATAAATTCTTTGATGGGCGACAGGTAATTGAATTATTATTATGAAAACCTCCATCAACAAATATCTTAAAGGAATCGTTCAAAAATTTGGAGAAATATAGTAAGTTAGATGATAAGATTTAGAACATTCTCGTTTGTGTGAAATTCTTACATGTGTTATATTTGAAAATAACCAAATGTGAACTTGACCCGAGCCTGAAGCTTCTCACAACAAAACAACCAAATTTAAATGACGATGTTTCAATGTGAAGCAGCTCCTAATTTTACATTGAAATTGAAGAAATGCTGTTGCTTGTAGGAAATTAATAAATGTAGCTTCTTTGTTACAGAAAACTAAACTGAAACTAAACTGTTAGAAATTACTGGACAAAGTCTAATGAGTACATAATGAAATGACTTTTTTAATAAGGATTTTCTGTGTGCAGATGACAGGGTGAAGTTCTTGCAGGATTTTCAATAAAAACAAATTGCCATTTGGCTGTAAAATCCCCTTCTGCTGGATTTTCAGTCTAATTTAACAAACTGTCATTTGTTGGCTGTAAAATCTAGTTGGAGAAAACATTTGATCGTCCCGCTTTCGGTGCGGATTATGATTCTCCAACGTGGAACAAACAGCTGCTGTCTGCGACGGGTCTGTCAGTGGTTTTTTGACGACACGTCATGCGTTTTGGACATATCTGTATATTGGATGCATTTTGGATAAGTGAGCTCCGTCGTGCAGTCAAACTTAGTGGGGTATGTCAGTGTGCAATTTCACTGATGGATTCTGCAATCTCCACACTTCTCTGGGGCTCCGGCTTCATGGAAACATTAGCAATATGGTTTGTGTGCCCATTTAACTTAATTGCAGGGATGCTCAGTGGGTAAAGTGTGGCACTAACTCTGCAAGGGTTAGGGGTCCCATTTCCTCTGCAGCGCAATGTGAAGACAACTGCTGCTAACACTGCCATGGTCTGAGTTTTGATCCCCACTGGGGCTCAATAGGCAGAAAAACCGTCACATTTAAGGCGAAATCTGTTCTTCATGCTCGGCAGCATATATGAATCCTTATATTTCCTTTTATTGTTTCTCCTGCTCATCTGCATTATGGACTAAACTGGAAACAGAAAAACCCAAAAATATGAAAACTGAGTGAGACGCTAAATCCTCCTCGACCACAGTTTTTGTTGGTTTTTGGACTTCCAGTTGCATCCAGTGTGAGATCACCACTGAAGTGCTGCTGTTTTTCAGGATTTTTCACATTTCCAAAAGCTTCACAGTTCAATTTCAGCTCTTTCCTCATTGTCGTTCCATAACCGGCAAGTTTATGGCACTATGAAATGGATCAATATACTTAACACACTAGCAACCTGGGCACAGACAACTACAAATATAAAGCCAACACATCAAGACACAGGCCCAAACTTTATTAAAGTGGTTTAATCAATAAAAGTGCATCATATTCTCTAAGCGAATTATGTGTTTTGTATGTAAAATCTTAATCTGTGAAGTAACTTGTAACTAAAGGTGTCACATGAAGGTAGTGCCGTGAAAAAAATCCCGAATTGTAGTTTAGTGGAAGTAAAAAGTTGCGTGAAATGAAAATACACAAATGAAATCCATCAGCTTTGTACTGAGGTTCAGTGCTTGATTACCTGGACTCCTTCCTCTGTGTTTCTGTGTGTAAGCACTGCATTAATCTTATCAAAAGCCACAGTTTACCCACCTACCAAGACACCACTACATCTGGATTGGGCACTTCGTGTCCCCTTGTTGTATATTTTTGGTTCAGTGCATAAAAGCAGTTTGTTTATTTTTTTTACAAATACAGAATCAACCAGACAGACAACATGTTTATGTGTTAGGATATTAAGCTTTTTTTTTTTTTTTTTTTTGTATTTCCATCCAGTCAGTCTGAGATGTGTTTAGGAAAATTGCAGTAAATTCTATTTAATGGTCCTCTCATTACTTTTGTCGTTCTGAGCTATCACAGTGAGTGATCCAAATATTAAACACACACACACACTTGTGTTTCCATCACTTTCGGGGACATTACATTGACTTACATTCATTCCCTGGAGACGATTTACATAATGGAGACTTTTTGTCCCCATAAGAAAGGCGAGTCCCCACAACGTGACTGTGTAAACAGATTTACGCCCCCACAACTTTAGTAATACAATCACACACACACACACACACACACACGTTTCCTTTCTCTTGTCTTCCATTGATGCGTTATGCTGTGAAAGTCAGTGGGTGGATTCTCAAACAAGCTTTAATATGAGAAGAATGCACTTACTCAACCTGTCCTTCTCAGAGGGTAAATAATGATTTGGAAAATGAAAACACGGCTCAAAGCGAGAACTTTACTCGTCAGATTTCATTAGAGAAGCGTCACTGAAACTGAGAACTGGAAATTAGGAAAACCACGTAGAAGGACAACATGATCCAATCAGTTGATACATCTAACTTTGCCAGGCAAACATGTTCGTCTCACATCAGCCAAAGTTCGTCGGTCAAGGTTATTAAACCCTAATTTAATGGATACAGTGCTGTATTGTCAATGCATAGTGTGTTAAATCTTCCCCACCAACTCTGCAGACTTTTCCACCATGAGATTCATATTTGTGGTTTTTACTGACAAGTCTTTTGAACCATTGGACGGATTGCCATTAAATGAAGACTCCATTAACACTGTCGAACTCACGATGGGTCACAATCAAGGCAGCAGAACCAGAGAAAACAAACATTCCTTTTCCTTGGCAAAACCTGCCACATACATTACCAACTAGTTGCTTTAACACATATTTGTTCTCATTTTCATTTTTATTATTTTTATAGTATGAAATGGTGATTTAATCGCGGCCCATCCATACTACATGTTAACCAGCAGTCATTCCTAAGCTGCGGCACTACGGGGATAAAATCCTTAAACTAAACCGCCTGACAAAATCAACACCAGGTTAACGACAACAGCTCTGCGGTGTATTCGGCGATCTTGGCTTTTAAAATGAAACATCGCAGAGAAAGTTAGAGGCGACTACAGGTTGTCTTCTTTACTATACTGGCACACGGTGTCCGACCCTCACTCTGGTGGCTTGTGTCATTGTTTTCTAAAATCTCTGTTCACGCCGCACCAACTCAAAAACCAACCTAATGTTTTAAGATTTACACACTCCCGAGGCCATTTTGGAAAAGCTGTCTGGACAGAGAGAATAAAGGCTCTGAATTCCTCCTCCTCTACCTGTCGTGAGAGGCAGCTGGATTTTGTCGGTGACTGTTAGATGAAATTTAACCGCTCATATAGCTTTTCCCAGAACTCGATCGCCTAATCGAAATAAAAAACAACAATGATTCACCAACAACACAAGTCCACAATTAGAGACAAATGAAACCTAATCTTTCAAACTGACAAAGTGACAGTAAAGCAGCAGGCGAGGGCATTAGAAGTTGAAACGAGGCCATTGTCAGCAGTCAACAGCCTGCCATAGATTATTGCTGTCATTGTTATTATCTCTCATTGCAATTTCATTGCACATTACCATATGTTTCAGGCAATAATTTCATCACTCATTTCCAAATAATGATCTTTAGTCTGTTGATTTGAAAGCAGACGTTTAGGTCTGGCTGGCTTTGTTGCTGGAGTGTGATTTGATGAGCTGAACTAAATTTAGACTCAGAAAAGCTTTGTAGTCTGTCCTCACCACGTGGGAAAGCAAATTATATTTGACATGGATCTGCGGTAAAATCACGAACACTCAAGTGCAACAATTAAATTAGACAACAAAGAAAGCAGTATGCAAATGGTGAATACAAGCAAGTGTGGTTGAATGCCATGTTCCAAAATCAGATACATTTCAAAGTTTAGAGAACGTCTCGGCAAAATAGCAACAGATTTGATTTTAGTGTAGGAACTATTTTCCTTGGTGTCAAAGTACATTTTCAATATGCTTCTCCAAACTTCTGTTATGCCTGAAGCCAGTGAAAAGATCCGGACTGTGGATTTACTTTTGTCTAGACTCTGCTTAAGGTCTTATTAAGGTGAAGCCGTTTACATGAACTTTTGATTCCCTGCAGCCGAGTTTCCTTGCTGCCACGAATAAACTAATTAATTAACAAACTTGTATTCCTGCGAGCCTGAGGTGCCCCATCAGCAGCCAAAAACTGACTGATTAATATGCAGGCGGAAGGAATGAAGATCAAATACTAACATTTACAGTGAGAAGGGCTGCTGTGTGCTTCTTTGACTTTATTTACCATGTTCATTAAAGTGAGGCAGAATGATGTTGGTGCTGTTACTATGGTTTTTTACCTCTCATTTTGTGTCTTAATCATGATGTTGAATCAGGTCACAATGGGCTTGATCAAAGATGCAAAGCAGACACCTTTGCGCTGTGAGCAGGACTCGAACCTGCGCGGGGAGACCCCATTGGATTTCAAGTCCAACGCCTTAACCTCTCGGCCATCACAGCTGCATGTGGCCCCTCTACGGGACAGTAATCGATCACTAGTTGGATGACGGGAAAGGAAACGTGACCAGAACTCATCAGCATGCAGAAACATTTTCCATTCCGCCCAAATCAGGGTCTTCTCAGCTGAAGCACAGACTCTAAAACCTTGCTGCCGTTGCTAAGAGAACGTTTTATTCGAGCTGCCTTCTGCCTTGATTTACTCTCAGAGCTCAGGTTTTCATTCACCCGCACTCAACACCAATCAGCATATAGATTACGTCATGTGGGATGTTTGAACATAAGCAAGATCGCACTGTCCAGGGGGTGTGTGGGTCTGTGTGATCGAGCATGAGTGACTTTTCTCAACACGTAGACCTACAGTACCTGCATATATCTGTTGAATCTGCTTTCTTTGCTAAGAGGGGCAGAACTCTTGATAGGAAAGGTAGAAATAGAAAGCGTCCAGGGTTTTTTTAAGTAAAAATCTTTCTGCACAGATAAAATCATGCCGCTGCAGAATGCATGCACTCGCCCAAACTTCCGTCAACAATTCTGCAAAACCCTGGATCACATTCATTGAGAATGTCTTGGAATGGTCACCACAAACATTATTAAACAAATTACGCCATTAGAATCCAAGCAACTCCGCAGCTGGGTTTTTATACCTCCTAGTTTTGTTTTTTTCAGTGTGTCAGAGGCGCTTTTTTTCAGATTGTTTGTGATTTGTAAGCAAGAAGTGTTGGTATTTTCTGTAACTGTGAGTTTCTGTGCAGTTGTGGGTGTGTGTGGGTGTAAGGGCATGTGTTTGTGGTGTGTATTTGTTTAAGTGTGAACGTTATGCATTATGTGCAACTGTTTACGTGTTCACCAGCTCACTTGAACGTGCTGTCAGCAGTTTGTTCTCCCAACCCGCCCACACACCTACAGAGAGGTGATCAAAGCTCCAAGTGTGGCATTATCAGAGCGTATTTTCTCAGAGATGAAAGATAAAAAGGATTAGAGGGAAGGTTTTGCTTCTTATGTTGTGTTAGGAAACCGTAGAGTACATTAGCAGCAGTTTGATTCAGTTGTTTTTCTTGCAACAAGGAATGAGGTCATGTGTTGTCTCAGCCCCAGCGCACAGACCCTTCTTTATATTCCTCAGACTGACACCAAAAAGAACAACATGAACGAGATTTGAAGGAGGATAATTAAAAAAATTGAATTCCATCATTCAGTGTGAATCAGTCTTTGCCTGAGAGTCAGAAAGCACAGTCAACACAAATCTCAAGCCGTGTTCATTGCAACAGAAGGTTATGATAGCTTCCATTCTCTATAACTACTGCATATTCAGTCTTCAGCATTTTATTACGTTTGACACACACAGAGCATTGTGAATCTTGCATCTTTTGCTCAACTAGCTGTAAAACACAGTTATACTGAAAAACACTCCGAAATTATCCTGAGATGTAATTGAGGGAACTCACTGAAATAATAAATGATGCAAACAACTGTAGATATATGTGAAAGAGAAGAACAACAGCTGTGTTAAAGTGGGTCGTACAGGTTTCAGGTGCAGTTTGAAACATCTCACCTTCACACAACTGACCAGTTGTTTCTAGCAAATAATAATTGCATGCAATCGCATCATTAAATGATGTTTGAATCAAAACACAGGTGTAGCATAGATATACAACAGTTTCAATACTGTGTCATAGTTTTGTTTTTGACAACTATTTCACATTTCAAAAAAGTTTCAGCATCTTGGTTCGCTGTGAGCAGGGTTTGAACCTGCGCGGGGAGACCCCATTGGATTTCAAGTCCAACGCCTTAACCACTCGGCCATCACAGCTACATTCAGCCTTCATCCTGACAGAAAATCAACCGCACTGCCTCAGGGAGCGACTGTTAACATGTGCAAGACGGGAGACATGTGACTGACGGGCGTTACCGAGCTTGTGTTAATGCAAAGAAAGTTTTCAGGAGGTATAAGGGTTGGGCGGTTTGTTTGTGACGGTTTGCATTGGAAGACAGTGATGAAGCCTTAGGGATCTTTGTTTCAGTTGATTTCCTGCTTGCTTCCTGTCTTTCCTATCTTCACTAGAAGGCCGGGCGAAAAGTAATTGACGACACATGATAAAATGAGGGAATGGGGGCAACAAGGCTCAAATTTCATACACTTACTTCCTGAAGAAATATAAGGTGCCAAGAGAGAGACCTTGGCCCTTAGACTTCATTCAACTCTTCACCCATTGACCGCTGTGAGCAGGGTTTGAACCTGCGCGGGGAGACCCCATTGGATTTCGAGTCCAACGCCTTAACCTCTCGGCCATCACAGCTGCTCTGCTGCTCGTCGAAGCATTTGGACGATTGACCCGACATTGGAAGACAGTTCCTTATCCTCAGGGTTCTCTGTTTCATTTGCCCCTTTCCCTTTTGAATCAAGTCTATCGCCTCGAACCACTCGACCATCACAGGCACAAAACAGGGACCTTACCCCATGATGTCTGTATTTTGAAGTGCCATGTGAAAGGCAACTGGAGGCGTCTAAAAGGACTGCTACTGATGAAAGGATCTTTGTTACATAGCGACATGGAGGCTTCATGGAGGCTTTTTTCTGCAGTTGGCGTTAGATTGGGAGTCTACTCGAGATCGATGTATTAACTGCTCTGCCATCACAGTTGCTTTGTTTGGGTAAGCTTGGGTAGGGTAGGCCACCAAAGTCTTGTTATAATACCAGAGAAGTCTTTGTGTTGAGGCTCATATAAACACCAGGACAACACTATTAAATAAGTAAAAAATGAACATCTACTATTACAAATATCATTACTAATACCGAAGCAGTAGATAGAGAAATTATTCCAAAAAGTTTCCATATTTCTTTGCCCTTGAGGAAAGACAGTCCACATTACAAGTAAATGAAACCACTTGCCATTAATTACGCTTAGCAAATGAGATTATCCATAGCTGTCAGACCAAACACACACACACCGGACAGCGAGCGGGCGCTTCTCGCTTCCCCCCTGCCATGCCTAATTTCATTATTCTATTAAATAAGGTTCATTAACAGCGGCTGGATGGAGAAACTCCGCTTCTAAGGTTTGATAAACACAAGCACTGTGGAATATGAAGCGATGCAAGCTTCCTGTTCTCATTTCTGCTCGGCTTTTATTGTCTCTGTTCTCTCTCCAGTAAGTTATAGTCTTTTGGTTCTAAGTGACTGTTCTGTGAAGTACTAATGTCAGCATTTATTTGCACTTTCTGCTATAAGTGCTGCCTTTACTAGCTGTGTGTGAGAAGCAGACATGACTGCAGTGTGCAGCTGTGATGGCCGAGTGGTTAAGGCGTTGGACTTGAAATCCAATGGGGTCTCCCCGCGCAGGTTCAAACCCTGCTCACAGCGAACCAACACTTCCTTGGAAGGGAAATACCTTTGCTACTCTCCTCTTTACTTTCATACAGTTGAAGCCCATTTGCCGCACGTTTAGACGTCGAGGTAGAGAACACATGTTACAGCCAATTATACACTCAGTTATGTTCAGAACAGAAAACAAATAACTGCAAAAGTAAAGTCACAAAACAGTAGAGTTCTTGTGTCAATCATTCTTGCTACAAATCATTTAAACCTTTAAGGTTTAAATGCTTTAAGGAACTAATACACTGTATGTCAGTGTAAGAAATGCCAAACATCTCCCTATATGACATAATCAATAAATAACTGCCATTTGTAACTGAAAACAGCCATAAACAAAAAGGGACAATGTTTTTCAACCCAGATCTTTGCTCTCATTTATTTCTATAGTGGTGCAACCTCACTGATAGTAGAAATGACAAACTAACCATCCATATATAACCAGTACAAGTGCATTATTTGCTGAACAGTGCTCATGTGTTTTGATGACCTTCACATGTTCCAAAATGTGTTACAAAACACCAGCTTCAATTTCATCCCTGAATTGCTGCACAAACCCATTTTGCAGATTTGCTTGTGAAGAAGATTGCAGGTAGATTAAGCAAATAATTTGTCATGTTGCAACCTGGTTAACCTCTACTTAAATCAAGTGTAAAGTCTAATACCGCAATTCACAAATGGGTGAGTTAATGAAGTGCTACTTGAAGAGAGAGAGTGTGTCTACGAGTGAGGGGGAAACAGAGTGAGAGATGAATGAAAAAGTGAAAATGACAGAAAGTGTGGGAAGGCGCGAGGGCTTAGCCGACATAACGCAAAGACAAACACAGTTATAATCTTTTTCATCCCAAAATAAATGGGCCCCATTAGCTGTGATGATGCAGGTCATTAAAACATCTCCAACCTCCACCTGCCGCTGCCTTCAGAAGCTCCAGACTCACATCATTACATTCACATCCCATCTCACAGCTCTCGCTCATATCAACCCACCACTTAATGGCATCACACGCCTAATATAACTGCAAGGTGCAAGGTTAATGCAGAATAGTTTAGTGCGCACTCTTCATTATTCTAATGACTTTTAGTTTGCATTGCAGTGCCCTCCAGAATCACCAGGCACCAGCGGTAAAAATGGGCCCAGCAGGCAGTAAAATTACCCACCAGGAAGTTGAGAAACACGCATAGTTCATCTTGTAGTGATTGTTTCAGATGTAAAACAGCTTATTTAATACCAATCTATTTCTTTTTTTCAAAAGCAATGTCACTGTTTCACAGTTTCAGTGAGATTCGTTAGAATTTGATGAGTAGTGCAATATCAGCTCGACACAGAGCACATATTACTTCATTTGATTATGTATTTTATAACTTTGTGCTGCATATAATCTTGGTAATATTGGAATTTAACTTAAAGTTAAAATAAAAAATAAATTATTTTATCCAAAAATGCTACAGAACTTGTCTATGTTGGAAAACTTCCAATGCATACAGATAATTACAGCCTAAAAATGAATAATAAAGTGTCTTAAAATGGCTCATTATTTTAATGTTGATCCATAATATGTTTTACTCGGAGCAGGCATTAATATTTCATAAACAGTGGATATCAAATATAATTGCCACTGCAGCCCATTTTTCTCTGTTTATGTTTGTATGTGGAGTATATTCACATGCACTGCCAAACAAAAGCTGTTTATGCTGTAATGGTGGCAGGGCACCAGATAAATCTAAATGGGGATAAATGGGGTCACTGGTTGAGGGGCCAATAGGGATCAGCAGGCGATCTATTACAGTGCTGGAGCTGCGGGTGATCCCTGAAGCCAAATCCCAAAAAATCAAAAGATGTGAAGATATGGTGAGCTGTTGAGTTTAGAGGAGGAGGTGTTTCAGTAGGGAAAGAAGTGCATCATTTGTTACCAACTTTGTTTTTTAATACACTTTTTTTTAACATTAGTCTGAAATATTTTGCCTCTGTGAAGCTTCAGACATTGTGGTTGTGGACATTCCTTATCCAGGAAGATGCAAAATTATTTGGAGTCCCCAATAATTTAAGGTGCCATGATCTCCTAATCTGATGTAGTGACACACTGCAGTCCTGGCATAATGCTGATGATTCTGTGGATTTTGGAAAAACATGAATTTGCCATGAATTTCATATATATCTATGATGATGGGAATAAAATAAGGGAATATTTCTTGTGTATTTGTATTTGTGAAACCAATCCAATGTTTTACCAATCCCTCTGACCCGTTTACACACCCCGTTAGTGATGTCACATTTTTAATGGTGAGAATCACCTCTTTGTGTTCAGGATTAGAAACGTGCAGAACTGGCTCTTCAACAAGTATTAGTCACCTAAATAAGGTTTGACATCAAACATTAACTGGCGGTGGATGTATCTCTGACTTCTCACTGATTTTTTTTTACTGCAAACTCTCTTTACTTTTAAAACAAACCCTCTCAGGAAATTGTCCATGTGTGATTCCAAAAGCAAAAAAACACATAATAGCACTTTTCACAAAACAACAGTAGATTTATGGGACAACCTACCAAATAACAGACGCGGGTAAAGATGAAAACCGCCAAATCTGGAGAACGTTATTATTGTCCAAGTATAAAAAGGTGGGATATTTTCTTATATACCTAATTGAAAAACAGCTATCACACCAAGGGCACCTGTGCGCCTTGGTGTGATACCTTACAAAACCTTCAAACCACTCACCAAATCCATTGAAATCTAATGAAAAGCGATTCAAGAACTGTGTGACTGGGTTAATAAGACAAAGCTTCTCTTTCAGTTTAAGCCCCTCGATGCTTCCTGTCTGAAAACCTCAGTCCTTATCACCGACACCTTTCAATTACCCCGGCTGCCTCCAAGCCGCCTTTCTGTTTGTTTTCACTCCGTTCATTTAGTGGGAACTCTAATGGCCCTCCCGGCCTCACACATTACGTTTGCACTATCGCCATAAATGTGTTTACCTGAGTCCATTTCATTACTTTTATGGTTGGGAGTGAATATAAAACTATGCAGTAGAAGCATTCAGAATCGTGGCTGTAATTGGGCTCATTTCACAAACTCAAAAATGTCAGAGATGAGTTGCTTTTTATATAGAAGTACATGGTAGTGAAATACTGTATCTTTGCTGTTTGTGATATATATGATGTTGCGTCACGCTGCGGAGAAAATCCTCAATGATTTCATGTATTTTTGATGCTGTTTTTCAGGACGGAGCAACATGTTATCAACCCTCATCAGTCCCATAAGACACTGGGACACTGGAGCATCATCAGCGGAGGATGCAGACAATTCAAGTAAGTCTTTTAACACCTTGCACTCCTTGTTTGGGTCTTTTTAAAAAAACACCTGAAGTTTACCACGTTCCGCTGCCATGGACAGAATAGCATGACCACGATAGCGCAGGGTCCGAGTAACCAACACACACCATGCATGGCATTATGTTTAAAAGTCGGTGAGACATTCATGTGTCCTACTGACTTTGATGATCCCCTGAGTTTCCCTGTAGCGCCACCGTGAGATTCACATCTGTGGCTCCACAACTGTTGAATGAATCACTATGAAATTTCATTCTTTTCCAGTCAGGATGAATTGTAATAACTTTGGCGATCCCCCGACTTTCCACCTTACACAAGTTTCAGTGGGTGCGTTTACATGCTGTCAAGTAACCGGGTTAAATTCGGCTTAACATTGAGTTTATTAGCGTATTAAAATGCAAATACCAAGCTGCAAATAAATAAAAAATAAAAAATTTAAGCCAATGCGGAAGTGCTAAAAACTGCAGTTCCTCGAATGGCCACTTGAGGCTCCCAAAGCGAGTCAATCCCCATAGACCCCCATGTTAAAATGTCCAACTTTACAGCAGAAATAAACACGTTTACAGTCTTGTACAAAAAACAGTTTTGGTTTCTATAGATAATTTCCCCGTTCATGACAACTGTACAGAGGGTGAATTTTTATATAGATCACCAATGCATACTAAGACATTGCCTTAAACCTGCATTTGTTCTAATGGCCAGCAGGGGGCAACACTAAAAACCAAGATGGCAACGGCCAAAATGGTTCGGAGGCGATGGTGTGGCTGTAGACTCTTAGTCTTGTCACATACATGTAGGTCTACTCACTTTTTAAAAATGCATTGTGATTCTAACATGAAAAAATCAAATTTTTCCTTGCGATTTGTCAACAGGCACAAGCAGTCTGGAGGTGAAAGAGAATCAGGATGATAGAAGCCAGGCGGACTGTGACCTCCTACGAAAGTATCATCCGTCAACTTTTTGCACAACTTTCCCCAAACACGGACCCAGAGCTCTGAAGAGGAAGCAGCCGCTGGTGGACGGAAAGGACCGGCTGCTCTACCAAAGCCCCATGACTTGTAAAAGCGCCGCCTGGGCTGTCACTCAGAAGAACGCACTGGTGCAGCTGAACGAGTTGCGACCCGGCCTGCGGTATGAGATCATGTCAAAGACTGGCCCACTGCACGCTCCAGTGTTTTCTGTCGGTGTGGAGGTCAACGGTTTCCACTTTGAGGGCCGAGGACCAACAAAAAAACAGGCCAAGATGAGGGCTGCGGAACTGGCCCTCCGGTCGTTCATCCAGTTTCCAAACGCCTCCCAGGCTCACGCCACCATGGGGAACTTCACCAGCGCCACTGCGGATTTCACGGCGGATAAACTGGACATGCCGGACGTATTCCTCAAAGACTTTGAGCCATCGCTGCATGAAAACTGCGATCTCCTGCACTGCAACGCGGCAAAAAAGGAGGTTTTCTCCAGCATTTACAACCACAGGCGACTTGTCCGACTCACACTGGACTTGGTCGCCTCAACAAATCCAAAAAGTCGAGCACTCAGCACTTCACTTTTAGAGCACCTCAGCCCAGTGGTGCTGCTCAATGAGCTGCGACCGGGACTCAGGTACATGTGCCTGACAGAGAGAGTTCACGGCAGGCCGGTGAGGAGTTTTGTCATGGTGGTGAGGGTGGAGGGGAGGGTGTTTGAAGGGTGCGGCCACAGTAAAAGGCTGGCCAAGGCCCAGGCAGCAGCGGCCGCCCTGCAGTCGATTTACAACATAAGTCTGGGACCGGAGAGGAAGGTCATCGGCCTCCAGGACAGCAGAACCAAAAATCAGCTACCTCAGGTGAGCAGGTCAGCTGCAGTATATAGATTTAAAGATTGTTACGACAGTGCAGGGTTCAGGGTTCAGATGAAGAACTGTCGGTATGAAGTCCATGTTCCCTGCCTCCTGTTTAATATATAATGGAAAAGCCTCCACAACCTGGTGACTCCTAACAGGATAAGTGGTGCAGACGGTGGGAGGATAAATGTTGTAGCTCGGTGTCTCTCACATTGTTTGGTTCGCTGTATGACCGTACAAGTGTGATACAAGTGAAACATTTCACTGTAATTACTACTGTTCCCCATTAACAAAGTTATGTACCGCACCACCTTTTTTTTTAGTTCCTGACCTGATGAAAACTGTGTGACTATATGACACGTGAATTATGTTTCAATTGCATGCAGGAAGGAAGAGAAGAAAATAACGGTGCTAAAAAGTGATAAAATCAACGACAGATTCATTTCTTTTGAGTCCTGCCGGATTAAAATAAAAACAAAAACAAAACATATACAGAAAAACCTGGAAAATAAAAATCATAATAAGACTAAACTGCAGAAATATAGTTTTTTCCACACAAGTTGCCACAAATGTCTGGTCAGCATGTTACACAGGGTTGGTAGGAAGAGCACAAAAAGGACTTTACCTCAGACTCAGCGTGTCAGTAAATGCCCTTCATATGTTAAAGATGTAGTTCTCTCACTTGGAGACGAGCAGTGACACTGAATTCGCCCCTTACGTCTCCAGCTTTCGCCAGTCCTCTAAATGGTCTGGATAAATGGGTCTGAGGTGCGCCGTATGCTACCAAATGGAGTGTGCCGCACATCAGCATGGCCATCATGTCCTGAGGCCTGAGAGCTGGATGGTGTCCTGCACGCTCGTCTGTGGCATCTAAACAGCTTCATTATGTCTCCGAGCCTCCGAGAATTGTCCTCTGCGTCTTTCGCTGTCGTGCTTTATGAATACAAGAAGATTTGTCTCCCGAGATCGGCTCCGCGGAGCTGAAGGGGGTGACTGAGCAGGGCTAATACTGAACCACGTTGTCAGACAGACATGCAGAGCCTTTATTAAACCCTGGGGGAGATTTGATGAGAGTATCCATAGACAGGAGGATGCAACAGTACATTTTGGATGAAAAAAAAAAGAAGCATTTTGATGCTCTGAATTTGAACAAAAGGGTGATTTTACCCCGCTTTAGGCTGATGCACCAAACTTCATTTGCAGAAGCTTCCCTCCTCCTCTTTGTCTAGAAGACCTTTTTTTTTTTTTTCACAGCCTCCCAAACTGATCATTTAGCATCATCCCCCTCCTTCAATATGAACTGTCTGTCAGGCGACGTGACGCATTAATGAACATTATTACAGCACATTAGGGATGAAGGAGGAGCGGCAGCAGACCAAGGAGATTGAGGTGGAGCGAGAAGGCGGTGTGAAGAGCATAATAATCTGACAGATAATTGTTTAACACACTCATTACACACGACCTTGTGCCACTGTCATCCAAAAAAACCAAACCTGCTCTTACAAAATGAGAGCCACAGAAGAAGATACAAACACTGAGATCAGGTCTCAGTTATATCTTTCTTCAGTATCAAAGTAATCCAGTGACAGTCTGTACATCCATAGGTACACTGCAAACAGGAACTCCTAATAGCTAATTCAGCATACTTTCAGTGGTGCCAATTTGTCAAAATGTTTTAAAAACATAGGCTAAAATAACGGGGCTCAAGACGGAATACCAAAACCTGGCATTACAACAGCACATTCGATGCTTTCTGTCGACATACTGGTTCCCAGTATAGGCCAATATGTTTCACACTGAGCTGATTGAAAAAGAAAAAGTGGAAGGAGAAGTAGCTCTTCACACGGGATAAACTAATTATGGCATTATGAATTATTACTGGGGTGGCGCTGAAAAATGACCTACAGACTCATTCAGTCAGTTACACTATTACACTGCAAAGTCCAGTTTTCCATGACATGGCCTTTTTTTATTGTGCAACAAATGTTATTATTAATAAAATATGTATTACTTGGTGTAAAGATGTGTTTTAGTCAATGCATCATCGTTAAACATCAGAGCTCTTAAAACATTTTTTACCACGAATTACAGAGCTGCTGAAGCAACACTCAGTTAACTAGTTGTAAACTTGTTGACTGTGTAAGTAACTTTGTGCCAAATATCGTATTTTTAATCTGACATCTGTGTTGGCGCCAGGTCACATGACCTCCTCATAAACGTGGACATGTGTTCCCAACTTTGAGAAATGTGTCGCAGGCTGTGTGAACCAATCAGGGCCGCCACCTCTGACTTGTATCTAGTTAGTTAAGAGACAAAACTGGAAATTTAAGAAGCAAAAAGGGTGATCGCATATGTTCATGTTGTGTTTACAGCTTGTTCCTCTGCCCCACAGTTGCAACAATTAATCAATTAATGCAGATTTGAGAAGGCTGCATTTCTCACACGAGTCAGCTGTCAGTATTTGGTCTAGAAAAGTGAACTCTGTCGGAGACATTCCCTGATGCAGCAGACGTGTTAAAGTCACGAGTGGCTCCAGTAGAAATATAATCCCATTACTCTGACTGTGTTAGTGCCACACAAGTTTTCTTTACTTAATACGTTTTTCCTTGTGTAATTAAACACAATTAAACATGAAATCCAAGTCATTTTTACCTTTTCTTTCTATTTTTACCCACCCCAATTTATCAAATGTGAATTATTTGCAGATACTGGGCTCAATTAAGACTGTCAAATATTTCATCTGCTTCCCAAACTGAGGAAAGACATTGATGGGCAGAGCAGCCTTATTTTCTTTTAAATATTCAGCAGACAAGATGAGAACATTGAGCGTGGCTCTCCTCCTATTAATTCTACTAAGTCACACAGTTATTTTGTTTTGATGCTCCTCTTGGCATTTCGTTGAACTTTGCTGCATACAGCCACAAACTGTAACTTCCTGATGTCTGCCAACAGAGTGATAGGTCCTCGAAAAATATAATTAGGCATATTTTGACAAGTAGGAGTGCGACACGTCTTCCTCCGCAGACTGGGGGAGTTTGGAGTGAGAAAAGTCTCGGACATCATTGACAGACTGTCAGAGATTTTTTGGCGAGCTCGTCCTCGCGGTCCAGGCGAATGTCACAGCTGTTGGTGCATCCCTGCAGACTTTGTTTGAAAGTTTTCTGTGTGTTTTGGGTGGCTGTTGTCTGGGGAAAATAAGACAGCAGAAGTAACAACGTCCTCAGGTTTAAATATAGGTGTAACAGAAACTGTAGCATGCTGTTTCTCCTGCCTACTGTAATGTTAAAATTGAATTGCAGTAATGAGTTTTTAGTAAATAGAAAAGATTTTATTTAGGAAATAAGTGCATTTGCTTCCCTTGGCAAGTTATGATGAACCGTATGAACCGTTAATTTACAGTTTTAGCACTTTTTATTTAAAAAATCAGCATATAAGGGTGATGGTGAGCATTTTTTGTTGCTAAACCTAACCAGATGTTAAACCTGGTTAACACACAGCGAGGAGAGCAGAACCAAAACACATCTCAAACAAAGGAGAGTGATGCTATAAATTATATAAAAGAAAAATGTTGTTATTCTACAGTAAATTCAACAAGTGGCAGCAAACTAACTGACTTCATGGCAACATTATACTTCCTGCGTGCACCCCTGAAAGGATAACAGAAGTAAGACAAAGAAGCCTCTGGTTTAGATAATCCCGATCCTAGTCAGAATAATAATAAATACATCTCAAAATAAATCAGATAAGGGAGGAGAACGACAGAAAGCAAGAGAGTAGGCATAAAAACACAGAGGACATGTTCATTATGCATCCGCAACTCTTTAAACAAAGTCCCTACCATTTCTTCTTCTGCAGTTCTTCACAGAGTCGATCTTCCACCTGGTGAGAGAGAAATACACGGAGCTAACAGACAGGTGCTTCTCTACCTCGCACGCCCGTCACAAGGTCCTGGCGGGGATCGTGATGACGAGAGGTGAGTGGTGGAGACACGACGGTCAAACCTCTGATGTGAGAAGATGAGGTCAGATACTGAGAGACTTATTGATATAAATGGGATGCAATGCAGGACAATTCAACAGCGCCACAAATTACACTCTCCATAATGATCATACAGTTGAATCAACACCTCTATAAAACAGTTTCGACAAAAACTGAATGTTATTATTGGGACTGTTGCATTAGACTGCATTGGTTTCAGTGAGGTGTAATGTAGATCAACAGTTGGTGGAACCAATTCTCCAGTCGCTGGGTTTGGACACATCTCCCAACAGAAGACAAAGATGTTACAATACCGCCTACACTGTTGTTTCTGTTTGCGTCTACAGCAGCAACAGATCTTCGTCATTATCACTTTAAAAACGGGGAGGAAAATGTTTTGCTGCTCATCATTTGAAGCAGTCAGAACAGCATCAGCAGCACATTTGAGTCCCTCTTACATAAAAAATATATCACTGCAATTCTAACAAACAAGTCACCTCAAACTACCCTGCGGATCCAGAGTCATCTTTACTGTCCTGCGGGTCTTTGACGAGGCCAGATTGCAACACAGCAGCCTGTTTTTGAGGCGCTGGAGTGACTGTTCAGTCACACGCTTTCCATTAGCCCGTCTCAGCCTGTTAATGTTCCAGTTCTGCCGGGACGCCGAGGCGGAGGAGAGTCAAGAGGAAATGTCTTGCTTTCCTCTTCTGACAAAAGAGGCGTCTTGTTTGAACCGCATCATGTTGAATGTCTTGTTCCGTCAGAGTCAGTCTGAGCTTTTACATCCTCCATTTCTTTTCCCAGGGTTTGACCTCAGATCAGCCCAGGTTGTGTCTCTGGCCACAGGGACAAAGTGTCTGGACTCGGACAACGTGAGTGACCACGGCGGTACGCTCGGCGACTGCCACGCTGAAGTCGTCGGCCGGAGGGCGCTGGTTCGATTCCTGTACGCTCAGATGGAGCTGCTGCTGTGGTACGAACCTGACGCGGAAACATTCAGTTTTCTTGATGAGTTTTTTGTTTTTATTTGGTAACTTGTCTTAGTGGGGAATTCTGTATTTCTCTTAATATATTGATATTATAATTATAAAAATAGAGCATTTGTTGGGCACTATTTTCAGCAGCGGATGAACACACATTTGGTGTGTTGATAAACAGTCTTTTGTCAGAAGTCGGTTTTGTTTCTTTCACCGTGTCCTTGTCTCATGTTGGAGTTAATCTTCCTCCTGTCTGTATTTTCGGTTTCTTTCCTCTTTGAAGTAAGCCAGCAGACTGTGAGGAGCAGTCCATCTTCGTTCCAAATAAAGGCGGTGGTGTTTGTGGTGGCGTTGGCGGTGGCGTTGGCGATGGCGGCGGCTTCCGGCTGCGGGACGGCGTCCTCTTTCACATGTACGTCAGCTCGTCGCCATGTGGAGACGCTCGACTCAACTGCCCCTACGAGACCACAGCTGCATGTGAGACGAACGCATTTAGATGATGGTGATAATGATGATACTGACTACTTTCTAGCGCCGTAAACATGTCAAAGAATCTAACATTTGCACTCATCTTTTTTTATGATTATCAATGTGTACTTTGTTGTAGATATGTACTGTAATATCTTTAATAATTTATTTGTTCCTATTTATATTCTTTTCTTAGATTACAGCCTTAGATAGTTTAATTTCTTTTTAAATTAAACCATAAAACACTTTAGCTCTGTGAAGGGGGCAAGCATTAGTTCTAAGTCCTTTCTTCCTCTTGGTCTCCTCGCATCAGATCCCAGCAGGAGGTTCCGCTGTCACCTCAGAGTGAAGGTGGACGGAGGTGAGGGGACGCTGCCCGTCACAGGACGAAGAGCCAATCAGAGATGGGACGTTGTGGCGCCGGGTAAACCTCTCGTCACCATGTCCTGCACTGACAAGATGGCAAAGTGAGTTTTTAAATCAGCCCTGGAAGGTGTGTCCTGATATCATGTTTTTAGTTTTACACATTTTAGTTGATAATGACTGATAAATAGTATTTTTTATTTATTTATATTACAATTTTTAAAGGATAATTCCAGTTTCTTCCACCATGGGTCTTGTTTTTGTAGTTTTTATCATTTATATCACATATGATTGATAGAAAGCTGTCAGTTGTAAACATCCATCACAGTTAACAGAGGACTTCCTGCTTAAACCTTGACCGACTTTACCTACATTGCACATTCATGTGCAATGAGGTATTATTACCAACAATTTTGCCTCCAAGTTAAGTGGTTTACAAGCCAAACAAGCCAACAGATGAACAGGAGAAATTCTTGGTTTGTTTACAACCTGAATCTTCATCTTCATCTTCAGTCTTCATTAGCGACGTCACAGATCTCAGCCATTAATGCAATCCACTACAATGTCATTATGAAAGCCTGTAAGACCCAGGTTAGAATAAACTGCATTTATCCTTTAATACTTGCCAAAATCTGTTAATGGATCTGTTCCCACTGCAAAATCTGCCCTTTCTGCTGATATGCCTTTAATTTTGGGAAACACATCAATAAAAAAAAAAAAACCTCAACTCAGCCAAAAAGATTAAATTAAAAAAACAAGCAGGAGAAGCATGTTTTATCAATTCATTTTGGTACCAAATATGGCTTTTAATCCTGCCTAGATATATGCAGAAAACAACAAAACCAAACAATCCACGGCTGCCTCAGTGTTGTGTTATCATCAGCCACCCCACCTCTGTTTACTTCTTCTTTTCCCTTTAAGGATCTCAGTAGACGTCTCTCACCCAGTTGGTCTATTTCAGGGACACAGCAGCTGGTTAACATGTTGTGTTCACTCAGTTCCAGCAGCAGAGTAACAGCTTGGTGCGGTCTAGACAGTCAAACGCCGGTCAGACCTTAATGGGCCCAGAGTGAAAATCTTCTCGGCTGAAAAAGCTGTCAAACTGCAGTCGTGACTCGTCAGTTCTTTTTAAACTTGTTTGTCCCGGCAGGTGGAGCGTTGTGGGCCTCCAGGGGGCGCTCCTGTCTCACCTGGTGGAGCCGGTTTACCTGCACAGCCTGACGGTGGGGACGCTCAGCCACACGGGTCACCTGGGCAGGGCCATGGCACGCCGCCTCGCAGCCATCAAGCACCTGCCCTTCCCGTACCGACGCCAGCAGCTGCTGCTCGGCTGTAGGTCCAAATGCGTCCTGCGTGGTCCTTCATTGCCTGTTTTACTCACCTAAAATATGAATCAACGTTTGTAATCCAGTTTATTGACTCAGAGTCTGGTAGGTCTAACCTGAAACCTGCGTTTCTGGTTGATTTGAGGTAAACAAAAGAAGAACTGGACAGTTTGCATGAGCAGTGATACTCAAACTCAAAACACAAGCAAAAATAACTTAAAAAGCTAAATATCAACTTGAAAACGACGTCATCATTGCAGATTTTCACTTTAACTAAAGGGAAATATTGTACTTTTTACTCACCTACATTTTATCTGACAGTTGTGATACTGAGCAGATTTAGATATTACACTCGAAATGTATGATCAGTTTATGAAATGTGATGCATTGTTATACATTATAGTACTATTATACTATCATACATACAGCTGTAAAGCTGCAACATTAAACTGTTGTTTACATGTTAATGCATCAGTAATAATAAGCCAATGATATAGATAATACAGAAGGTCACGGAGTTTAGGTACTTTAAATACTTCACTGACATTTTTTCTGTGCTTTAACTTAAGTAAAAATTTGAATGCAGGACTTTTACTTGTGAAGGAGTATTTTTACATCGGGTTGTTACTGACAGATTAACATTTGACTGGATTATGGCGATGGATGAAAAGAGGCTCGCCAAAGTGATTACAGTTCATCCTGAAGGTTAACGTGAATGTCTGCAGCAAATTTCACTGAGAAGACACAAACTGTTTTGAGTTAACGTTGATATTTGTGAGAACACCCGTCTCAGTATCTCTTCTGTCTGCACAGGTCTGAGCAGCAGCGAGGTTCGGCCGGCAGGGAAGGCGCCGAACGTCAGCCTGAACTGGAGCTATGGCGATGGAGGCCTGGAGGAGATCAGCACCTCCACAGGAAGGAGGACGGACTCAGGGACGGCGTCACGGCTCTGCAGGCGCTCCGTGTTCGCCCGCTGGCGGAGGCTGCAGCAGCAGGTGGGTCGGACTGGGAACACCGAGCCTTGTCAGGAGGAGTTTCTCTGATGTTGCATGAAAATTACTTCAAAAAAAAAAAAAGAAAACACACCAATAAAAGGCGAACAAATGAGTTGAGATGTTGGCTGAGGCCTACCAACTACTTCATCTTTCTGAAAAAGACCAAACTGTCTTCAAGTTCTGTCTCAGACCAAAACCACCACAATATAACGATGTATTAAAAGCAAGGTTTAATTCCCACTTTGAAATTAAAATATGTATGTCGAGAGTGTTTTGCTGGACCAAAAGACCTCGTTTAAGAATCTGATGACGGCAGACAGCGTTGTAATTATTTACAAAAGCAGCTGGACTCTAAATATCACATGGAGGAGAAGATGCAGACCATTTTAAAATGTTATGCAGAGAGGGAGACAAGAGAAACAGTTACATACGATACAGTATTTTAAAGACTCAAGTGAGGGGCGACGAGAAAGAAGGATTACAAATAAGAGATAAAGATAACAGGAACCATAAGCTCCTGAATGTGAAAAACACGGTCATACTATAGATCAGTGTTTCCACAGTCTTCTTCAGTACAGCAGGATGTTCATTATGTAAATTATGGTCACATTTAGAGTAAAATAGAGCTGCAGATGATTGTGAAAACAACCCTCTAGTGTCAAACTGCACATACGTCATTCTGCACCGTGAAGCTCAAACATCAAAATGAATGAGAAAGATAAAAAACACATTGTTGAGGTGAGGAGGACTGTTTTCATTTCATCTGCAGTCTGGAGAGGCTTAATACAACTTTCTCATTGCTGATATTCTGACTTGTCAAACACAGGTGTGACCAATAACATTATCAGCCGTTTAGATGTGCCAGTTCCAGGTCTCTGCTGCATTAACCGCAACGGTTAATGTTATTAGTTACACCTGTGCTTTTCCTGCATTGACAAGCCAAAATGTCGACTGTGTGAAATAGCCATTTTCATGGGACAGGTGTCATTCTGAGGAGGCTGAACAGTACAACAGATGATCGACAAATGCTATTTTTATCTGAGAACTCAGCATGAACCCTTCTTAAACACAAACGGACGAGTACGCCACTCACTGGCCTGTCATTGGTCGTCATATCAACAATTTAAATTGTAAGAAACGGTGGGTCATATCGTTGCTTATGACATTACGATAGCAAATCATGTTTCTGTCTCTCCCTCTCAGTTGAATGGTCAGACGCTGGGAGCAGAAGCAACTCCAGGGACATATTCTGGTTCCAAGATGGCTGCCGGACGCTACCAAAGGGCGATGCAGCATTTCACCAGCGCTCTGCAGGCTGGAGGGCTGGGAACTTGGCTCAGAAAACCTCCAGAACTGGGTCACTTCAACATCAGTGTGTGAAAAACTGTGTGTTAAAGGCTGAATATGGAGGGTTAGAGTCAGGTTGATGTTTTTCTTTGTGTAGAGAAGGTTTGGAATTTCACCTCAGTTTATTGTACATGAAATGATTAACTGTGTGAAAATGATTTGAGAGACACAGAACAGACAAGTAAAGAACTCTTAATTATGCAAATGAGCACATCGCGTTGAAAAAAGGTAAAAAAAAAATATAGGCAAAAGCTGGAGTAGACTTCTTAGTGTGTATCGTTATCTTTCGTAGCCTAAAAGCTGCTAACTTCAGCTCTGGAAACTAATGGTAGCTTGTCTGGTAAACATTAACGGTGTCACTGTAATCACTTAGTGAGCTCACTGGATTAACATTCAAGATATTTTCTAACTAAGCAAAACAGTGTTAAAACAGTAAAATGAAACTTAAAACACTGAAGAAACAACTGAACAGTTAGAGCTGGACGTTTAAATGTGGGTTGAGCGGGAATAAAGTTACTGTTGGAAGCTTCTACGTCTCCCACCTGACGAAAAGAACAACTATCAACAAATGGCTACAAGAAAATCCAAATTAAATCCAAAACACGTTCGATCCAGCTAATTAAAAGGGAAGTTATGCACTGGATCCGGTTTTATTTGATGAGAAACGTCTACAAATATGTAACAATTTCGTTAAAAAGTTTCGGAATAATTCTGTATGCTTCCAAGTGAGAATAAAGGGAGGTTTTCCGGCTTTTACAAACACGACATGAATGTTGCTGGAAGACGCTCCTGATTTGTTGTAGTAAATGTGAATGGAGGGTTGGGGTGTGAATAGCATTAGATACCCAAAGATAACTGTAACTGCAGTTGGACCCATTCATCCCATTTAATCTTTCCTGTATACGTTTTGTACTTGTAAGGGACCTTCCCTGATGTAATGCCAAGCCCTCGAAGACAAGTCTTTACCGTCAATTGTCTCTTTGTAGAAGTGAGGACGACCAAAATGTCCTCACAGTCCAATAGTGTCCTCACTTATACTGTGAAGGTTTAAGCCCATATTGGTCCTCACAAACACTGCTGCAGGAGGGCACACACACATACAAAACTTGTTTTTGTTAATTAAGAGGACATTGTGTTGACTTATATAAGTTACTTGGTGACCGTAACCATAACCACTGTATGCCTAAACCCAAACCACACTCTAAACCAAAAAACAAGTCTTAACCCTAAAATTGAATTGTTGACCTTGAGGGGACCAGCTTTTTGAACCCAAATGTGACTGTGTGAGCAGATTTATCTCCCCCATAATGTGATTAATACAATCAATTAATGCAAATCTGTGTTTATTAGTCAGACCTTCTGGTTTCCTTTACGGCTGAACTGAAAGTCACATTTTAGTTTTAGTTTTATTCTTCTTTAGTTTTGGGTTTGTTTGCCTCTAGAAAAAAATGTATATGTATATATGATGTAACTGTATGTCTCACCTGTTCAATAACGTTAAAGTTTTTCACCCACATGCATTGTGAACAGTGTTGGTAAGTGCCAGAGAGCTTATGAGGCTCAGGAGTTAAAGCATGCCGCCACCTAGTGGGAGATTGTGTGCGTTACAAGATGTGGAGTTAAAAGTTTTACTGAAGAAAGGACAGTTTTGTTGAGTGTTTTAATTTATTGTTTGTCCTCCTTTTACCTCTTTAAATGATTCATTCAATTACAAAAAGGTGTTTATTTTCCTGAAAAATATGTTATTATTGTTAGTTAGTGTCTCCTGGTGTTAATTTATAGAAAGGTTTTCTGAGGTAAGGAATGTAAAAGAGTTGTTCTACTAAAAGCCACCGGTGTTGAATGCTATATTAACTTTTATTATTAGGTATGCAGAATGTATGTAGTCTATATGGGTCATGACTATTTTTATCACTGAGAATAAATTACCTTATTTGTGTTAGTTTTTGTGTTTCTGTGTCCTGTTCCTACGGAAGTCCTGAGAGGCAAGAGAGAGACAGAGAAAAAACTCATAGCAATTAAGACCACACTTACAAAATATATCACCTGCCCTCTCGGGGCTTCTGTATGTGTCACATCAGAGTTGAAGCTCAAATTCTGTTGATCAGGTCTGTAAAATTGGCCATTCCAGGATCACACAACAAATAAATAAAAAGTATATACTTGATTAGATGAGTTACTCTCAGAATTTCCAACCTGAACCTTTTTTTTTTTATTGTGAAAGTCCAATTCCTCAAAGACAAGAGCTGGAAATCCTGTGTGGTTGAAATTGTTCAGAGAATCAAAAGTTAGTTTTCTACATCCTGAATTGTACATTTTGCTGTTTGCCAGCGTGTAGCGTCTCGTTTGGCGACCACTAACCAGGCCGTCCGCACATACAAGAAACTTAAAACTTTGAAACACTGAACACCAATCCAAATGTATACCACAAGCAGACCAAAGTCATTACTTACTTGGAGCAGCACCGGATGGACCAGTTTTATTAGAGTGAACATCAAAAGGAATCGCGTGTCAGCTGGGAAAGTTTCATGAAAGCCTCAGTCTTTTCTGCTGAAATTTAATCTGTTTTTCACAAGTGATTTGGATCCAAATAGGTTATTTCACTTCTTCTAATGTATCTAAATCAGTCGCTTTAACAAATTATTAAAACTTAAACCTGCAGTAACTGATTTATTTGGCAGCTTAAACAACTTCCCTCTGTTTATTTACACATCCAGCAGATAAGGAGCAACATGATCACTCAGTTGGAGTCTTGTTTTTGGCTACCTGGCAGGTTAAATCCAATATTCACTCACCTTTTAGCTTTGTTTTGGTCTCCACCAGCTCCTGAGCAGGAAGCGTACAGTTGTCAGAATCTGAATCCTTTGCAGAGACAATAAACAACCCAAAAAAAAAACACTCAACTAGAAAACATTCAAACAGCACGAATGGTTTATTTTGATTTCACAAGCAGATGCTTGTTTCTTATTACACAGATATAATCCACAAAACTGCTGTCAAGTCGATCCAACAGGTTTTCATCTTTATTTTTTCTTTCTTTTGAGAACTGAGCTGTGGTGTTTGTTGTTCTACATCAACCATTTTGATCACACACACAAAAAACTGTAAACACCAAGGAGCCACAGTTCAACAAGGCTTCACGACGGTGGAGTTTGAGATGTCTGATGCTCAGTGATGACGTGATCTGGTTTCACAGTGTGACTTGAACATTCGGTTAAAACGGGTGAATTATGAACGTGGCAGCAGACGGGCTCAGTGCTGGTGGAAAATGTAGTTTAAGTGCAGTGAAACTTGTTTAAAATTGTTCGCGAGGAAGAAAAACAAACTCGGATAAACTAGAAATCAAACATTCACACACGCACACCAAGCTTTTATATTATCTTCACACAAACAAAACGTTTTGTCAGTTACACCAGGGACGAATGAATGAAAAGCACATCGATGGTCTAAATGTGCTTGCTGTTTTTAGGAAAGTTTAATCTGCAACTGACGAGTGGTTTAATTTATAATTAGCCAAACTTCAAATTTGGACAACTGCACCAAGAAACAAAGACATTACATTCGCCATCCCCGGTGTAAATGGCTAAATGAACTCTGTTGTATGTGAATGTAAAGCCTTTTTTTGACGGATGAACTTCATCCATCATGAAGCAATGACAAAATAAAAACAAAATGAAATGCAGCATCATGTCATCAAGTTATAAAGGCTAATAGAACTGCTGCAGCTGAGAAACACTACATAGCCAAACCGGCTACTTGCTTCATATATTACAATTTATATGATACAAATGTTATGGTTTTAAAGTAAGAGGAGGTTAACACTTTACATTTGCCTTTTCACAAGTACTGTAATCACTCTGATTTATGGAAAATCCCCAGTTATTTTATCTTAAATGTAATGATGCTGTTTTTTTTGTCAGATTTAATTAAACGTGGCATTTCTAAAGCTCACGAGACTAATGCACCACAAAAAGGCAGCTGTAAAGTGTCTCCACATACACACAGAAACCGTGGGTATCCACAAAATATGTGCTTTTTACCCATGTAGGAGAAATGATCACGTCAATGTACACTTCAGTTACAAACCGGCGAAACGCTCTAAACGAATCTAAAGGTAGAAACATTCAGTTTGAAATGAGCTGTGCTTGTTCATCGTGTTACTGCTGCAACTCACGAGGCCTGTTGAAAATACGCCGAGTACAACAGCAGTACGACGGTTATACTGCAGCTGAAACTTGTACTGCGGCTGTTATTACAACATTAAAGACGTTTTTAGACGTTGATTCGTATCACCACACACACACACACACACACACTCACACACACATCATTACAGCCTCTCCCAGTCACTTGAATGCAGCTTTGGCTGAGTGTTTTAGTGGCAGTGGGAAAGCAAAGCAGGTGACAGCGAACGCATCACGACACTCTTCAGAGATTTCACTAGTTTTAAAGTACCTTAAGACAAAATGACACGGACAGAATCCCCACAACAGTGTTTCGACACTAAGGACTAAAGGGCACTGCGATAAACTAGAAAACAAGTTTTTTTTTTTTACAATCATGTCAAGTATTGGTACAACGGCAGGGCTGGGCATCCGAGGAAACGTTCAGTCAACACCAGTTACTAAATATTTAAAATTTGATGCTTGTTTTTTGTTGAATTAAATCAGGTTTCACTTTATGATTAAGTGAGTTAATTATTATGTAACATGTACAAATACTTTGCCTTTCTCTACTGAACATGGACTCATTTTATGCCCTGTGATACTTCTCAGACTTCAAAGGACTCTACAGGCTTAGTGGGAGTTTGGCCCGATGGTCATTTTAGTACAAAGAGTAATGAGTGGACTCATCAATGTACATGATAATAAACCCAGTATGTTCGAGCCACTCGTTTTGTAGATAAGGTGTTTATTCAAATGAATCTTGTGCCATATATTTTAAGATTTGTGGATAAATAAATAAATTTACTTCTGAAAACAGAACGTTGTCATTATTCAAGCCCTTATGGAAAACAAATAGCTGTCTCACTTCCTGTGTAAACAAATGTGTTCCTTAAATTACTAGTGGAGGATTCTCCTGTTGATTAAAGTGCAAAATTTTACGTCAATTTAAAGCAGCTAAAAGTTCTAATTTCCTTCCTTTTAGAGTTACTCTTGCCTATGCTAATAGTTTAAAACCACTTCCCTCATTATAAACTGCATCAATTGACCAGTCGGCCGAACTCCCTGAAGCCCATTTCTGACCAAACAGTTCCAAGAACTAAGAAGCATCAGAAACTACCTCAGGAACTAAAAAGGGCCTTTTTTTTGCGTATTTTGTGTCCGATGACTGATTAAAAACAGACACAGTGGCTTTGTTTGAGGTTCATTTCCACGACAGACAGCCATGTGTTGCACAACTATGACATTTAAAGGGACGACAGTAGACATGCAGAAGAAAAAAAAGAGGCCGAAAACACCAGAACTCCTGTCTGCAGAGTAGCAGCTGAGTGTTTTTTGTATATTTCTGTTTTAGTGCATAACCTCCTTAAATAAATTATCAAATAAAGTTTTGTTTCTCTTATTCACTTGCCTATTCTCTTGGTCATCCTAATATTGACGTTAGTCGCACAACCAGTGCTTGGTAAGTGCTGCACACTGTATGTTGCAGCAACCTGGATCCTCGTGTCCACCCTGATCGTTCCTGAGCCCTCGTAAAGCACGACCACCTGAAGCAGGACCAAGAAATACATTTAGCCCCTGGTTCCTGCGGTCAAATCACAGCTGAAGTTCCTTAGTTCCTGGAAAAGCGTAGTCCTTTTTAAATTAAAACACCGCCAAATATTAGAATATGTCTCAGTACCCAGCCCTGCCTAGCAACTATTTAAACAGGTGTTGCTCTTACAGACTAAAGATTTAACACACAGAAACACTGAAATCACCTTTCCTCCTTGCACACAAGTGTTAGATGGTGCAAAGCAGAGCGCCGTTTGTCTACACATTTATCAGCCTCTAACAATAAACTTTTTTTTGTCTACTAAACACACAGTGGCTGGTTCATGGCTTTACAGAAACAGAAACACAGTCAGATCCAGAGGTCGGCACTATGAGCCAAGTGACCGATCATATAAAAGATCATGTGCAAGTCGTACTGGGAAAAAAAAAAAACCTACAACTGGGACCAACATTGGAGACGTTTCAGTCCATAAAGAACAAACCGGAAACAGCGAAGCCTCCACACAGGAGAGGAGGCCGACATATGTGACCGATGTAAGAAGAGTTTCAGTTTGTAACACCAATACATCCAAACTGAAGAGAAAGCACACCAGTGTCGGCGCCGCCCAGCACCCACAGTGGAGAGAAACCTGAAGGAACACTGTGACCACTAACCCTCATACTGGACGTCCTACTATCATCATCCTGGATCAAAATCAAACACAACTCAAACATTTTGTAGCTTTGGACCCACCTGGCATAATTTCTGCCCCTCTTATAAGCAGTGGTGGAATGTAACTCAGTAGATTTACTTCAGTACAAAAGCTGAGGTACTTTACTTGAGTCTTTTCTTTTAATGCCACATTCTACTTCTACTCCACTTCATTTGAGAGGGGAATACTGTACTTTTTGTCTGAGAGCTTCAGTTACTTTACAAATAAAGATTTTTGCAAACAAAACATATGAAAAGCTTAAAAAATATGACACTTGTCACCCAACAGCACATACAAGTACAGCTGAAATGATTACTCGATTGATCAACTGACAGAAAATTAATTGGCAACTATTTCATACTACTACGACATCATTTTTAATGCAAAAACACGAGATGGTTCCAGCTTCATAAATCATTTAATGGAGAAAAAAGGGACATTTTTCTGCACTGAGTACTTTTACTTTTAATACTACCTTTTCCTGATTATACTTACATACTTTTACAGACGCAAAGGATCTGAATACTTCCTCCACCACTGCTCATAAGTCATTTAGACGATTTTCTACCATCCGCTGCTGTTAACAGGTTTCCTGTGACAAATTCAATGAATGCCTGAGTGACTTAAAGTTCAGGGTCAGTCTGAAAGGAATCCAGAATCGTGATATGTGGTATGAAACTAACAACACACCAGCAGTACAAGTGTGTCCAAACAGTTCGAGCACTAACAAAGAACAATTCTCAGCACAGGAAGTGTTTTACTCACATTTTTCACCACAGAAGAGAAACCAGCCATTTTCAGTTCCTTTATCAGCCACCTTGTGTTTGGTTACTACAGAACAAGACCATGGAACCCCTTCGGGTTATGTGCCAAAGTTGTCTGGCTGCGCAGCATTAAGCATTTTTTTTTACCATTCTGACTGTGTTGCCTATGTACAGAAGCTGCAAAGGAATTTTCTAAAACAGCAGTATAGAACTGTAACAGCTATCGGTGTTTTCAGAAAGATGCATTACTTTACGACACACAGACTCCTGAACGTCTGAGCAGAACTGATAACGAGAGTCACCTGTCTTATGAGCTCTGAATACATGTTTGATAATATTATTTGTATTATAGATGTTAAGCTATGAGTCTCAAGTGTTCCACATTTTGGAATGAATCTCAAGAGGAAAAATCCACTTTAACACTGTTAACAAACAGTTAACCACAATGTTTAACTAGCCAAACACTATTTAGACAATGTGTGTCTTGTCTAGGTTATTTCCAGAAGCAGAAAATGTTTGAGAAACTCCAAAGATCAATGGTTAAGAAGATTTTAGCATCAATTCATTAGAATCAAAGAGTGAGGGCTTCTTTACTGAGCTGCCATTTTGCACTTTTGCAATCATACAAATCAGGAAATTTCATTAAAGAAGAAGCTAAGTAGCAAATTATCACAGATTAACTCCTGAAAATGCACTAAAACACCAACAATGATTATATTAAACTAGTGGATTTTTCCTTTAAAGCATCAGACTGCCGTCCAAACATAAATCTGCTGTTAGTGGCACAGATTAGATTTGCTGTCTTGCATCTTAAATCAGCATCAAGCACCTAACTCATCTAAATCTTCAGCATCAGAAAAACGCATTCTGCTTTTTAGTTTTCAACAAACAAGATGAAGAGCCTCCTGTGTTACGCCTCTGTGCTTTTTACATCAGTGGTACGCAGGTTGTTTTTTTCTTTTGGATGCGAGAAATCGCTTGCATGCCAAAACAAAATCACACATAGGGGTTCTGTGTATAGTGGCGGTGGCGAGTTAGAGGGCGTGACAGATTTAGTAGGCAGCGAGCGCAAGTCCTTTTTCTTTCCCTCAGTCTGAAGGAGGACAGACCTCAGGAGTTTTAAGGGTCAAATACTGACCTCCTGTAGGCTCAAAAGACGGCTGTTAAAACGCTGTAATTTTATCTTTCACTGAGTCATCGTTCAAATGACGTCGGTTACAACATGTGACAAGTTTTCACAGACAAAAAGAAGCACAAAACTGAACCTTTTAAAGCCACCTTTCAGGCCTTCAGGATGTGAGTGTTTGATACTCCAGCGACAGATTTTCGCCGTCAGGTGACAGCAGGAGCAGGTGGAGGTCATTTCTCCTGCAGCAGGGCGGGGATGTTGATGTTCCAGCCGATGGCCTGCCGGTCGAAGCCGCAGGTGAACAGGTTGCAGGAGGTGTTGTCTTCACACCAGGCGGAGCAGCACACCATTCGCCGGTGACCCTGAACCACGACAGACAACACTGCAACTGTTAAACACTGAGGACATGGAAGGTCCTTAATAATCTAATAATAACAATCTAATGATGATGCAGTGTCTGCATTTTTAACTGATTATTACAAATACAACTTTGTGCTTGTGTGTATTTTATTTCTTCATTTTCTTTTTGCTTTTCAGTTGTTGTTATTTTGCCATATATGATATGATATGCAACAAAGCCATGGCCTGGACTTCAAACTGGGGACACTGCAACTGCATCGTCCCAGGAAGCCCCTTTGTTGTATTTATCTGTAATGTAGTTTTCTGGAACAAAGTAGTGGAGCACTCCGGATGGAAAACCTGATTCAGTATTCAGAGCAACAGGAAACGCCAAAATCTCTACTAAATCTGCAGGATGGTCATTTAAAATCTGATGTTTAGGGATTTTAGGTCAAATCAGACGTCAGAAATATTCACATCACTCCTTGTAAGAGGTAAATCTCAACATGTGAACAGTAAAATCTTTTTATATGTGTGAAAACAAAACAAAATAACAAAAAGCATAAGAATTAATAAAAGTTCTGGGATTTGACATAAATTAATAAAATTAACTGATATATTGATCCAATCAATATATGCAAACTAACAAAAAACCGATGGTTACTACAGATAAATAGCCATATCCTGTCAGCAAACGTCACCTTTATGTCAACTATTAAATTTAAGGTGTTTTCATTTATATCATTATATAGTATAGATGATGAACGGTGACTTATTTTAGAACAATAACTCAAGTCATAATGAATGGAAGGTGTGTGTATGGAAGCTGTGAGGGGCCAATCAGAGGCACTTGCTCTTCCGCTGACGGACCTGTCTGTTGCTTCGTGGGAGTCGAGCCAGTCGCACCCCGGTCATGTCGAACAGCCGGACCTGCCGATTGTCGTGAGGAAGAGCGATGATTTTCTGGTTCACCGACACGCTGATCCTGGAGAGGACGACGCAGCGCACACAGAGGTCAGATTTCAACTGCAACACGTGGCACTGAGTTCCTTTAAGTGTAGCATGCCAACATGAACTGTCATCATAATCATTTTACTATTTTTAAGAGGAATAAATAGATTTGTTTTGCTTTATGATCCAACTAACTAACAAATATTTAAATGTTTTTATTAATCATTAGTTTATTAAGTGAAAATGCTCAACATGACATCCTCAAATTGCTTGTTTTGTCAAACCAACAGCCAAACCCCCCAAATATCTGATTTACATC
>CM062203.1:2790000-2880000 GCA_031216445.1 Lateolabrax maculatus
GCTGCTGCAGTAAATAAATGTACAGAAAACCACCAATGTGTCTGCTACCACTGAGAGTTTTTAAGGATGTTTTAGTTTATTAATCATTTACCTGTTAGAGCCATCTGTTCAGTGGGGTGGAACTTGATGGAGTTGACTGCGGACACAGAGACACAGATGAATTACGTCACGTCACACTTGTGCTGTAACCCCGACCTTCAGTTTTCTGACGGTCATTTCCAATTAATACATTTCCTACTAATGTGTTGTAAATATATTCACAACAACTTTACAATACTGAGTGCTGGAGACTTTCACTTGGATTCAGCAAGTCATCATGTTGGCAAACACTTAAAAAAAACTACATGACATCTATGTAAAATTTATGTTGTTTTTTCATTTAAATTAATCATTAAATATTAGTGAATTTAACTGGATCTACACATTTCTAATTCTACCTGATCCTTGATGGCCCATGTATTTGAGAAGGCACTTTCCCGTCTCAATGCTCCACAGCATGGCCGAGTGGTCTGTTCAGACACATCGTGGACACAAAAGAAGAAAAAACAAAACATTAGATTTATAGTTACGCATTTTTCCACTCAACAGTGGTTTCACAGGGCATGTCTGGTGTATACAGACAGTTTTGACAAATATTAGTTTGTCATTGTAGCGGAAGTTAAATCTAGCATGAAATTAACGTTTTTTCTCAGCGTGAAAACAGAGACAGAGAGAAGAAACTAGGAAGTGTGACATTTAATTTAAAAAAAACAAAAAACAAATCATCATTCAACAGTGGGGCGTAGAGAGTAAAATTAAGAGATGTGTCAGCGACAGAAAACTAGAGATTAAGCCAAAGAAAATGAAAAAGAAAGTCAGGTAACAAAGATGTTTGAGGAGAAAATTAGAGACTCACTGAGGGATGTGTATGGGGAAGAAAATGAGTGAAATACCTGCAGATGCAGTGCCGAGCACCACGGGTTGTGTCCTGGTGACACTCAGGTCCCAGATGCCGTCTCTGTGGCCGACATACTCCCTGACCAGCTGGCACACCGCTCTGGACGTGGTTGCTTTGAAACTGGACACAATCTGACACCGACAACAACCCACGTTAATGCAGAAGGAAATCACAGCCACGTCCTGAAACCTCACAGGGTTCCTACACATTTCACCTCTCAAAATGGCATCTTCTGCTTCATTTTGTTGGGTGGGTGTTAAGACTGATTTTTCTGTGGTTCTTGTGACATGTTTCAGCATTCCCACAGTAAGTATTATTATCAATTTTACACTTTTTGGGGGTAAAACTGAAGACTGTGAATTGGCACGTTGGGGGTTAACACATCAAGAACAATGGTCATCATTAGAGATGATTGTCTCACCTTTTTGAGTCAAATTTGTGACTTTAAATGCTGAATGTCAATGAAATTACATTAAATGAATGAATCCATAAAGTTGGAAACCCTGTTATGCCACTAATACCTTAAGTCTAATACACATTTAGCCAATTTCACAAAATTTTAAAGCCTTGAAATTATCCAATTTTTATTTTCCAGACTTTTCCAGAGCTGTGTAGGAACCCTGCTCTGATGAAGGGAGGAAGCGGGTCAGCAGAACTGAACTGAAGAGCGGCTCAGCAGGGTCCTTGTAGTATGCCGGGGCTAAGAAGCTTTGGTTGACAACAGCGTTATGCATATCAGTCCTGGGTTCAAGAGGTTTTACTAAAAAAAAAAAAACGTTATTGGTATTTGTTTTAAGCTCTTCTGGGCACCTGCAAGGTGGGGTTGTCGTATACACCGCCAACCTGATGCTCCGAGTGCTTTAAAACAAACACCATGAATGAGCCGTCAACCCAGATCTGGTATCAACACAAATGCAGACACATTAAGTATCAGTCAAATGTAATGCATTTATCATACCAGGATTACTATGAATGCAAAACTGCAATAACAGAAATAAAAATCTAGAAGGGAAAGAGGGGTAAAAATAAATAAATACTGAGTTATGGTGAGACAGAAGAAATTGGTCAGTAAATATTATGAGTTGTATCAAGGTTTGGTCAAGGTGTTTACATTAAAGATGGGGATGATACAAACTGGACTCTTGGTTGGCTTTGGGCACAGACCACTAAATAAGTTCCAACTGAAAGGAAGCAGGAGAGCATAAACAACGGCATCATTCATCTGAAAAATGAATCTCAGACTACACATAGAACAGAGCACATCCTTCAAATCTGTTATCTGTTAAAAAAGATGTCAAATCAATAAATTATAGTCAAAATAAAAACAGATAAAACGGACAAGATTTGATGAAAAGTACCGTTGCTAAGCATGGTGGGAACCTGTGTTTGCTTAAGCAAGTGATTTCTACAGTACATGATTTCTATGATATATGAATGTAAAACAACTTGTTTTTCTTTTATTTATATTCAATGTAACATGATTTTGCTGAGCTATACTGTCATATAATGCAAATGCAGTGTGAAAATTTAAAAATCAGTCAAAAGCTGACTCTGGATGAACTGTAATTTGTGTGTCTGAACGATGATGAATCCAGAACTTGTTCGAAAGGTAACACTGATGCAATATTTTACTTTTTTTTTAAAAAAGCAACGGGGACTGGAAGGTTTAAGGAAATGCGAAGCATCGCAAAATAAGCTTTAAGTAACTGGCTGAGCAGTGAATCTAAGGCACCCAGCAGTTAATGCTCTACAGTTTGTAGCTTGAGTGTGCAGTCTGCCATGGCCACATCAAGATTCTGCTTGTTTTACAATCAATTGTATTATCAATAAATCACTTGACGGGATAGTTTTTCAAATTAGTATTTGTGAAAACAACTTAAGTTATAGAAACGATTGCAAAAGTTGAATTGCATACACCAATACATTGTTAAAATCTCAAATATCAATCAAGTATCAGCTTCAAAATCCAGTATTGGTTGGGCTGAATCTCTGGGGTGAAGGCAGAATTATCAGCCAGAGATATTTCAAACCCTCTGCAAATAAAACCGAAACATACACATGGTTAGATATTATAAGCAGTAAGTGAGAAAATATGTTGTTTTTTTGTAGTTTGTGTGAAAGGACTTTTTTGCAGTAATCTCTCGGATAAAAAAGGTATCAAGTATCAAGTCTGTGTTAATCCCAAAAGGATTAAAACCCAAAGGGATTAAAAAATAAATAAAATAAAAACAAAATCTGATATGGCCAAGCACTTTTCAGCAGACCACACACTCTGCCTTAATTGAGCAATGATCTAAAGCAGCCAACAAATCCTCCTCCACCTTGAGTATTTTATTAATCAAGGCACAAAAAGCATTTTTGAGGTCAACAACAGTTCATGTTAAAGATGTCTCCATAGTGTACCATTATGTGAATGCCGACAAGTAGCTAAATCAAAACCAAGAAAGGTGCAACTGAAAAAGCCTGTTAGTGAGATAATAAAGTCGGGTTTTTATCTCACACAGAAACTGATAGAAAAGCTCAAACTCCTACATTTGAATGACCAAGTCTCTTGGGGAGGGAGTGTCGACCCCCTGGCTGGGCTGTTCATGCATATTGGCACACAAGGGGGAGAAATCAACAAGTTACCCATGAGTCTCCACCCCACAACTCCCAACTGGTTACGCTGAAGTTGCGGGATCCACCTACTCTGGCATGGCAAGAGTTTGAACGCGGCTACGAGCAAAAAAAGGTGAAAAAGACAGCAGTTCTTCTCTTTAACATTCAAAAGTCATGTGATGGGACACTGACGAGCTAGACAACAATGAAGCCAATTTACCAATTAAACCTTCTCAAATTTTGTATTCTGTCTTCTCTGGTACAAGTCAATCGACAGTTTTCAAATCAAGGTTTTATCAAACCATTGCATCTACAACAATGCTTTGATAACACAAGTAAATACAAAAAAACACACACCTAAGCAAGCAGACTTCAAGACAACAATGATCTACAAATATCTGGATAATTATTTAAAATGTTTGGCACTGGGAAAGTAATAAAACAGTATTTACCTTGCTTGTGGAAGCCTTGTAAGTCGTCTTTAGTTTTTGTGACAGCTGGCTCGTGCTATGACTCGCTGTGGATTGTCAGAAATAACAGATACAAATTGATGATAAAAATGAGAACTAAGCATTTCATAAAGACATTTCACTATTTAAAATACTTAATAAACTTAAAAATGCAAATGTACATAAACCTGAGGTGAATGGAGAGTGAAATGTGTCCCACCTTTTGTTTTCAGTGCTCCTTTGGCTAAATCTGCCCCTTCGAAAGTCTGACCTTCTGCAGCCAGACGATCGTTCAGCGTTTCGATTTCTCTGCGTACTGAGAGTCAAACAGTTTGTGTGTTAAAAGACTGACGGCAACCGCACACTGCACTGATTGTAAAAGGTGTCAATGTGCTGTTTTAGTCGACATGGCACAGGTTTCCATGCCACTGATGCCAGAGCAGGTTAGAGCAGGTTCCTTGCCATGGAAGAGCTTTGTGCTTATAAAAACCGACCAGAAAGACTCAATTCAGTACCGGTACCCAAACCCAGATGCTGTCAGGTACTGAAATTTGTAACCGATTGATCTAACGTGAATCGGTATTCTGTGGTACCGACGTAATGCGGTTGGTACCCTTAAAAGTACAGCGTTTGGTACCCGACCGGAGCTGTGTCACTGTCAGGTAGCTGCCTAGCAAGTCAAGTATACGATACTTGTTCCATGAGGAGACACCACAATAGCATCTTCAACACAGAAATCTCTATAGATTGGACCATGACTCAGCACTGACACCAAACATTTTAAAGAATTATTTTGTTAATAGCAGTGTTGATTTCTGTAAACTGTTATTCCAGTTAGATCTGTTGTTTTTGATAACAAGAAAAATCCATGTGAAAATTTACGTAGTGCTCCTTTAAGCAATGCAATTGTTAGTTCTTATCAAAGAAAGTCAACCAGTTGTTGAATTTAAGAGTCTGGGTCTTCTTTTCTTATCTTTTTTAAAATTCATTCTTGCTCTTTAATGACACCAGAGCAGCAGCTCAGCAATACACCTGCAGAGCGTGAAGTCGATCGGATGAGGAGGAGTTTGTTCCCGTCTTGCTGCACAGTAGATAAATAACTTAATAACATCATGACAAGCCCACAGCTGTACCTGCTCTCTTTAACAGACCACAGTTAAAACCTTCATGGTGACTTACATTCCAGGTTTTCTATGTAGAGGTTTTCAAACTCCCTCTCGATCTGACTGAACAGGTCCAGCAGATTGCTCCTCAGAGACAGAGGCAGTTTGGAGTCCTGCAGGGAGAGAAAAGGAGGACATGAAACAACCTGGAAACATGACTTTATCAGCGAGGAGAGAGGCGTGAGGTGTGTGAGGCTGGTGTCAAACATTGTGAGAGAGCCCCTATTAGACCCTTCTGTAGCCTGAACATCGAGGGTTTCATCTCTGAAAAAACACTAAGTCTCAACTTGCTGAATAAATACAAAGGGAAAAAATAAGTCAATGTCCAAATTAAAATATAACTATGTGGTAAAATAAGATAAGAGATGAGAGTCGTTTGAGTGGATGAAAGCCTACACAACAAACCTCCCCCAATACAAAACATATTACTATAACAAGGTAGAAGAAAAGACTCTTATCACACACAGCGAATTCCTCTTTCAGGTTCAAACAGGAAATAATCAATTAAAGTATCCATAAAAAGGAAAGTCATAAAATAGTTATAAAGCACAGGATATGTGTTGCCGCCTAAAACAGGCCTTAAACTTTAGCCTGTTGGCTTGAAGAACCAAACACATCACATTAATTCTAATATACCATTGTGCAGTGTTTACATAAATACATACATACAATATAATGCATACATTTCACCTGAGGAACAGAAATTTTAACTCAGCACTGAGCAGGAAATGTGCATTGAGCTTTATGTCAATAAGTTGCTGATTTTGTGCCTCAAAGTAAGTTTAAAATAAAACAAAAAAAACATTACATAGTTAAATACAAAGTATTTGTATGGCAATTGGTGTTTTATTGATTATTAAATACGATTTATATTCATTTAAACCCATTCAAAATACACACTGATAAATCTGCAAATTCTTTCAAAATAAAAAATAAAATTATAAACCCTATTCATGAGTCACAATGCAATACGCTTGATTAAATAGTTTTAACATGTCCGCACAAGTACAGACTGTCTTCCTGTGGTAGAGTCTGCAGCACAGACACTAAAAGGAAGTGGGCCGTATCTCCCTCAAAGCTTTGTCCAGTCGTGATAAAACTGCTCAGTGTGTAGAGAACCTCTTTGTACCTGAGTGCACCACTGTACTCTGCATAATGCACTCCTGCTTGGGCTGAATTGCTGCTCGCAGCGATATTTCCTAAAGAAATCAGTGAAGTGTGGTGTTAGCATTCACAGGCTGATGTTGGCAGCATAAAAGGTTTGGTGCCACAGTGCACACATCACATGACGGGGGTACATGATGACATTTGTATGTTGCACAAGGCCTGACATACATTGACTAAGGACCTAGAACAGATTTTATGAAGAAATCAAACTCAAAACACATTGTGGAGCAATTTATTTTGGAGAATTTGCTCATTTGATTTAGTTTATCTAAGCAGCGTAATATATATACACACACACACACACACACACACACACACATATATATATATCAATTATCAGTTACAAGCTCAGATTTATTTGTAACTGGACAGTGTGGATGTAACTGCACCAAATACAAAATACAGTCAAGTCTACTCTTCCACTTCTCTACTGTAGGTGTGACTGAACCCTAAATGTTGCTGGAATATCTAGAAAGACATTTTTTAAAATAGGACATAGAGAAATCACTTACAGAACCACCACATAACACCTCCTCTAAATACTAATCAAACTTAGACAACTAAAACTAGCTCTAAAAACTATTTGGGGAGTTACACTACGGTCTGAAACACAAAGGGCGAGACACCTGAAACTTACCTCCATTCTCATGAAGGATTCCAGATTATCAGACGACTGGGACCAAAAGGGACCAGAGTGAAAAACACAAAAGATCATGAGGATGGGATTACACTGTTTGCACCATGTTCGGTTAGAAACGGCTCCTTGAAACTGGCCAAAATCCAGAATAATTTGCTCACAATTCCACATTCAGGTAAGAAGGTATGTAGGTTTGTACCGTGGCCAGTAAGCCAAAGCAGCTAGAAATTAAACCCCGGCAGGATGCTGCGGGGGCCCGACTTCATCTCCAGTCAGCATGACACAGCAAAAACACAGGCAACCTCTCTTTTGGTTTATCTTGTGACAATAAAGGAGCACGCCACCCGTTTCACACATGAAGCTCAGTTTTAACAGAAGGTCTGCATTTAAACTCAGAGTACAGGTATGATGGATCCTCTTCCCGTTCCACAAGTTTGGGTGATGTAATCAATGCTTGATTCAGTAGCTTCCACTCCTTTTTTCCTTGGTTTACTATATTTTCAGATAATTAACTCAGGATAACTGTGTTTACCCAGCATACCAGGAGCAATTCAGTTCCTTATTAGCATGGCCGAACCGAATCCCAGCAGGGCTCTAATTCCTGAGAACCAGGAACAAGCACCACTGATCTAACCAGTCCACCTGAGAGAAGTGAAAATGTCTAAGCCTGCTCGGATTCCATGAGTTAAAATAACCTTACAGCAATCATGCAGTAATTGTGGCATGCTTAAGCCAGCGACAATATAAACCATTATGTGCCCTCTAAATGGATGCATTAAAACCTAATTGGCTTAGGCTTACAACTAGACTGCTTATGTGTGCTGACAGCAACAGCAGGACAACAAGCTAATGATGACAGGCAGGGGAGGAGTGCAGTTTGACACTTTCAGAGGGGCTCTGACTATTTAAATACTTTCTATGCACTCTTTCCAAGTGTTTTATGTGTGTATTTCCAGTGTGTAAATGAGCGAGTCGTCACCTGTCCCTCCAGCATGTCTCTCTGCAGACCGGATCGGTCCTGCTCGGTGCTGTTGGTCCTGCGGATCGACAGGCTGTGGGATTTCCTCTTCTGCTTGGCCTGACGGGCGGCAGCGCTGCTCCCGCTCTCCACCGGCATCTCTCCTTCCAAAAGCTGATGTAATCACAGTCTGAAAGTACAAAATCACAGGACACAAGTTGACCAAAGGGAAGAAAGAGAACAAATCCTGGTTTGAAATAATCTGAAGGGGGGGCAGCGAGGGCTGGGTGCCAGTCCCTCCTCAACAACTAAACATAAGACTACTGTGTCGCACTTGGCGGCGGTTGGATTTGGCAGCTTCCACGTGTGAATGTGTGAAAGTGAACGGGTGTGAAACAGAGTGTTGATGAGTGTGCAACAAACCCTCCTTAAGGTGAAACATGAGGGATTACTGGGACAGAAACTGAGAAGTGTGCAACAATAACATAACCTTTCCTTCCTGTTTCTAAAAAACAGAAAACTGTCTGTGAAAACATCAGTGTTTTGTTGGAGAAAGCTGAAATGTTCGGACTCAGATTGGGCAAATGGAGGACAAACATTGAGTACAATATTCAGAAGACCATTTTCTATCTTCTGATAACTTTAAACTCAGTTTAGCTCACCACAAAATCACTTCACCAAGTCCAGATAATGTTCATCGCACTGGACTGAAAGGTAATGGAAGTCATTTTAAACATTTAAATATTTGAGTAAGGCTGCCACAATTCTTTTTTTTACAATCAATGAATCAGATGATTACATTTTCAGTTGATTGATATACCAATTTAGTCAATAAAATGTTATAAAATGAGAAAAATGCCTACGGTAACATCCTCAAACAGCATGGTTTGATCAACCAACAGTTCAATCAAAAGATATACAATTTCAGGACGCAACTAGGTATTTCTCTTTCTTTATTTTTCCATTTATTTCTCAGTTTACAACACAGCGTTGCCCAACGAAATGCAAGTTGAAGTCCCTTTATGCTACACAAGAAAAACTATATTTTATGGTTGAGTGCGGAGGATGAATCCCACAGCCTGGGGAAAGAAGCCGCTCTGTAGTCTGGTGGTACGACAGCAGACAGCTTCTGTTATCTTTCCATCAATGTATTTCAGAAATCACTTCGGGAGAACTGTAACTTGCTATTATCTTTGCGGTGTTGAATATGGGCAACTAACTCATTTATCATGATTCATCACATTAAAATAAATCCCACACTATTACAATAATTGATGAGAAGAGCCCACAACTAGTTGTAATTCACACTATATAAAGCCTGTAGGTTTTGTCACAGTCCATCACAACACATTCATGCATCATAACTGTTAAAATCAATTTGGGGTGGCATCTCACTTCTTATATTGATTTCTTCCACCCACCCACCCACCCACACACACACACACACACACACACACACACAGGCCTGCCTTCTGAGTGTAACAAGACGGGGGGGTCATTGTTATGGATGCTCATATCGCAGTAAAGACTCAACATAAGCCTGGCTCCAGCTGACACTAATCTGTGCCCTTGGGTTGACACAAGATCACCTCTGGACACATGAAGCGGGTGTTTTTTCGTGTCCGGTAAAGACACCACAGCCTGTGTCTTATGTTAATGTGTCCTCCCTCCTGCTGGATGAAGAGAGGCGCCTTGTTCAGCTGTCAGACAGTTCAGCTGCGGACTGTCACTGCGACCCGGGGACGAGCGGGACGACGACGACAACAACAACAACAACAACACAGGGGCTCCGGTACAAAAAACACGTAGACAGGAGGGGAAATAGGGACGGAAAACAATCCTGTGACTGAGCCTGAGCCTGAGCGTTAACAAGAGGAAGTCCTCACACTGTTCCTGAGGCTAAGCTAAGCTAAGCGACCGTTATTCCCCTTTAGCTGGTGGAGCTAAAGATGCTAATAACCCCCCGCCCCCCCACCAACACACCCCACCCCCCCACACACCTCCTTCCCTAAAGATGGCGTCAAACTTACCGGAGAAGTCTAGAGATGGAGAGAGTTATCCCGGGGTATGGTCGCGGGGAGGATCGTCCTTTCTGACATTTTCTCCGCAGCTCGAGAACGAGGCTTTCTGACAGTTGACGAGTCGCGAGGAGCGATAACGAGGCCAATTCCGGCCCGGGGCTTTTCACAATAAAAGTCCGATGGAGGGGAGTTAAAAATAAAAGCTTTCTGGTTTTTCGGTATATTAAGAATGTACCAAAGGCCTTCAAATCAGGAAAACATTTTTTTACAGATACTGTTACTGTATTACTTTGGACGCGTCTTAATGAATAAAATGCATGCCGAATTAAAAAGTTGCTGTTGTCGACTTGTACAACATGTTAACTCGTATTTCACCACGTGTGTATATGTGGCAAAAAAACAAACAAAATAATGCTGACAATGTTAAAATCCTTGATCTGGCTCCATACGTTTGGGGGATATGCAACCACAAAAGAGAAAAGGTTGCAGTTCCCACAGAAGTAAGATGATAGTAAAAATGATTATGACCAACATTTCCAACACAATTCAGGTATGACAAAGGTAAAGTGAAAAAAACAGCAAGGTAAAGATAAAAACACAATATATGGAGGGATAAAAAGGTGTAAGACAACCTGACAGACTGCAGTTTAGTTCAGGTGTATATTTATTTGGCACCCTTGTTAATGAATATTTCTCAAAGGGACACTTGTAAAGGAAGTATCATCATCATCATCACTTTATCCAAAGTAAACCCAGCATTTTCTGAGCCACACACAAGCTGTTATGCATACAAGTTTACTGCTGTTGCCAAGAGAAAAACTCGCATACAAATCAGTTTAACAACTGAATAATGTTTGACTTTGGGGTCTAAGTTTGATCATGGCAACTGCAGTAACAAAACAAGACATGAAGTCTTTGCTTTTCCATATACTTCTATGTTTTCTCACATCTTTAAAAGTGCAAGCTTTACTTTTGTGAGAAAAAGCTTGAGAGCGAACAGAAAAAACAAGACACACTATTATTATAATTACTAATCATTTAAATGGGTTGGTGCATTTCCCCAGCAGCTTTACAGTTTTCTACGGTGCCACCATCCTCAAGAATGACGGTCCAATGTCACGGAAATGTTAAATGACCGGAGTTTTTGCTTAAAAATGAAAAATATTTAATGTTCTTCTTTTTACCGCTGGGGAAAATGTATATAACAAAGACACAAACACCATCTACACACAGAAGAAAAGAGTGTCCAGGTCTCAACAGTCCAGAAAAAGGAGGTTTTATCTGTGATCGTTTGTGCCCGACTTCCTCTTCCCGGACAGGAGGTGTTTGGGTTTGAGGTCGAACACGTGTCTGTCCGCCTCTCCCTTCTTGCCTTGGCGGTTCATGTCTTTCTGGGAGTTCTTCATCATCTTCTTCGCCTTCTTTGCCATCTGAGGAACAAACAAAGACGACGCAGACATGAGTTCACTTCAAATTAACTGTCAGAACGAGCACTTTGCACAAAATGCACATTGATGAGTCCTGAATGTGCACAAGAGAATATCTCTGTGTGCATATATACTACACAAAAGTTGTATTATGTTTAACCTAATGGTGTTTGAGGTGGAGTCATGGTCACCTCCTCAGCTCATATTTAACATTAGCCAATAAGTTAGTAAAAGTTTTCCGTACATCAATGTCACCAGATTAATGGCAAAAAGACTTTGAGGATACAGGCGGAAATTTGAGGAGATTTAAAAATACTGGTGATAATTAACTTTATCTTTAATTCAGCTGTGGCAGAACTGACATTTTCACATCCCCAATAATAATAATGAGGTTATCTTTCCTTCCCCAGAAATCTGTCTTCATAAACCCAAAGACTAAAAAATAATTAAGCAGCATATTTTATTAAACAAAAGCTAAGAAAAGACACATCACGTACCTTTGGATCCCGTATACCAGACTTGTCTCGTGGTGGGCGGGAGGCACTCTGACTGCGGGTTTTGGAGATCGGAGGGGCTGAGGTTTCACGCTTACGTTTCTTGGCGACGCTGCGAGACCGCCGGGCCTGCTGAGCGTAGTGGCTCTGCAAGTACACGAGGAAATAAAATGAGAAAAACAGTTTCTGTGGTTTTGCTGCACACTGCAGGTTTCAGACATTCACAGGGACCTTCAAGGGCTTATTCTGGCTTAGGACTCAATTCTGTCATGCTTTGAGTTGAGGTATGACGCTGGAAACAATGGCTCTGGGCAAAATTAGAAACCAAAGGCCTCATGATTTAAACTCTGGCAAAATTAACAACTGATAATGTTCATTCTACAGGATGTGATTAATACTATTAATCCTGTAGTCATAACTATGTTGAAATCAGACAGTATGTAACAGGACATAGTCCACATGATTAATAAAATTATATCATATTACACAGTTATTGTAATCTGCAGGTTCTGATCTAAACGAAGAACTTACATCGTCCTTGTCATTCATGTCCAGACCGAGGTCGCCCATCTCCTTCTCTAGCTTCTTTCTTTCAACCTGCACATATCGAACAAACGCTCAGTTACAGATGAATTTACGTGTACAGACAAATGTAAATTCTAATTACAAAAGGCAAACAAGTGATTTTCTTTTCAAATTAAAATTCTCAGGGGGTTGTGTCCATGGATCATTTCTCTGGTGTTGCTCAGAAATTTCTCAGGGTTTTCAATTATTACAATTAACATTAACAACAATTAATTGACCAATAGCGCCAGCCCAGCCCCCCCGCACCTTGGTGGCGGTCCTGGGCATGCGAGGCCCGTGCACGTCCTTCTCTTTCGACCCCATGACCAAGAGCTGCTTCTTCTCGCGGATCTGTTTGGCCAGAACGCGGATCTCCTGCATCTCTTCGTCCTCGCTCTCGTCATCCGAGTCGTACTCCCCGGCTCGCTCCTTCAGCTCCTCCTCCTTCTCCAGGTCCTCCAGTTTCTGTGAGGGACGAAATAAACATGTTCAGAAGATTGCATTTACAAGATGGAAACATAAATTAGATTAAATCCTTTCCAGGAAATCAATGAATCCAATTTAAATTCTTTGAGACCAAGTTGTCTAATTTAAAATATTTTTGTAGACGGCAAGGGGAGCAAAATACCACTATAAATCTAGCGGAGACTCACCTTCATGATGTCAGGATCAATGTAATCTGCAATGTTGTGGCCCTCCCAAACCTCCGGGACCCTATCGTTCTTCTCTTCCTCGTTCATCAGGTCCCAGTATTCTTAAACAACAAATATAACCGTTAACTCACTACAAATTCATAGTGGCAGCCTGATTATTGAAATGGAAACACTTCTTACTCTGTAGGTCCAGAACGTAGTCATCGCCGAGCTCCATCTCCAGATCTCTCTCCTGCAAGGTGAACAATAAAATGTTTTATTATACAGGTCACACCTCAGTTCAATCAAATCCATGAAGTGAACACTGGACATACCAGCTTGCGTTTGGGAGTGTCCATCTCCATCGCCTTCTTGCGCATCAAGGCTCCTTCTGGGATGAACGGAGGCCTCTCCTGGAAATAACAGATGAGACAAAGTGCAAAATAACATCAGTGAGCCGCTAAAATGAGAAGCAGCCGGGCTCCGACTTCTGGCTGAGTAAGTGGCTGTGTTTACCTTCTCATCTCTCTTGTTGGGCATGGCCAGGTGGAGCCGGTTGAGAACATCATGGACCTTCTTGCCCTTCATCTTGGTCTCGACGCGATTGGCAAGGAGCCGATCACAGGCCTGACAAACACAAGAGCCACGAAAATGACTACAGGCATTGCTGACCTTGTCGTCGATGATAGCAGCTGTTGTGTAGCTAAATTCTGCATTTTATAATCCTTCCATGAAGCGCCATTTTTGTTGAGGCCGGGAAAATGAAAGCCGGGGGGGTAAACGAGTGAGATGTGTGTTGAACAACTTTCTTGACCCATAATGTAGTAAAACTTTGTTTTTTTTTTTTTTTTCAAATTAGGTGTTTGAGAGAGAAAGAGAGAGACAGGCTGTAGTAACCTGGTAGCAGTTGAGTAATATTAGTGTTTTAGTTGGTGGCGACTGTTAATAACGTTCCAAATGTGACTTTGATTTAAAATGCTGCTTTAAAAAGGAAAACGTATGAGTGTTCAAGTAGCCTCAGAGCGAAGCTGAAGTTTCTGTGTCTCACCTCAGTTTTAACTTGCATGACGCCCTCCTCAGTCAGGGTGCTGGTCTCAATCACAGGGATTCCCTCAGCTGAGAGATCTGTGAAGATTTTCTGACAGCAAAAACACAACCATCAAAGATGTGAGCATGAGGCAGTATAATCCTACACGAGATGCTACAAGTTCATCTCTAGTTCACCTCATCCACCTGCTTTCACTCAGTGTTCAGAGCCTTTAGGACTGTAAATCACTCACCTGGTTCTCCTCAGGCAGCTCATTGATCTTCTTCACGTCACATTTGTTGGCTACAACGATGAGAGGCTGCAGGGAGCGAGACACCGGCGTTAGTTCAATTACTGGCACTCTAACGAATTACATTGTCAAACCAACGCACTTTCATCTTTTATTCATCCTCGGAGAGACCTGCTAAATATGCGACGACCTTTCAACTAACTGAGACATTGCGAATTCGTCTCATTTGTCCAAATTAAATTCTGTGGCTGATTTGGTTAGTTCTAGGCTTCAGTATTGAAAGCCGTGGAAAAGGTTTTAAATGTATAAGAACCAGGGAAACGGTCCTTTCCTATTGTGCTCATCAATTTCTCCATCCACAAAATGTTTCACATCCCTGTCATATTTGGGTACATGGAGTTTGCAGTTCTCGGTCATCTTTATCACATCATGAGTAATGTCGTCTCTAATACTTTCAGAACAGTTGTATCAGGCTGCCACGGCAGAACAGCTGTAACTTTACCTTGTTGGCGAACAGGGGTCGGATGCCGTTGAAGAGCTCCAGCTGCTGCTGCAGGGTGTGGCCGCACTGCTCGGACACGTCCATGACGTAAAGAATCGCCGCTCGCAGGTGAGCCAGAGCCGTGATGGCCTGCATCTCGATGGTGTTCCTCTCCTCCAGGGGGTGGTCCAGGATACCGGGGGTGTCCACCACCTACATACAGAGTTAACATGAGAATGACAGGATGAAAAGTGTGGAATAATAAGGGAGATGTGTGGGCTGTCGGTTTAACACTAACACTCTATAATGACATTACAGTAGTTGAATCTATTTTAAGACCTCTGATTTGGCAATAATGACATAAAAATTGTACTTTAAACGATAAAAATCAAGCAGTTTTTTACTGCGATGTATCTCCAGTTCACGTTCGTAAAGCTGAAGTAAGTTCGTCATAAAAACACACCTGACGCAAGAGAACATGTGTGTGAGGGAGAAAATAACTCCTGTGACCCATGAGTGAGAGCTGCAGCATCTTACCTGCCAGCGGAGATATCTGTAGTCCATGTGACCCACAAACAGAGACTTGGTGGTGAAAGCGTAGGGCTGGACATCGACGTCTGCTCTGGTCACCTGACAAGGAAGGAAGCATTTAGAAAAGGGAGGTCAAGGGGCAGAAACACCCATAAACCATTATGGTTCCTCTACAATTTACAGAGACATTCAGAATAACTATGCTACATACAACCCTTCAAAATATATTATCACTTAATTTTCCATCAGGGTCGAGCAGACTGGACAAAGTCAGTGAAAAAAGCAAAAAAGCAGTTTTACTCCAGCTCAGCCTCCTCTCTCACCCAGCTCTGAATTACAAACATTTGGCACCGACTGATTTAACATGAATCGGTACTCGGTAGTACCGACTTAATTCGGTCAGTAGCCTTAAAAGTACCGAGTTCGGTACCCGACACTACAGCTGTTACCCAAGTATTTTCTAGAATATTTACCTTGTTGATGAAACTGGACTTGCCGACGTTGGGGTAACCGCACAGCAGCAGCGTCCTCGTATTGGGATCAATGCTCGGCAAACGGGACAGATGCTGACGCACTGTTGAAGGGGGACAACAGGGAGACGAGTCATTTTCATACATTAAAAGTCAGTTTTTGTATCAAAACAGGCTTATGAAAACCTGAAAAGGTACCAAAAAAAAAAAAAGATAAATAAAATACGAGCAAGACTTCATACATTTGACAAATGATAAATGTATCAAAGAGTCCAGATTTTTGTTTTCTGCATTTCAGCCACAGTACTGATGAAATCTCTCTGTTACCTTGTTCCAGATACTCCAGACTCGACTTCTGTCGCTTCAGGATGGTGCACATACGACCCAGAGCGGCTCTCTTCAGCTGTTTACACCGGTACAGAGAATCTCCGTACTTCATCAGACGCACATAGTCTTTGGCAACACTGCGGGGGTGAAAAACAGATGTTTGTCAACTCCTTAAAGATGTTACAAGCCTCTCTTTTACCTCTTTCTGGGTCATGTTAAAGATAGTTCCATGTATATTTTGCACACCAACTTTTAACATTTTCATTGCTTTCGGAATCATTAGAAGATGATTTTGGACAAACTTACTTATCAATCAAATTCTTGGCGATGTTTATCTGTCCCAAGGCCAACTTGTAATGGTCTTTGTCATACAACACGTTCATCAGATCAGCGTAGAACGGATGGATGTCCTAAAGAAAAACCAAACATCAGCAAAATTCACAAACTGATCACAGACATCAGGTGAATACAACCTGTTATAGACAAAATGTGTTAAACCAGGAGATCAGAAGAAACGGTTATTTAAAGTATACAAGAAGAGACTTTTCGGAGCGTTTTGACTTACGTCGAGCTTGGGGAAGTCGGTGAGGATCTGTGTGAGGCGGTCATGGTAGTTCTGCTGGGTGAACTTCACCTTTCGCATGTAGAAATGTCGGATACGGTGGATCTGGTAATGCTTGTGTACCACTGTGGGCGTCTTCCTTTGTGTTTTGGATAAAGTGATGTCGATGAAATCCTGCAGAGAGAAAAACAGAATGCAGGTCAGGGTTTTATTGAAGGGAAGGGGACTTTAATTCAAAATGATTTAACTTATTGGAAACAAGATAATCAAGCAATTTATTACCACTCTTTTTTATCCTAAAAAACTGTGTGTGACTTTAAATTATTTGCCTCATCTCTTGTTTTTGGTCTTGATTGCTTCAACTTGAATTTCTTTTGACTTGGTTTTTATGTTTTTGCTGTTATTTCTATTTCATATTCATCAATACTGTTGCACGCACTGGAAAAGGTACTCAACATTTATTCACGAAAAAAAAAAAAACATGCAGTTTTTCTTTATTTCCACCCAGAAAATGTCACGTAAACTGCTTTCATAGAGAGTCCTGCCAAACGTCATTAAAAAACCTGTCAACTTAACATATAATCGATTGTCGGCAAAAGCAGGAAACTTATAGCAACGTTTTGTATTATGTCCACTAATATTACGCGTCTTCTTGTCAATTCGGCATACAAGTACTACAAATAGCAGCTCTTTTTCTCGAGATAAGCCCTACTTCTGTGACTCGATTCTACGCAGAGCGTCTCATTGACCGAGTGTTAACTTTTCAGATTTTCGACCGGAGTTTGGTGAGGAGCTGATCTGGGCTTCTGTCAACTGTGTCATTTACCGGCACAAGGAAGCCGTGATATTTATCAGCCGTTTCCTCTTCTTTTCTTTCTGATTCTGTAACTCATATGTCCATAAAGTCCGTGGACCTGCTGCTGTCTCCTTACACCAGCTCAGCACGTGTTTTCCTTCCCACCATGTTTTTTAAGTCTTCCACCGTCTCTCAAAGACGAAAAACATGACAGACACAACAACACCCGTTTAAAACCGTAAAAACGTTTAACAAAACTCACCTTGGCGGTGGGAACCACCATAATCTTCTTGAAATTATAAAGTGCCATTTTGTCGCGACACGTTGTGGTCCGCAGACGGCACGGGGAAAGGACCGCTGCTCGTTCCGCTTCAACCGGAAGAGACGCTGAAACACTCAGGCGAGTTTTCTCCTCACAGCGCCCCCTGACGGCCGGACACGGGCAGCGCAGACAAAAACACAACAGTTTTATTTTCCCATTTCTAGAAGAAGAATAAAGTAAAATATTTTTTCAATATTTTGTATATATTTAATGTTTCGTTCACTTCTGTCATTGTAAAATAAATAATATTAAATACACACAGATATGTGTTGATTCAACCAGTTTGTGGTGCAGTTGAAATATAACATAAGATATGATAAGATACTACTTTAATTAAATTTATTTAAACTGTAGGAAAGAGTAAAAATATATATGCACATATAAACAAAATTAACGAAATGTAAGAGTAAAAGATTCTCAGTAAGATGCAAATACCAAATGTACAACCAGAGATGTAACAGGTTGAAGGTAAGTATCATAAATATAAATAATAAACTGGTTAATGGTAAGGTGCTTAAAATGTAAATGGTTTAACAGTCCAGATCTTGAAGCAATCAAGATTATAAACATCAACAATGCAAAGGAAAAACATTTTTAGCTCCTACATTTATATCCCCCTGTATATATTATGAATATATTACTAATGTAAACTAAGAGTGCACAAGTTAATATAGGCTATAGGCTAGGAATACATTAAAATATGAATCATTGATTTGTTTTTTATAAACAAGGTAATGTCCACTTTTCCCCCTATAATGTTTTAATCTAGATTATATGACAAAATGCAGTAGGGGCATTATGTAGGGTTTTTCTAATAAATCCAAAAATAAAAGTCTATGTCTAAGTTTATTAATGAAATTCCATCTGTGATTGCCTTTGTTACTATTTTAAATTCCTTTTCTTTTACAGTGAAGTTGTTCATGGAAATAATCCCAGAAAAAGATTAAACAATGTCTAAATCCGTCTCTCATATACTTTAATTTTAGAAGTGGGTAATACATATAAGCTTTAATAAATAATAAAAAAAAAAGGCTCAGTCGTTTCCTAAAACAGCCGCTCACTGTTGGGACTATTTTCAGCGGTGGATTAATCCACATTTGGTGCTCTAGTGAGTATTTGGGGCAGCAGGACAGTGTGTGTGGGATCGACCCAAAATAAACTCCACTGTGAGTGTGTCCATGGTGATGAAGGAACATGCCACCCAGAGAAACAGTGAGGCTCAGGGACGTGTTTTTAATAGTTTTTGGTCAACAATTGCTCAGAGGAGGAAGATATATGAGACTTTAATACTCCGATAAAAGAGTTTGGTCGTTTAAAAGTAAAAAAATATATAGCCAGACTGATCCTTTAAACACGAGAGACAATTAAAAGCTGGTTATTTGCGGTCATTATGTTGTGAAGACAGACGCCTCCCAACCCGGAAACAACAACTCCACTCCATATTTGTTGTGATCAGCGAACAGCCAATCAGCGCTCGCCCTGAGTCTTTAGGCCACACCCACTCCCGCCGATCACGAGTGGGTCCGCGTGCGCCCCCTGCCCGTCTCGACCAATCAGGACGGCCCGCTGTGAGGGGGGCGGGAGCTCGAGCTGTGAGTGACAGCTCCGGGTTCAGTGCTGCACCAGAGAGAGGAAAAACAGGAGGAGGTCTCACTCTGCCCAACCCCAGAGCTCCTCCCCTCTGCTCCTGCTGCACTCACTCTCCTCATCGATAACTCAGTATTGGATAGTTACAAATGAGCAACACAAAACTACTATAGATGATAAAAACTTTAACCCATTTACTGTAGCTCACAATAAGTAAATATTGTTTATATTTTCAATAGCAAGATACATTAAGCATATAGTAATTATCCTTGCCTATCCATTACTAAATAAATATAATATTTCTTCTTATAAAATGTCAGGTTGAATAAAGTTATATCTCATCACATATATGAATGCATCAGTGAGAAATATATAATATAATATAAGGTAACACTGAAAGGGCCCATTCGGCTGTATAATGAGTAGTTTCACAACTGGGAGCCTGTTACAAACTGAAGGTGGTGAGTTTGGAAGATGTGGGTGTTTATTAGGCAGGGAGGTGTGTAATGAAAGATGCAATCAAGTTTCATTATGGGAAGTGTAGGATCCAGGGTTTTTGAATATCTCACCCTGTCCTGCTTTTCTGCTTTAAGTGAAGGATCTGAATATTAAATTATGTAAACTGCCAATCCTCTATGCACTATGGTCTTTGTCTCTGTACTCCTCTTCACTCTCCATCTAGCTCGTCGCTGCATCGCTGCAAATGATGCCCTTTCTTTGACAAGTTGAGGCCTATTTATTACTATTGTTTATACATCCACAGTTTACATAATACATTTATTACACTACATGTTCCAACGCTGTTTAACTATGACAACAATAATGTAGAATAGAATAAAATAGAAATACGTTATTCATCCCAAACTGGGAAATTTCTTTGCAGTAGCAGCGTTTACGCCCGAGACAATGAAATGAATAAACAAACGTAGAAAATAAAATAAAAAAGCACCTACTATTAAGTAGTAGTATGTAAGAGGGCATTACCTTTTTTATTTTATGTATATGCTGTTATTCCTGTATTTTAACTTCTGCACAGTCTTTTGTTCATAGATTTATTTATTTTTTATATACATATATAAGTCAAATAAAGAAGTCGTACTTGTATTTATTTATAATATTTTGGAGACCTGGGCGCTCTCTGCATTTTGTTTTGTTTGTCTGTTTTCTTTCCCCGACGCGACAATTGACGATCTTTGCGCTGCACACGAAAGGGAAAGGAAACGGCGACTCCCCCCCCCCACACACACACACACACACACACACACACCCTCCCTCCCTCCCCCCTCCCTCTCCTCCCCCCCTCCCCTCTCCTCTCCTCCCCCCCTCCCCCCTCCTCTCTCATCTTTAGCTGTAACGAGTGTCTGATCGATCGGAAGCTTTTGAGACGACTAACGCGTAACTCCTCGGCTCCAGGGTCCCGCGGCCGCTCTCTCTCTCTCTCTCTCTCTCCCCCTCGTCGTCGTCCCCCCTGTCCTCGCCGGACAGCCCGCCGTCAGCCCCGCGAGGATCCCTCCGCGTGAAGCTTCTCCTCCCGGCGCCAGATTCACCGAAACCCCGCGCGCACAAAGTTAACTGGCCAGTTAGCCGCCTAGCTCCGCGCTCAGCTAGCCCGCCTGCTAACCAGCTCGCGCCGCGGCTCCGGGGGAACAGCCTGGCTTCTGCTTTTTTATTTTTACACTTTTTAAGGGGGGCGTCGTTTTTTGTCACCTCCCCCCTCCTCCTTCTCCTCCTCCTCCCGCCGCAGATCGAGGCTGTTTCCTCCCCACCTCTCCAAACCCCGAAACCTGCAGCGTGTCCGCGGTGAGGTCCGGAGCGGCGCGCCGGCTGCTCGAGCTAACAGCCCTGCGCATTTAGCCTGGCAGCCCGTGGAAGGCCTCAGCCCGCCGCCGGCCGCCAGCCGCCTCCTCCGGCGGAACCTCTCGCAGTGTGCCGTGCAGCGAGAGTCGACAGGTGAGTAAAGAACTGTTTATTGTTGTGTTTGGTTTTTTTTTTTTTTTTTTTAAACTTCCTGTTTATGAAAGTAGACGTTAGACACACACACACACACAGGAGGGGAGGGGGGGGGCTCTGTAAAACTCAGCTTCTGTTAGCTCGACTGCTAACTAAATATTAGCCTGATTCAAAACGATGGAGGGGGGAGGGAGTGGGGGAGGGATGGGATGGGGGGGTTGGTTGGGGGAATCCGCGAAATCACGCCGGAGGTCGCCATCTTTCATTGGATGCTGCTGCAAGCCAGCTAACCAGACATGGCTGCTACTTTCTAGCCCGAGTCAACTTGTTTACGCCTGAAACGCCTCCATTTTCTTTTTTTCCTGGTTTGTTGTTTTATTGGCCCACCGCAGCCCCCGCACCTCGCTCCCTCTCGCGGCCCGTGGTGCGTGTGTAACGTTGCTCCGGTGACGGAGGAGTGTCGCCGTGCGTGGCCCCCTTGGCCTGGGCATGGCATGTGAGCTGCAGTCCTCTCCTCTCTCCCTCCCTCTCCCCCTCTCTCCCTCTCGGCTGTGTCAGCTCACTAGATCCGCCTGCATTGCGTCTCTGGTAGAAGTTGCGGTGTTTGTGACTGGGCGAAGTTGAGCCAAACAAACGCGTGCGAGGTGTTTTTTGGATGGAGATAAACACTGGTTCAACGCACCCGCAGGGCGACCATCCTCCTCCAGCGGTAACCCACCGACTAAAAATACAACTCTTTGCCCCCCCTGTTGCATTTTTTTCACCGGTGGGGTTGAACCTCGGGCTTATTTTGGAGCAACAGAGGAGCGTTTGGGTTATAAATCACCTCTTGTGATTATGCAGAGTGGAAACAAGGCAGTGCGAGGAGGAGCGTGTGTTTTGGTCCAGGCCTTGTCTAGACGTTGTGATTGACTCACTGCATCTGTAGAGGAAATTGCATGTACTGTGACCGGGGTCAGCCTCTTTTTTTTTAAACATTTTTTATGGGATGTATCGGGGTCAAACTGCATTGCTAATGCAGTCAGGAGTCTTGTGATTGCCCTCTGCCCTGTATCACATAAATACCAAGACTTGGTCACTTACAGTACAGCAGCTGCAAGGTAGATTGTGTGTTTGTGGAAGGTGTTTACTCAAGCGTCTCAAGATTAAAGGGGGAACAACCTTGTTTTAAGGTGAGCATTTTGAGATTTCAAGAGAATTATATGTGACTCCTCCTAAGAGGGTATAATCCCTCCATGAAGTCTAAAAAATGAGTTTACACAGCTTGTGCATGACAGTAGCATTAACAGTTTCCAAAACACAACACAAACTGTCAGGATTTGTAGCAGAGTAGGATTTGTAGGTTTGGATCAGTTGCTCAGTTTGAGTGTTTTTTTAAGGTCTCTTTACCAAGTAAACTTACATGTGAATCCTGCAGAAATACATTTATTTAACACATCATTTCAGCATGGTGTTTGCACTAACTGTTTTGCTGCCGTGAGGCTGAAAATACACACAAAAGCCACATAAGTTAAATGTACATTTCAGTTGGCTAACGGGTTTTTAAATCTATTGTTTAGAAAAATCAATCGTACAGCAGCTGTTTTGATAACTGACTAGTATTGATGGAGAGTTGTGTTTAGCCCCATTCATCGCAGTGGCATGACACCAACACACACACACACTCACGCCCCGTGTATGGGAATCAGTATGTGGATCAAAGGTCACCAGCTTTACAGCCATGCCATTCTTTTTCTGCTTTGTATGCAAACACAGCGAGGGCCCGTGTCAGAGACAGGCGCCCGATTGTTGGGGCGGATTATCACTGCTTTGCAAATGGGACAGAAAAGAAGGTGTTTCCAGTGATGTTTGGACACGGTGGGCTGGGGGTGTGGCGGTCCTCCTGTTAAACGTTGAAGTCAGATGTAGTGAAAGTGATTAACCAATGAGACTGCTGGTACTGAAAACGCAGCCGTAAGAGATGAAGGATTGATGTGGAAAGCACTGCAACATTTGTCGCCTACTGATACAAAAAATAGCAGCGAGAGAACACGACACTAACCAAGGTCTTTGTGGACGTCGATGGTCAGTTGTGCTGAAGCAATTAATGACTGATTGACAGAAGTTTAGTGAAACTGGATCTAATGTTAAAATCCAATTAAACAGCATTTTCTTAAATCTGCAGGGTCCCACTTGTTACAGGCTCCCTTCAAAGGCTCCAACTAGCACTCATTTTTATCATCAAATAATCCAGATTATTTTCTTGATTAATCATTTGGTGTGTAAGCAAATGGTCAAAAACTCCCATCACAAGCTCCCAGATCCCAGTTGACATATATAGATTGCTTGTTTTGTTTGACCAGCACTTCTAAAACCAAAGAAACTCCATTTACTTACACATCAAACTAAGAAAACTAACAACTATTTACATGCAAGAAGCTGCAACCAGTTAATGTTAGGCATTTTTGATAAAAGAAACTTTAAACTAGATTTTAAACTATCAAAATTGAAAATTTATAACCAGTGCTGATTCTTTTTCTGACAGTCAATCAATCGATTCAGCTCTACTCCTTCATTCAATTCAGATGAGCTTTTGCCATTTTTGTAAATAATTGATTAGATGAGCAGAAACTTGGCCTAATTGTTATAATACTAATGAAAAGTGCAAAACTCAAAGACAAACTTTGAGTGAAACAAATACAATCTGGTATGCAAACAACTGTATGTTTAACTGTTATTGTCCTTTTAAAAAAAAAAAATGCTTTGAGGATCTACATATTCAGAACCTTATTTGCAATTTCTCCCCTTTTGTTTTCACTTTGTAATGCATGAAGTGTTTACTGAGCCCACTCGGCTTTAAGAGGACATCCTTTACTGTAAACCAGTGAACGGTATCCCCAGGCAACAGGAATCACAACATATTTGTGACGTATGTGAACATTAACTGTAGGTGAAGCGCTGAGTTAAACCCTGAAATTAAGTTAAAAAACAAAATATTTTCCCATGAAAATTGGTAAAAGCAATGTAACAGAATTCTGTGTCATGTAAAATTGTATTTAACTGTCACAAAATTAACAGAAAAATTACTTATTGCTGCCCCGCCCACCCCCAAGACATCAGTTGTATAATCAATTGTGTGATAAATGCAGAATAAGCAGTTGAGGCTGTTTGGTTGGGTGTTTCCGTTTACAGGTTTTAAAATCTGTTAAACCTGTCTTACCAAATGTACAAGGCTGTCTTTAGCGGATTTCAGACTACTGTTACATATGAATCCTTCCAACATATGTCCTTTCTCTCTCCCTGAAGCTTCCAGGTCGAATCTTTTCACATTTCATCTTCACATTGGTTTCAAAGCTGTCTTATTGTATTAGTAGTTTTTTTTCTGCGTTTTTGGAAGAGCTGCTGAGCTAAATCTGACATCGAATATCTATTAAATATAAATTATTACCTTTCAAGTGCCAAATTTATGTTTAAGATCTCTTGAAGTGGAGGTCAACATGGCAGCCAACTTGAAGATTAAAAAACAAATCTGTGTGAGATTGAACTGATTTTAAATTCTATCTCTAAATAAGTATATTATTTTTAAAATGTTATTCACTACAACAAATGTTAATCTGTACATAAATTGGCGCTGAAAACATGAACAAGCATATTCTGTGTAATTAGTTATCTCAGGAGGTAGTTCAGTCCCGGACAGGCGTTTTTAATAAAGTAACTATCGGACACAGCCCTCTGGCCTTTTTTCATCGTACACTGTGTAACAACTGATATTATGCCACAGTTATGTGACAAACACCCATCCTTGTATCCGACTTGTTTGTCCCCTCTGCCCCCCTGTAGCTTACTTGGTGACACAGAGACTTCTCCCTGAGGAGCCAAGAAGCAGACGGCTCATGACTTCTGACCAGGACACGAAAGTTGTAGCTGAACCACAGGTGCAGCAAGTACAAGAGGCAAAAGAGAACTCTCATTTGGTGAGTTTTACATACACAGACACATGTTTTTCACTTGTATGGCTTTTTTTCTTCTTCACAAAATGCTCATGCATCTTGATACATTTGAGTTATTTTCAAGTCAATCCCCAGAATGATCTGAAGTTTTTCAAATGTAGTAAATGTGTTACATGTATGCAGATATGACAAATGGTGCAAATAAGTCTAATTATACTAACCTTACATACATGAAAAGATATTAAAGTGAATTTTTTCTTCCGTTTATGGAACTTGTTGGCAGTATAAACTTTATTTTCAAATCACAAACAAATTAGTAGATTAATACATAATTGCTCAGCAGTTACAGTGTTTGTAGTATTGGAGTATTTCATCTCATTAGAGGTGGGCAATATGGATGCAATCTTTTTTTATTATGGTATTTGCAATTTTATATTTTGAGATCTATATATTGAGCTATAGAATAGCTAATAAAATGGATAAAGTAACCATACAGGCACGTGTGTCTTACGGCTAATTAAATTAGGGCTGCAACTAAAAATTATTTTCATTTCTGATTAATTTATTCTCTTAATTGTGATATAATAACTTAGACAGTGTTTTCCACAGAGAGGTGAAAAGTAAATATTTATATTTTTCTCACAGTATATATCATATGTGAATCCTGTATACTATCATGCAGCAGCAGGACAGTTAAATTTACCAAACTTTAAGATCTTGTCAACCATTCAATCTAACAATCTAACAATGACCACAATAGAATTAAGCATTTAGCTTCATTCTGTTTTAATCCTCAACAATTTTAGTGGTTGTTTGCAGTCTTGTATTTACGGTACCTTTTTTATATTATTTTCAACGCTTATCTATTCGAATCAAATATGCGTATGAATTTTGGTAATGAAACTCATGCAGTTCTGATTTCTTTTGCATGTTACACCTGTAGCATGTAGCTAGTGAACCTACGTGGCGTTAAAAAAGTGGAACGATGGAGAGTTTCAGTTCCTGCGTCACCAGGTGAACCTCTAGGCAGTACACGAAGCAGATGCTCATGTGGCCGTAGTGTCTGTGAATTCAAAGCAAAAGGAATTCTTTATTTATTTATTTTTTTTATGATCAGCCAGAGTGGCTGGAGTCTCATCATTCTTGCCGTTGTGCCAGATTTTTTTTTCTTTTAGGAAAAGTTCTCCAAGTCATGTTTCCCTTCCAAACTGGCTGATTGATAGAGCATCATACCAGCCACAGCCCGCTTTTGACTGTATTTGATTTCCCACACTGATTATGAATAAAGAAAATGACCTTTATAAAGAAGCACGATGCTGAGAAAGAAGCAGCTCTTGTAACTAAATAACCATGACCTGTTTTTTATTTCTCTCTTTTCATAATGGCCCTTTTGATTATAAGCATGACATTTTTGTTCCTTGTTGGAGCGTGAATGGCAGGACCGAACACAGAGCGGCACAACTCTGCTGCTGTAGAGCAGCGGCAGTCAAGATTTGGTCCTCACGCCTTCATGGGACGTGAAGACACCAACATAATGCACAGCTTAACGTAGAAAACGGGAGCTTTAACGGAGGCCTTGTTAGAGTGTTGGGACTGAAAACTAAGAGGTTTGGTTACTGTCGTCCCACTAAGTAAGCCTGGCTGTGGATGTTGTTTGATTCTTTTAAGCGGCTTCTTTGTCACTGTTTGCTTGTCCCGGTTGTGGACGGACTTTTCACCTTTTTGTGCTGCTGTCGTTCTTTTTACAAAATCTTGTGTGTGTTTGTTTTAGTACTCTGCTGTTCCTCACACTGAAATGTGGCCCTTTTTTCAAAGCAGTTCTGGACAAAACTATCTTCTTCAAAATTGTTTATTTTAAGGCTGCAATTAATTATCATTTTTATTAGCTGCCAGTTATTTTCCTCGAAAAATCATTCAGTCTATAAAATGTCACATTTTTCCAGATATTCGGTCTTGTGTGACCAACATTTACAACGATGAAAACCAGCAAATCCTCACATTTGAGAAGTTTGAAACATCAAATGTGTCATTATTGTAACATAACTATTCATAAATATACTAATCAATTGATCTACTAATGGTTGCAGCCCTTAAAGCAAAATTGTACAGAAATGTGAAAGAATCCTGTAGCGTTGACGATGGTAAACCGATAGAACCAGTAAGCAGTAAAGTTAAGTTGACACACAAAGCTGTTTCTCTTGGTGTCGAGACCTAGACGTAAAATTACCTCCGAACAGAGCAGAGCCCGAACACTTTGTCTACACCTTTTTATTAGTGTGTTTCCTCCTTAATACAAGGGTGGCTGCTGAAGTTAATCGCAGGTCATCTAGTCTAGTAAACAAAGAATGTTTGACATTTTTGGATTGTTCGAGGTTGCTGGTGAAAGATTTTAATGTATCGGTTGGAGAGGTGAGAACCAGCTACCAGACAAAGCTCTCTGTAATTTATGCTTCATGCAAGCTTGTCTTCTTGTACTGTAGAAGGTAAACTGTGAAGAAGCACATAACACAACTATCCTTGAAAAATTAGTAAAAGTGCATTCTTTCACCTGTTTAATGTTGTTAAAGCTACAGCTACCTACTGCGGCATACGTGAAAAAAGTTGTATAAGTCTAGACTGAAGAATACAAGTTTGTAAATAAAGATGTGGCGTTAGAAAGATGTGAGTTTATCAGACCTCTGTAGCCTCAACTACCATAACTGTCGGTGGTTGCATTGTGGGTAATGTAGGCGCCAGGTTTTGACAAAGAAGAATAAAACATGGACCAAAAAAGACTATCTCTGGTTCTGCTGAATCAATTATTTAATAAAAAAAGACAGCAACAACGCTATAGGAGGAGTACTCTTTAAGGAAATCACTAATTTATTTATTGTTACACACTTTCACGTTCTAAGCTTTTCTACTGCATTATATCCTGTATCCTTTAATTTTATCGAAATAATAAGAGGCATAATCGATAGAAAAGGCAGCCATGGTGCAGTTTGTGATTGTTACAAGGAGGAAGAACAGTTGAGCCGGGTGTGGACAGACTACCATGGGTGCTTTAATTAGACTGTCTGGGTTAAGTCTTCTACACATATCGTATCTGCCAGATAAACCACAGTAAAGTAACTTGACTGGGAATGAATGTGCAACACGTGAAACATCTCTAATCTCTTTGTGATGGGTGTCGGGGCTTGTAAAAGGTGACCATGGGTGTTAATAAGACATTTCCCAGTACTGAAACCCAAGTTGAGAGTTTTTCATCATAGTAATAGAGAGGAAACCTCCAACAGAGTTGTCATAACTATTATTTTGGAAACTATTTTTAGAAAGGTTGCATCGGGACGTGTGTTCCCTCTGAGCTGATAGTTTAATGCTCTGCCTGTCATCATCCATCACACAGACCAAACAATATCTTGTTGCAGTCATCGCTGCACTTTCTCCCCAGAGGTTGAGGGGATATTGTGAGTGTCAGAAATGTCCAGAGACGTAACTACATGCATTGTGTTGTCTTGGCGTTTATGCTCTTCTTTATTTTTAAAAAAAAAAATGTGGTTGCCCCAAACCTGCTGTGAGCCTCATGCAAACAAAATGTAGATCGCACTAGAGGCAAGGTGAGTTGGCCATGTAGACATTAGAGGAACAGATGTGGTGGAGTAACAGGCGGTGCAACCAATCAGGATCTGTTTGATATATAGCTTTGATTTGATTACCTTGTGTGCAGAGAGAGTATATGGTGGGAAACAGGAGCCAAGATTTGACTGCATTAAACTGTCACATTCAACTGATCAGTGTTATCAGCCACAGTCTTACCTGTGCTGGAAATGTATAAATTAACATATGATAAGCTGATGCCTATATATTCCATGTCCATGGTTACAGTGTGAACAGGAACTGTTAGTAGCTAATGTAGCATGATTTTTTTATGGCTCAGATTCACTAAAACGTCAACACCTTTTAGGTGCAACAAAAAAGCCACTCACAGCTAGCCCACAGCCAGCATACCGACTCCATGACAACAGTATACTTCCCGGTTTGCATCTCCCAAAGCATGGTGGGAACTGTAATGCCAGAACTGAGAACATACTAATCACAAAACTCATGAAAACAGTAAAAAACAGAAAACATTTTGTTTGATTATAGCCAATCAGTAAATTATTTTGTTTTTACAGTACTAAGGCAAAGAATGTCCCACCAGCATAGTCCTTGTGTCCTTGTATGTGGAACACTGAAACCCTCTCATGTATTCACATATAGATATTTGCTGTTTATTGAAAACCATTGGATTGGAAAATAAAACTGTCCCAGTCCCAGAACATGTATAGGACCCCTGACATACGAAATAATGTAATTTCTGAGTACCCAAACCTACCCTGGGAAGTAAAACATGGCGTGTGTAGCTGAGAAATGTAGTGATTTTATCGAACGGCTGTAAATTTAGGAAGTAAAGATTAAGCAAAGACATCCAAGGGTTCAAGCGTGGTACTGCAAGGGGGAAGCACTATTCATACTGAGGTGTTACTCGTGTGTTTTCTCACTGACCCTCCTCAACTCACTTGCGCTGTCTGTACGGCTTATGATTCTGCCAGGGCGGTACACAGTCCTGCAGGGTTGATTGATGGAAGCACATGTGACATTTTGGCAAAGACTGTCCAGGCTAAATGCGGTCACCACAGTGGGATATTACACCAGCCTCCAGTCAAATACTGGTAAATTCTGGCTGTGATGAGTAAGCGTGCCTACTCCACCAGTCGCTTCACCAACTATCGTTTCGATTTCTGGTTCTTTCCTAAGAGAAGACACGGATGGTGTGACCGAAGGTGGGTGGTGAATTGTAATAGCTGTCTAAACTAGATTAAAGCCTTCGCCCAGCAGAGTCATGCTGTCTACGTGAACAGTGTTTGTGCCATTGATCTGGTGTGGCGTCACAAGGCTCTTGGTTTGGACTGAAAATAAATCTAGCTTTTGCAGTATTTGGCACCACCAGTATGGCTTGAAGAGGAAAGTGTTCAGGTTCCAGATTAGTCCCGGTTTTGGTGGCAGTTATGACTGAAGTGCAGGTTCCAGCACCTTAAATCATTCTTCCTCAGATCAACGATGAGGCTTTTTTCAGTTTTAAGAAGAAATTCTTTCTTAGCCATACTTAAAACTCAAAGCTCTCTGTAGCAATGATGGTAATTTACTCGGTGAAGTGCAGTGAAGTTTGGCTGTTGCTTCAGTACAGACGAAAGGCAGGGACTTGAATCGAGAGAGTGAACCTGTGTCACAAAGCAAGCACAGGGACGTGTCTTCATGTTTCCTTGATGGGTTTTAATCAACCTCTTCAAATAGGAAAGTATGTAGAACTAAGGAAACGGGTAAAAAGTAAGCGGATGGCCTTCAGGCAGAGAAAAAGTTATTTTTCCTGAGATCTCCAAAATTAGGAAATGGAAAGAGCCTGCTGTCTTTTTCCACTGTCATTTACTCACGCTCAAGATCGGAAAGAAGATTGGCAGCGAAAAGGGAGGGGGAACTCACCCGGACTGAGTCCAGTGGGCGAATGCTCCAGGCTGTAGGTCTCATTATCAAGTCGGGATTACTGGTGGGAAAAGCGGTCAGAGAACCAAAATACTGCGTCCAGGGTTGAGTAGACAAAGATCAGGATGTCAAGGTTCCTGAGCAAAAGAAATTGAGAAATTATAGAAAATCTTTCCCCCAACACTTTTTCTTTCAGTTTCAAAAAAGCCAAAAAATACACAAGAAGTCAGCACAGAAGTTGTGATTCAGTCCAGGTTATCTTTGTAAATGTACATTTTATTTGCTTATATACACAGGAACACAGGCCAAAATCAAAATCCTGTTGAGAAGACTTCCAAAATGTGCAATCAGTGGATGGAAACTCTAAAACAATCCGTGTTGGTAACACAGGAAGTAGAATTGAAACTTCAGTTTCCTCAGAATTTAGATCAAGGAGCCTGTTGCTAAGGCTGAGGAGGAAATAATCAAATATGAGTTAGTGCCTTGTATTTGTCGAGTGTATATATTTTAAAATGTAATAATAGGCCTTTCCACGTGTCCATTATATATAAACCAGTCATTGAATAGAGCTAAGACCTGTGAATAGATCTTAAAATAGGAATTGGAATAAAAAATAATCAACTTCAGACTCATGATTTTGTTTAATAGTAACATTCACACACAAAAAAACAGTTGATTTAAGACTCAGTTTTACAGAAATCTCCTTCTTTTATCTACTGAAAATCTAGTTTAGCCCCAAATCAAATTGGTGCCATAGTAACACAAGCCATGTGGTGCTACCAAACCCTTGTGTTTTCCACCTCATTCGTTATTCACACACATGCATACACACAGAGAGTCAGTGATACACCATATGCTTTGCACATATGTGTCAGAAACAGACCAGGAATTGAACATGACCTATTTATAGCTCCTCGTGTTAAATCAAATCAGTCAAGGACAAAAGCTGGAAAGAAGGCAGGACTCCGACTGGGATCAGATCCCCATCTCATCTGGGAATGTCACTATAACAGCCAAGCCATTATTTCGTTAAAGGGCATTTGCAGGTATAAAAATGCTTTTGTTTGTGTATGAATGCAGAAGTAATCGAGAATATGGGGGCAGAAACAAAATGCAGAGTTTCATTCTTACTCAGTGGTCCAGCTCTGAAAAACCGGAGGAAACGTTTTTGATATTCAAAAGATGTTTGTCATTCAGTTAGAAAATAGCTTGACGTCTCCCTGTGCAGCTGATAACGTGGAGTCAGACTGATATTTAACAACTTCACGTGGCTCATTATTTCACAGTACTGGCTGCTCTAAGTACGACTTCACATGACACGTTAATTTAACCATTTACTGCACAGATGGTGTGGAAGATTTGCAGTGTTGGAAGTTGGTGCCTTGGGCTGTCTTTCTAAATTATTTTTTATGTCAGAATTATGATATTAAAAATGTGTATAATTTAGAGTTTGGGTTGACATGCTGTTAAATCAAAGTGTGCATCTAAGCAATGTTGAAGTTGAGAAATTAACCAATTTCTTTGTTTGACTTTCTAACTTAGTCACATCTGTTGGGGATATGGCTGAATTCAGAATAGATCTATAATTATATTTAATGAAAATATTCAAATCCTTTAGTGCAATGAACTGTGTTTCAACCGTTATTTTATTATATCAGACAACATATTGTCTTTTTTTTTATTTTTAACACAAACATGTAACTGATTTATTGATCAACATAACATCACGGTCGGATTCTACAGAGAGTTGATAAACAAAAAATGATTGCCCAGTTGTACTTGGATCAGCCTGATAATCAGACTGGCTGAGTTTTCATTGATTCAGCTTCATATTGTGTCCATGTCAGCTGGTTTCTGCTCGGCAAGTGGGGTCAGTTTGTTTTTCTTCTGCTTTAACCAATCAGTAGCCAGTGACGTATCCGTTCTGCTGACGTCATTTTGAGGTGAAGTAATATCCCAATATAAGCGTTTTTCATTTCTGTAAGTGGACTAACAACAACCTGTACAGCTGCAGTGATCTCACGTGCCAATTTTGTGGCCACTTTCCCATCATGTCGCTCATGGATGCAGATGAGGAGCTTGCCAGCTTTGTAGAAAGATCTCCCACTTTTTTTTTTTTTTTTTTTTTTTTTTTAAAAAAAATCTTGCTTGCAAAGCTCTAAATGGTCGACTGTTTCTCAATGTAGGGGAAACAGGCATCAAGGAGCACACCAGACCTATCTGAACTAATGAATAAATTGATCTGGAACAAAGCTATACTTGCAGTTTTTTAAAGCTGAATGCTCAAACACTAGTTTTGTAAAGCCATTTGTCGTAATAAATCGAATCATACATGTCTGGCTTTATCTACATGTGATGCATGTTGTTGATAACTATGCATGCCAGCGGAGTTTGTGTCTGGAAACATCACCAAAAGGAGACACTAGGTTTGAACGCTATCTTGCATTAAGAGAAACTGAATTAGTGCTACTTCATTGCCACCAGCTGCTTGTGTCGATGCTATAGTAGTGTAATGGTGTCAGAAATGGTGCTCAGGATGAAGCATTTTACAGTAGTTGTGATGCGTACGACTCCTGAGTGCTCAGCACTCATCTGGCCCGCTGTCCCCGTCAGCTCGGTGGCTGTCAGAGAAGGAAGATGAGCCTCAGGTCTGCAGACAGACAGATAAGTCCAAATTCAGCTGTTTTTGTTTTCTCCCCTGAAGGACTCTTGCACGTCTGCTGCCTCTGTCTTTCTGTCTGCTGCTGCCAGCTCGCCTCCATCACACAGGCAGAGCAATAAAACCCAGCGCTACGCCGTCTGAACTCAGATGACACCGACAATAACTCGTCTCTGTCCACGGTCCGTGATGAATCACATCCCCCTCGTCTCCTCCCAGAATACACCCTCGGTCGGGGGAAGCAGCTAACCTTTTCCTCCTCCGTGAAGGAAGGGAACATTTTAAAATTTTGAAAGGTCAAGCGGTGCCCAGGACGCACACGTCCAGTGATGTCAGCAACAGTTTCTATGGCAGCCAGCTCGGACAGGAGTGGGAGTTTTACATTAGCGCAGGGCCGGATTATTGGAAGAGGCAGGGCTGCGTGTCTGTCTGGCTAGACTCATCCCAAAAGATCTCGTAGTGCAGCGTTTGTGAAATACAATCCAGGAACAATGCTGCTCATCTTGTATCAAGTTAGGCTCATCTCACGCTTCCCTCGCTCCTTAACTGTCCTTCCTTTTAATCTCTCTTCTTTTTGTTTCTCTGACTACTTCTATATTTAACTCAACCTGCTGCTTCTTGAATAAGAAGCCGGTTTCCCAGCCTTTCTTTTGCCTCAGCAACTCAGCTCGTTAGCAGAATAATCTATTAAAACCAAATCTCAAGGGGGCTGATTTAATTTGAGCGATGCCTCAGGGTTGATTTAGCACGTGGATCACTGGAGCGGGCTTCGTTTGAGCCCAGGTGTGCTCAGCTCAACGCTCCCTCTACGGCTCCGGCGTTTTTGCCGGAGAATGACTCAGTGCAACAGCGACAAAACAAAAGCAGAGACGGCTGCTTAACAGGAGCAAGACAGCCAGTCAGCTCCTGCAACGTCAGCGTAGCCCACCGGGCAGCGGAGCCTCAGTGCTGTCATCAGATTTGTTGAATCAACCCAGCAGCTCGGATCGGAGGGGCCAGACAGAGCGTGGCGGCGGCTGCGATTTGACGGAGACGACTTAAAGAGGTGGGGTGGCGGCGGCTTCACTTGAAGGAGCCGGGGTGCGGCTTGAGGCATGCGATGTTGCTCGGGAGTCTTCCCCTGCCTGCCCGTGGAGATACTTAGACTCTGCTAATGTGTGTTAATCATGGATTGGATGCAGTGGAGCCTTATACCACCGCCCACAGGGAGCGCCTGGCCTGCTCTGCCTCACGACTTCAATGAAACGCTGGCTCTGACCACGGCTCTGGGTTACAGTCTGTTAGCCTGTGAGACGTGCATGCTGAACTGCTGCTTTGATCCTGTGAGTATGTCCGGCAGGCAGGAGGGCTTTATGGGCCTGGACCCTGTCAGCTTGTAGCAGTGTCTCTGCTGTTTGAAGCGGCTCCTGTCAGGTGTTGTCGGGCTGAGGAGTCTTGTTGGAAGATGAATTGATCGTATGATATGATTGATGTTGCTCAAGACGGAAAGTTAGAATTGTGAACATTTAATTGTGTTTGTTTTAACCATTATCATAGTGATAAGGGGAAATAACTCCTCCCATTTAGCCAACCTGGTTAGTGACTAGTTTGGTTTCTTTATTTTCTTTATTTTCTTGTGCAAAGATTTAGTTAAAGGGGAAAAAGCAAATGTTCTTCCCTGTATTTGTAAGCTGAGCATAGAGGAAATTACTTGGGTGGTAATTGTCAACCTACAGTTATGTTTTATGAAGATTTTGCAATAATGGTTTTCATGACGATGTTGGTCACAAAACTGTCACGTAAGTGGAATTGTGCAATAAGTTCATGAGGGTAGCTAAACCATATTCCCCTTTTGCTGTTAAATGCCAGTCTAACTATGTTTTAACTTGTGGATCCTTCAGTGGCCTTTTATCATGTCAAACTCTAAATAACTAAAAGGCTTCACATTTCTAATTTCAATCAGTCACAATGTTGTTTTTGTATCTGTGCTCTTGCATTTTTACAGTACTGGCAGGTTAAAATGTACATACAGTATGTGAGTTTGTCAGCTTTTCATTAAGTGTAATGATATTTAATATTTATTTTACATCATTACTAGTACACAACTAATTATTAATTATTAATTTTATTTGACTGACCATTTGTGCTTAACATATCTTTTCTATCATGTGAGAATTAATTGAAACATCTTGTATATGTATAAACGTTTTGTATATTTGTTTTTCTTTCCCTCTATAAGCTTCTATCGATGTGCAGATATCCATCAGCACATTGACTTCTCTGACCAAACTGTGTTCTGTTCACAGGAATCCGCCAAGGTTTCAGACCTCAACCCCAATGCGAAAGCATGGGCCAACCACATGTTTAGCCTGGACCCCAGCGGGAGTGCCGACACCACAACTGCTGCCCTGCAGCCATGGAAGGAAGGCTGCGATAGTTCGGCCGACCCCGGCCCAGAAGGTCAGTCAGCGATTAGAGATACAAAATATACTGATCACTGACATACTTGGAATCAGTTATTTGGCCATTACAGCAAATTAAAAGACAATTTAAATGCAGTGCATCTACAGTACACACATATTGAAAAGAGTCTAAATAGTCTACAACACAAATATAAATAGGATGCACACAACAATGAAATACTCATCAAAAAGAGTGTGTAAGGACATGTGCATTAGGGAAAAAGAAGTTCCCTGTCACTTAATGAGCAGCTGGTAAGAATAAACATGGACAAACATGGTCAGAAAGCAGAACTTAACTAGGTTGTGGTCAGTTTATTTGTCCTACAACAAGTAAAGTGAATGAAAATGGTCTTTAAGTTAAGAACAAAAAAGGCAATATCGGTTAGAAAATTGCAGTTAAACACTGGAGACGGCATAAATTGAATTAAAACGTTAATTCATTGGTGCTTTATTTGTGAGCAGATGTGATGAAAGCACTTAAAGAAGTTGAAGTGGGAGTTCAAGTTTAAGAATGTGTTGCAGTGTCATTGGGAGCTGGAAAACTGAAAGGTGTGGATTAGATTTCAGGTGGAGCCTATAAAACATAGATCACAATTTCTAATTTGTTTATTTGCCAACACCTATGCCTTCATAAAATACTGCAGTTAAACACCAGAAAAAGTGCAAGAACTCACCTGCCTCCGTCCATTCTTGTCACTTTTTCTCGTCATGGCGAGACGCTTCTTAAATCATTCATACTCAATTTGGTATGAGCTATGAATATTCCAACCACAGTCAGTGTTCCCTCTACACAAATGACCGTAATCACTCACTTTAATGTTCCCAGCCAAGTATAGCCAATGTAGAGGCAACACGGATATGGTGGCGAAACAGAAATTATTGATTAGTCTGCGTCTGACCCTGATTGACGTCCCAGCCAATTTCATCTCCCACGTCTGCAAGGACTTCCATGGAAAATTCATCGCAGAAGGCCACCGCTACAGACTTATCGTGAACTTGCCATCAGGAAAAAAAGAAACTTCTTTGCCTCTCACTGTCACTATATCTATAGACTGCAGATGGGGCATTTATTTTTATCTTTTGGCAAATAAAGATCAATCAGAGTTGAGTGGTGAGGGTGTTATTAAGGTGACAGTGTTTACTGCTCAGCACTGTGAAGGAGCTGTGGATTTAATTCAGACATTTGAAATGGAAGGTACCACCATTTAACCTCACTACCATCACCGCTTGTTTCCTTTAACAGTAATTCGTTTTCTAATTTTTGGATCAGCCTATTTTTTAAACCCTTATTTCAATTAATCTCAAAATGCATCTTTCTTGGAATCTTTAAAAATCTGGTTGGTAAATTAAGTTTTCATGTTTTGAAAGTTAAAATATACAAATTAAGTGTTACATGTGTTACATTCAGGTGCACGTTCCAATTTATCCTTTAAATTCCCCTCAAAGGATTAGTCTTAATCTGCGTCTGGTAAACAGGCTCAGTTAAACTTCAGCACTTTGGGTGTTAACTTTCAGATCATTTTCTCTAGAATACAGTTGTCTGTAGTTTTTAGACTAAAGGGTGTGGATTTGGTTTACGTGAAAGGATGACTGGAAGTTTATCTCGGATGTCTGAAGGACAGTTACAGAGCACGTAATTGCAGGTTCACTTGAAGCACAATGCACTTCCCAAAGATTACTTGCCAATCAAACAGGTCAACAGGGCGGCACTGTGGTGTCTGGCTTTATTTAGTATTTGTAAAGTGCACTTTATGTTGTCCTGCCTGTTGAAGTCTTCTTGTTTATTTCAAACCAATTAATCGCTTCCTGCGTGTCAGAGAAAAGGGCCACCAAATGTTTTCATAATTTGGAAATACAAAATCTTTTAAAAAAAGAGTAGTGTGCTGTATAAAGTAGCATAGTACAAAATTCTGATGACATTGTCAAATCATATAATTGTACCATTAGGCTATTGAAATTTGGTTAAAACCAACAAGAATGATGTGGTCAGCTACGTGCTTGTAAATCCTCCAATTGTGCATTGGCCTTTTTATTTCTAATTTCTGTTTTATAGATATATTTGATCGTGTCTCTTTGAGATGTTTTCCTGTTTTCTGATCTGTTCCCGTTTTAATTTGCTGTTAATGCTGTTTGCTGTAAACTCCCTCCATGTCTACCTGTTCTACCTGTTGTCTCGATAAATTAAATGTTTATTCTACAGCACTTATTCAGTTAGTGCAACAACATGTTCATGTCATACTCATCTCTCTGTTGCTCTGAGTTTTCTCTCTCAAAGTGAAATAGTTTTAAGTCACAAATAATTTCCAATCATCCACTTTTTTTTAAATTGCTGTTATGATATACTGTCTGTGAAATTCATCACTTTCTTAACAGATGATTCACATTTAAAGCCTTCAAGCAGCTCAAATTACATAATTCCTCCCTGTCTTGGTAGATGTTTAACATTAAAGTGGAGTAAAATTGTAAAATATTAGGTAATAAAAACCGTATTCCTGTTTTTTCTGAACTCAGCGCACCATATCGATGATTATGACATGACTTCTTTTTGTTCTGATTTAATTAGTGCTGTGGAAGTGTACTATACATTATGCTGAATTTATGATTTAAGCCTTTATAGAAAAGGTAACCCCACTTATCCTTAATGTTTTCAAACCAGCGTTTATTTGTTTCTGCTGATCATGCCCTGTCTCTTAGTTGAGATGCTCACATTATTTGAATACCAGCTTTTCTTACGGATAATTTAAAATGTAAAAAAAGACCAGAGAGAGGGAGAAAAAACAGTTTGCTCCCTACACTTAGTATAACAGAAAAAAGGGACGTACATACATGCCAGGCCAGCTGCCAGAGATAGCTTCAGGTATTAATGGGCTTTCGTCCATTGCACATGTTGGAGACAGTGATCACATATGAGGCACTTTTTTGAAACCACTTTCTATTGAAATGTCCTTTCCTAACACCTTTTTTAATAATTGTACCTCTACTTGTTGATTGTCACAGGCTATGAAGCCAGTGAAGACAAGGCTTACAAGGAGCCCCTACTAACTGACCCAGATGAGCCTCCACCGGTGCCAGTAATGCTGGCCGAGCCGGCCCCCGTGGCCTCCGTCACCCTGGAGTGCTCCGAGCCAGCCTACACAGAGTACCCCGAGCCTGGGCAACCAGGGCGCACAGGTGGGCTGGTTAGTGATTGGTTGTTTGTCAGAGCCAGCTGTGGGCGGATCGTGGATCAGTGGGGTTCCAACCATAGATCACGTTAGTTGTGTGGCACCCTCGGCTAGTCGGGGAGAACGTAATCGGTGATGTGACCTGCTGCAGTTGGTTTGAATCAATATCTGGGGGGGTATTGGGCTTTGATGACACAAGAAGGTTGAAAACAATTGCTTAAGTTTTCAGTAACACAAACAGGAATTTAGTATACAGATCTGCTGAAGTGAAATCAGACTTTAAAAATGGCGTGTTTACTGCGAGGGAGACAGGCAATTTGATTTAAATGTAACTGAATGAAGCAGTTGAGTGATTTTTAGCTGTAAAAGTCTTGGCTGAGGCAGATTGGATCTACTTGTTCTGGTTAAGTGAATAATCACAGTTGACTGAGCGATGCTAGTATTATTGTCTCTTTATTTTACTTGTGCAGTCTTAGTGATTGGAGTAAAATTGCATCATGTTGTTAAGAGCTGTGCTCAGCCTCAAGTGGCAGAATTTATCGTCTGGAGGCACAAACTGACCGCTTAAGAGCTGTTTGTTGTTTTATGTTTTATTTATGGCAGCATTAAAGTTTCATTGACCAGCACCAGACACTATCTGTGAAAAGACATTTATCTCCAAATGCCCTCCACCTGAAAGGAATGTCAGCAACCACGCCAAAGCTGATGGGATGGTTAGCGCTGAGAGAAATATTATACAACACTGTACAAGTACGTGTCTCGGGTTCTTCTTTCCCATTGTGTCCAGAATTTCCACCCCACTAAGTGATCAGCTCCAGGGGGCGCTTTTCTACAAATGAACCTGAACTCTGATTGTCCTGTGGAGGCTGGGAAATTTAATAAAGATGCATTCAAATGTGTTTGAGTCACTAGTTGAGTGTAGAAACTTGTGCTTTAGAATAAAACACACAGTCATATTTTTATCCAATTCCCAGTGTTTCCCCATTGATTGATTTATGTAGAAAGATTTGGCAAGCATGGTCTTCATAGGTTTTACAGTGGTGAGCTTGTAACAAGAACAGTTCCTGTTTTAAGTCCTGGACTTTCCCTTCATGAGTAAGTTTGATCTAAAACACACAGGTGATTCACATTGAAATCACACTGGTTGAGTCTTTGTTGAACTACTAACAAGCATGCAACATGTTTCGTGTATAAATAAACCATTTTTTCTTGTACTTTTTCATATAAGTGGTCTTTGAAATGTTCTTCCCCACACACATCCTGCTTTGATTTCAGTTTATTTCATTCAGCCTTACATTTCATTAGTTTGATTCATGTTTTACTCCCGGGGTCAGGGATTAGTTAAATTGCTTGTTAATTTACCGAATCATTTCCCCCCCGTGTGTCAACAGCCAGTGATCCCCAGCAGGAGAATCCCCAGGAGGGCTTGAGGGAGCACCTTAAGAAGACCTTGGAGTTCTGTCTCTCCCGGTGAGTTTAACTCGATAATTTTACACCACATTACATCACAACGAGGTACTCATCGTATTTCTGAGAAGATCGAGTAGGTTTGCTTACAGAGAGCTTCCAGCAAGCAGGTTTTTTTTTGCTTGAAAACCAAAACACAGAATGGTGAAGTTAGTCACCCGGCTCCTGTAAACTTAATCGTCTAAAGTCATTAGTTACTGTGTATAATTAGTACTTTCCTTCGGATGGTCGATATTCCATTAGAAGATACAAGGAAGGAAGGAATAAGGTACTGAACCTCAAATTGTTAAGGATTTCCTTTAATATTCAGCAGCAACAGGCCAAACATGCTAAAAGCTCAAACCCCATCTACTACTCGCATTGCTCAGCAGCTATGTCACACTTGTTAATGGGAAATAGCACCTAAATTGAGCCACAGCCAGAAAAATGGCCGCTGTTCAGTGATCATTTGAGAACACCAAGACCAGAGAAGAAAGGCTCTTGAGGGTGACGCAGTGAAAACCCCTCTCCGGTCATCCTGCCTCCTGAAATACTGTTGATTCCTTTTTGCCATCAACAGCTCAACAGATCATCCCACGGTGTTAAAAATAGGTTCAACAGCACATGCAGCTTATTTATTGATCAGTATTACATTCATTTGCATCACATCAGGAAGAAAAGCTGCATTTCTGTTCAGGTAAAAATGTCAGCATTGCAACAGGGGTCCAAATGTTTACATCTCCCCAACGCACCCACTGCTCATATGTGACCGCAACCACCTACACAGATGCCCAGTGTTGTTTAAACTGCGTTTTTGAGTATCCAGCACTTTAAAGTTCATAGAATTCATGGATTTTTGTAGTTTTTTACAAGTCTGAAATCATGTAAATTGAAGTTCACACTGGTTGTTGAGCTCTCTCTTGTTGCAGTCGTGTCTCACTGCTTTTAGGGAAGCACATTTTAATTTCATGCCCAAGTTTTGATTCACCGCCAGAGAGGGGTTTCATTTCAGCAAAATGGGGAGAATCTCTCACTCACAGAACAGGAAACTTTGTCTTAGTTCGACTTTTTCTCTTATGATGGTTTTATATATGTATCCTAAACATCTTCCTCATTGCGGCTTTTACCATAATTCAACTTCACAGTATTGTTGACAAGCAGAAATGTACTTTACAACCCGGTGAAACATGCAACACAGAAACCTAAACTTTAGATACATCAAAGATAATAAAATACCTAAAGCATGTGATAACATTAGTGTACCATAAAGCTTCGGTATAGGGCAGCATGTGACGGTACTACTGGGTTCTGCATCCTCCAACTGAAATCACATTTATGTGTTTTTTTTTTTATATTTTTCAAATTTGTTGTTAATAGTTCTGCATTATTAAAAGGAAGAAAACAGGTCTTTGGCGAAATGTTCCTTTTCGTCTCAGCCGGCTGGCGTGTGTTTGGTTGGGATTAGGCTTGACAGGGAACGAGAGACACAGTAAACAAACTCATGCTGGCGCTACAAGTCCTGAGCAGACGGTCTGTTGTCAGCAGTGATACTGAAGAGTTAGGGCCACAACAGCATCTAACCAGACTGAGGTGACATTTGCGAGTAAGTTTAAATGCTGTTTAATGTGCTGCAGCTGAGCAGCTAATCAGCCATCTTTTCCCCCGGTGAATTTGTTGGATCTCTAGTTCGACTTCAGCAGGAAAGCTAATGTGGGTTGTTGCTGCAGAGTCAGTGGCTCTTGTGTCGTGTAGCAGGCTGCTGTCTGGCTCAGTGACCATTATGCAAACATTTGATTGGCTGTATCAAAATAAGGTTTCCATCTTCCAAATGTCTGTCGAATTAATGCAAAACTAGCGGGCGTCATCCTGAAACCAAAAAATATATATTTCTCCCTTTTTGCTTTCTGATTTTCTTCCTGATATATGTGCCATGGCTGTTGTAAAACGATTTAAAGCTGGTAAGATAACACATTGTGCGGTGAGCAGTGCTGCCATGTATGTCTATTAATCCATCATTAGGATTAAACTAAAGTTGCAAATCAAGTGGCACAATATTAATTCAAAATTCCTTCTAATCAACTAAAGGGGTTGACATCAAAAAAAAAAAATAAGTATATTAATAATTAGTTCTGTATGTTTCTGCCATCAGTGTAGATTGGGACTAAGCATTGTTTTTGATTCTGATCAAGCATCTCTCTCTGGGGGCGTCAGGCGTGGTCTGAATGGAAGCCTTATTTCATACTGTTGAATGCCTCTGTGGTGGCAGTTTTAGCCGCTGGTTCGGAGGGAAACGAGGCCTCGCAAATCTCTTCTTCTTCTTTTTTTTTTTTTTTTTTTTTTTTTTGCTCCTCTCCTATCAACTTGGACCAAGTCATCAAGTACAGTTAACTTTGCCAAAACTACAGTAGAAGTTACAAGACTGAAACCCACCAGGACAGGAAGGGGAGACAAGAAGTCAGAAGTCAGAAGGGCACGGCCGTGTTATGAAATACTGGATGATGAAATATTTGGTGAAAGTGAAACCGCACCTACATTGCATTTCCTTTGAGAAAACTACTTAGCTCACAGTTGCGTAAATAAAGCAGCCAAGTGTGCAACAGCTGGCCAGAGAAAAGCTAAACAAAACCACTTGGTGTTGATTAGATGTATGGTGTTGATTAGATGTAGGATATAATTTAGGGTGTCACCTCTAAGGTGAGGAAAGGTGTGGTAATCAGAGATGTGTGTTCAACTTCATCTGCATAAATAAAGGTTGGATTTCACCTCCGCACAGCTGCAAGGACACATCGGCACCCTGGAATTGCCACTAACCACCACTTCTGCTTCTTTGTCCCTCAGGGAGAATCTGGCCAGTGACATGTACCTCATCTCCCAGATGGACAGCGACCAATATGTGCCAATTGTGACGGTGGCCAACTTGGACCACGTCAAAAAGCTCAGCACGGACGTGGAGCTGATCGTGGACATTTTACGATGTGAGTACAATGATTCTGTTTTTACTCGCCAACTAGAATCTGGGACTGAAGCAGGGCTGTGATGATGGCCGCTCAGGAGAGGCCGTATGACGTGACAAACCAGGCACTGTGAATTTTTATTAGCGTGTGGTTGGGGTTGATTTCCCAAGAGAGGTTGTTAAAGTGCATTCAGCAGAGTCTTACCTGCTTGTGTCTGATTTATACACATACTTAATTTACTACTTATATTAATCCTGTCTGCCTTGAAGATCCACTTTTATTTAACAGCTCGGTGATGCGAGCAGTGTCAAGATTTTATATGTGCAATTGGATGAGATACTGTAAACAAACAGCAGTTTATTTGTGCTGCTTTTAGGCCTCATGTATATTTAATTCTCTTTTGACTGAGATTTGAGGTTTCAGGTTAACATTCATTAGCAAGTTGCAGTTTTAATAGACTAAAGAGTAAGGAGTTCATTGTTCAAAGCCACTAAATGTGAAATCCAAATGCTTCATTCTGTCATTCTGATCTCCAGCTCTGCCATTGGTCCAAGTGGATGAGAAGGGTGAGAAGGTGCGACCCAATCAGAACCGCTGCATCGTGATCCTCAGAGAGGTTCCTGAGAGCACGCCCATAGAGGTCAGTGCACAGTCCTTAATGTTTATAGAGACGTTTAAATCTCCCAGCACCTCTGCAGCATGAGTCAACAAAGCAGGGTTGCAACTAACGATTAACTTGATTAATTGACATTGGTTCAGAAAATGGTGAAGAATAATAATCTTAAAAGGACAAAAGAAACCAGAAAATATTCACACTTGAGAAGCAGAAATCAGAGTTGTGGCATTTTTTTCCTTTAACAAATTACTCAAAACGATTGATTATCAGAATAGTTGGCAATTGATTTAAATAGTTGACAACTGATCGATTAATCGACTAATCGTTGCAGCTCTACAACAAAGACTGTGTGTATGATTGTTCTACTGATCTACACGTTCACAGACATCGTCTTTTCACTCTTCTTGGCAGGGCTGCGAATTTAAAAACAAATCGCATAATTTCATCCTATTTTTTATTTTCAAGGTACAAACTTATGTGATGGCATCCGGCGATAGAGCTGAAACTACACTAATGTAGTGTTAAAGTATTTCCCTTTTAAATACAAATGTACGTTATTCTCATGGGGTGGTTTCCTGAGACCATTAAGTCTGCAGAAGACCTTCTGTGTTCGGTCAATGAGATGAATAAACCATGACTGCAGGGTGGGGCGGCGAAGAGGGAGCCCATCCTGCAGTCGTCCAGGTTAAACAGATTTTAACAGAGACACTAATGCGCCCTCGCACTGCGGCGTATGTGCAGGTTTTAGGAGGTTCAGTGTTGCTCAGAAGCCTTTTCCTGCTACAGCATCAGCCACTGAAAACAGCCGCTGTAGAATATTCGAATGCTCGTGATATCAGTAACACACTTATCTGCCTCAGCACGACAGAACACTTTCAGTTCAACTGACTCCGAGCTGAAGAGGGTTTTCAGCTCTGCAGTATGTCAATAAGTCTTTTCGCATACAATAATAATGTATCATGTTGTGTTAACATTGAGGAAACATAACAGAAAATCTGAGTGTTTGTTTCAACTGCAGTAAGGCTAAAATCAAGAAAGGTAACATTATTATTATTATTATTATTATTATTATTATTATTATGAGTTATTTGTTGTGCAGCAACAACAGTATCTGGTACTTACTTACATTTATCAGCCACATGAAGTATTCAGGCAACTAAATTATTTACAGCAGGACTCAGACATGATAATTGACCTTTATAGCTCTCTCAAACAAATTGGTTCATGCAGCACCCCAGCCTAAAACACAACTACATTCTGGTGTTAATTTCCCAGGCATATCGTGTTTTGGGTTGTCATTTTTAGTCCTTTGTTAACTGGGTGTGACCAGCGAGTATGTACGTTTTTAAAATAAATGGAAACAGCAGTCAGTTTTGGGTTCTGTCTTGAGGCAGATCAAGCTCAAGTCTTCACATATGGGACCTGTAAAAGTCTAAAATGATGGTCTATGTCATGTTGTGTGCCACAGTTTGTAAATCTTACACTAGCTTTAATGTTTTAACACACCAGAAATTAAATCTGCTTTCACACACAATGAAAAATGTTGGATTTTTTAGCTGGGAAGATTTTGGATGTTGACTACACAGCAACTTTTCACATCTGTTTTAGGTCAAACTAAGAGATGCTCTTTTCTGTAATACTTTATTGGTTTGGTTTAGTTTTTGTTGACTGGTGCTTTTTCTGGAAAGGTTGTTTTAGTGCGTCTCTCCTAAAATAACTTGAGATAACTTGATGTCCCTGTTTGTTCTGCAGGAGGTCGAGGCTCTTTTTAAAGGGGACAACTTACCCAAGTTCATCAACTGTGAATTTGCCTACAACGACAACTGGTTCATCACCTTTGAATCAGAAGCAGATGCACAGCAGGTAACAACAAGTTCATATATTTATTTACTATTCTCACTAAAGTCACAGTGAAACAGAAGTTAGTGTCTATCTTTCAGCGTGAAGCAGGATATGTTGCTGGGGTTTAATTATGAGGGGAATTGGTATCCGATCCTTTTTGGTTGGTTTGGAAGTGGGTTTGGCGTCCCACGAGCTCATGGTCAAGGGGTCAGCTCGTCACCCCAAATCACTTTGGATTGGATACACTTACGCAGCCGCCCCCAAATTCAGGATAACTCATAAAAAATGTTTTTACAAGAAGAGAAAAGAGAGATTTTGCTATAAAAAATACTCAAATTATCATTTTTAAAAATATATTTGCAGTATAAAAAGAAATAACTGAAATATTAGGAAAGGTCCCCTTCTTGTATATGTACAGAATCATGTCCCAGTTTTCTTAATTTCTCCTTTTTTTTTTAAAGCAGTTTTTCACTGATTTTTTTAACCCTTTTTTAATGATTTTACTGTTAGTAATATGCTACTTATTTGTCTTTCTGTTTCCCATGGCATTTAAAATCAACTGGTTGGTTAACGCTGCTCACTTTCTCTTGAAGGCATATCAGTATCTCCGTGAGGAGGTGAAGACCTTCCAAGGGAAGCCTATTAAGGTAGGTTACATTAAATTAATGGTTTACTGTTGTGTACACCAGCAAATACTGAGCCCACAGTTTCATACAAAGTGGCAAGCAGACAAGAACTTCTGTTTGCTTAGTAGGGGTGTGAATCTTTGGGTATCTCATGATCCGATTCAATTCTTTGGTGTCTGATTCAATCTAGATCGATTCTCAATTCAAAACTGATTCTCGATTGAATGAATAGGGAAAAAAATACATAACAGACAAGTGATGAGAACTTAAATGCACTAATTTGTGCCGTGAACTTTCTGGTTTCAGGTGACACCGAAAACCAACTTTTGTTTTTGTTAATTTCACCTACTTTTCCACGTGTCTGTCTGTGGGCAATTATTTTATTTATTTAGTTGTTGTGTCACAGTCAGTTTCTGCGTTTCTGCAAAGTCTTAAATATAGAATTGTCATTAGTGAAGAACGGGACAAAGACATCCGTCCTCGTGCACAATTGATCAGTGTCACAAAGAAACACACATCAAGGTCTTCTACAGGGAACTCACAAATCACAGAGCTTCACTTAAGAGGTTCATTCAGAGGTGACGTGACGCCACACTTTAAGTAGTTCCACTAATGTATGAAAATCCCCATTAACGCCACAGAAGAAAAGCTTCTTTAAATCTTTCCTTTTCTCACACTCATTAATATCCTGTGATGTTAGACTGCACACAGGACATGAACACTTGAATGCTCAGTTACGTTTTATTAGTTCTTTCATCTACTACTTGTTTACATTCATTACACTTAATGAATGCATTCAGTTATAGAAAACTAACTCCTGTTTCCAAGTTTTAATGACGCAATAAAAACAAAAACACTTTGCAATCGAGACGGTGTTCAAGTTGTTTTTCTAAAAGAGAGAGAGTCAAACATGTTGTACGTGTTTCCCGCAGATAAATAAACCGTTCATGAGACCTTCCCACCTCTTAATTTTAATACTTAAGATACAGTGTTGTTAAGAATAGTTAAGGAGTAATTAAGCAAAGAAAAACATGTAGACCACGGTCGATACTTATGAAACTGCAAAAAACGTAAAATCCTCCACTTTCACTCTATTTATTTTATGTATACATTTTTAGAAATGTATTTGTAAATAAACTGTCTGGTGATGAATATTGGTATAGATGAAGTGAATATCTGAAGTTATTCCGGCTCTGTGCACACGTTTGTCTTTTCTTCCAGCAGGAATAAGTTGCTTCTTCACTTACAGCCAAGAACTTTTTCCTAAATTAGCTTTTTAGAGAACATTTACGTTTCATGTGTAGATACTAGAAGAAGCATGAATTTGGGCCCAAGCATGCAATAGATGCAAAGAAATGTCCAGTCTATCCATGTCGCCGGCTGGTGCTAATTTCCTGTCCTGTTCTGGCATTCCCCAACAGGCGAGGATAAAGGCGAAGGCAATCGCTATCAACACTTTCATGCCAAAGAACGGTTACCGGCCGGTGGAGGTGAACCCGTATGCCCAGCAGCGCTACACGTCCTACTACATCCCGCCGGTTTACAGCCCCCAGCAGCAGTTCCCCTTATACAGCCTCATCACGCCGCAGGCCTGGTCCACCACACACAGCTTCATCGACCCAACACTGGTAAGAATCAGGTGCTAGATTTTAATTGGTCGTCTACAAACAAACAACGATTCTTAGTGTTTGAGGAAGTCGAGGACGTGGTATTTAATCAGTCAGTCGTGTGATGAAACGTTAAATTATCGATGTTTAAAGCCTCGAAAATGAGCAAAAGTACGGTTTCTTCCACGGCATCAAACTGTTGAATTTATGGTGTCTTTTTTTTGTTTGTTTGTTTATAGTTTTAAAATCGTTACATTATTTTCACATAGTTATAGTGTTGTATGTTTGATTAAATTTAAACAGATCAGGATCTTGTAAATACTAAACTACTGTACGTGTATTTCTTCCCAAACTAATTTGAATACAAAATGCTGCTTTCTGTTAACCAGGTTGCACCGTTTCACAACAACCAGTTCATCAATGGATTCACCACATCACACAGTTTCAAACCAGCGACGTCCCCCCTCACCGTCAGACACTACTCGCCCAGGAACAGGTTCGTAACGGTGGCATCTCGTTCACCAATAAAGAAAAAATACAGGAAAAACAAGCATCTACTAACAGAATACCTCCGAGTAATAAGAACTCTCACTTGAATCACTTCAGTAAAAGTAGTTTTTTACGTTTAAGATTATCTGGGAAAATCCATCAGTCATATTATTTTGGAATTGAAATTTTAAAAAAGTTAATTTATTCGTCACGTCTGATATATTCCCACATCACACTTGTTGATTTAAGCGTTGCTGTTTCCTGCAGGAATCACAGTAAACCTCACTTGAGGCCGACCGTCCCCACAGCGGACCGCAGCGCCGGGCTTCTGGACAACCCGAGCCTCTTCCCCAGTTTCCCCAGCGAGAGGCTCAACGGGGTCCGCAGCAGTCCGCCGACACGACTCCCCACCAGCCAGCCCAGAACCCGGTTACCCTCCACCGCAGCCTTCCCCCGCAGGGACACCGTGGGTACGGGGCGGGTAACCGAGCCCACCACCACGGACTACTCTCTGGGTATCGGCCGAGGAAGGTACGGCACCGCTCCAATGCACAATGCACAATGCTGTTATGTGCCACGAAACACTGCGGTGGCTCATTAATGGTCCCTGATTCATAATCAGGTGTCCTGATTATACGGGTTTGGAAAGTTTGAAATTTGATCATTTCCAGGCTGATAAAGAAAGGGGAAATTATAGGAAAACCTCTTTTCTTCTGTGGATTTTGACCCCCGTCGCCTTAAATATTCTGATCTTTTCAGTTGTGAAGAAAGTAGACGTATATTTTCACCAGGTAGATAAACAGCTGTTTTGTAAATCACATTGATCATCAATACCGACACATTAAAACAATAGGGCCTTAAATCTTCTCACACAGTAAACATGCTGTCACAGTTCAGTACACGTTGGCTTTTCAAGGTCTAACATTTCTAAACTATTGTGCAAAAGAGTTTCAGTTTCACCGAAGTAAAGACCAGCAGCTCTATGTTTAAACTGGGCCGAAACTCGAGACGTCTGCATGACTTGTTTCTTCAGCCAAACTGTGGAGGAAATGTAGGTTTGAATACAGTTACACATTGGAAGTGATAGCTAAAAGATAAAGTACTCAAAGGAAGTGAAAACTATGACACATTTATATTTAAATATCCTCCAATAGGAGTCCCACATGTTATTTACGAAACAGTTCAAAAACTACCACAAGCGTCACTCATCAAATTCAAATCAGCGAAACTATGTAAAGTTGAGCTTAAACAATGTAACGACTTTATTCAGAAAAAATTACTTTTTTCTTTTTACATTGTGCAGGTTAAGTCATTGTTTCAGATATAATGGATGTTTGTAAATTGAAGTGTTCTCTTTCTTAAAGGAAAAATGTTTCTGCTTCTAGGAAAAAGAGGGACGAAAAGTTTACAGTAAGTACTTTTTTGATGTCCTCCTTTTTGATGTATTTATATCTTAAAATTATAGCGCTTTGGTATGAATGTAGCTGAAGTTGTAATGGAGCGGTTCATATGAAGGAAACAATGAAAGCAAGATTAAACAGAGCTGTCGGCAGACGCCCCGTCTTCAGACTATCACCTCTGCTGTCTGCGTTGCAAGGCCGTTTCTTTTCCCTCCTGCTTTTAAGTTTTATGCTGACTCTGTGTTTGTCGCCGCCACGTAGAGAGCGACGCCTCAGTCGCCGCCTCCTCCTCCCAAACCCCCGTCCCCGAGCTTCGAGCTGGGTCTCTCCAGCTTCCCCCCGCTGCCCGGAGCGGCTGGCCAGCTCAAGACCGACGACGTGTTCGACAACCGGCTGGCCAGCAGCGTAGTTGTCGGAACCGCCAAGGAACGGGTGAGTCCTGGCATCTCTGTGTTGTCCTTATATTACATGCTGTATGGATAAATACATACGTAACTCAGTCCTCAACTAATTTCTGTCATTTAAAAGAAATAATGTCGCATACACCGTCAATACTTAATGTTCAGTACATTAGTTTTCTGTATTTTAGTGCAGCAACTCTTAGTGGCAAAGACGATGTTACAGCGTGAACTGGTGTCTGCCACAGTTTGATATCTATTTATCAAATACTGTAGAAAAAAAGATATACTGATTGATGACTCACTTTGAGCTCTTCCTGTTGCAGAATGTAAGTGCTGATTCCAGTACTGGAGGAGTTCTCTCTCCAGCGGGCCCCAAAGAGCCGCTCCGGTCCTCCGCCTCCCCGATGCCCACAAGCTTCCAGCCCACGCCGACCACCCCGACCCCGACGCCAGCCTCGACCTCGGCCTCAGCTCCAGCCCCGACACTGACCCCTGCCGCCGGCCCGCCACACAGCCCCGCTCCCTCCCTCCTAGCAGCGTAAGAACCACACTGACAGTGTTGAATCTGAGATGTATCGCAGGGTCTGTAAGTAGATTTCTATGTACTGTTGAAGGGTAGCAGGTGTGTTTTTTTTCTAATTTTTAAAAAAAAAAAATTTTTTTACAATTTTTTATTCTGTGTTTGACTTTGTAAACATGGAAAAGTTCCAATTAGGAGTTAATGCATATTAGGTGCAGAAAATTGGCAAAATCAAGCTTTCTTTTCTATCATCAACCTTCATTTGCAGTAAGGTTGTTTCAAGACCAGGTTTATAAAACTTAGTATCCAGTCATGTTATTGAAGATATATGAATCATGTTTCGATACCCTTTCCCCACCTGTCTGATTTTATGTGTGTTTATTTCAGGGAGGTGAAGGTGGCGGAGGTGAAGCCGAAGGAGCTGCAGCTGTCTGTGGAGCGAGTTCCCGGCACTCTGTCCACTGCAAGCAAATCAGTGCAAGTCAACGGTGCTGCCACAGTCAGTATTGATTTCTTCTCTTCCTTTTTTTTTCTTTCCTCTGTCACCTCAGTCCCTTTGAATGCTTTACCCCCCCCATCAGACATCTCAATCACAGATAAAACGGGGTAAATTCTGATATTGATTTTGATTACAGACCAGTCAATTTCTCACACCTCCTGGGAAAGAAAGTTTTGACAACAGATGCAGGAATCACTCTGAAAGATTTACTTGCAAAAAACTGCAAGGAAAGTTTTCATCTGAGAATTGCACTTAGCACCATTGGTCAAAATAAAGTTCCTGAAGAAAGTGGTGCCTTTAAGGAGTGGCAGGAAAAACCCCTGTTGAAATTCCCATCGGCTTTGTTTTTTTTAGCATTGTAGTAAAACACGAGCAAAGTGCTAAAACCTGCAGCTGATGAAACAGGATGATAGAAAGAAGACCGAGGCTACAAATGCACGTCGGTGTGAACGGAAATCCCCAAAGGGCTTGAAAGATAAGGTGAAATACGATACAGGATACAGCAAATTAAATGCTGTCTACACAGCAAATGAGCGTTAGATAAACACATCGCTGCCGTTCGGCTCAACCTCCGAGTCGCTTGATATTCAGAGAAATCCAACCTGTGGCGTAAACATAAATCATATTAAAAATAATCACCATGCTTACATGACCAGGTGTGCAGAAGGAAATTCATCAATGATGATGAATGGGTGGAGGCCATTAGACGAGCATTGTACAGGTGCAGAATATTTTATGACTCCGTCGTTGTTGTTTTCCTGCCAGGAGCTGAGGAAGCCCTCCTACGCTGAGATCTGCCAGCGGGTGAAGGACGCCCCGACATCACAGCAACCGCCGACCCCCAAGGAAGCTAAGCCAGCCTGCGCTGCCCCCGCAGGCGAGGAGAGGAAGTGCCCCGACGCCTCCGCCCCAGCGGGGGAGGCCAAGGCCAGAGAGACATACCCTGCCTCCTCCAAACCCGGCTCGGCGGCCGTCACCCCGGGCAGACCCACGAGGGAGGCCCGGAGGCCGGCCGGGCGGTGGGCCTCCCCGCCGCCACACCCAGGGAAAACCCCCAGCAAAGATCCCCACCACACCCCGCCCAAGTCCCCGCAGTAGGGCGACTCCCCGCAGATGCGTTTAAAAAAAGGAAATATAAGTCAGGGCTACTCAATACTTATATCCCAGAATCACCAGTCACAAACAAGCATAGAGGACGCCTTCTTTTCTGGATCAGGGCTTGCAGACAAAAAGCACTTTACTGTGCATGTAGAGCACCGTTTCATTCTTTTTATTCTATTTATTTGCTTTTATTTGAAAATTTTCAGTTTTATTTCTCCTTTTTTCTCTGTTTGCATTACGTAGTTGTGTCAGCCTCTAAGTCGGCACAGACAACACTGAAATTTATTCATTCTGTCCAAATGGCCTTGTGGGATTAAATTGGTCTTGTGTGCGGAGCAGCAGGGCATTGTTGGAAGCCACCCCAGTGGATGATGGGAAAGAGTGCGTACAACAGACTCCACCTTGTTTGGCTCTCATAGTGAGGGGTTTGTTTGCATGTTGAGTGGCACCGTTGTGCCACTTTATGTAGCTAATTATGGGTCATAATTGGCAGATGTGTTCTTTAATACATATTCACATCCATATGCAAGATTTAAAATCTAAATCTCACCACATCAAGACTCGGATCCTTTGGTTTACATCGCCTCAAAGTGATTTATTCTTATTTTTTTGCAGATTTATTTACACTAGATGACTTGTTTGTTAATGTTTTTTCAGCAGCTCAGCTTTGTCTGTCACTATCGGTACATATACTGCTGGTAATCCTCTCCGGGTGATTCTTCATTCATTAATTTTCTCTGTAAAAAAAAACAAACAAAAAAAAAATCACCTCCGTCTGCTGTTTTGTTGTTTTTACTGTTTGCTAACACTTTAACCAGCTGGCATTGTCGCGTGGCTCGTGTGTAACGGCCTGATGAGAGAGATCGGTGCTGTTTTTAGCCTCAGACAGTACGGGCATGCGGATATCTGCAACCGAAACTTCGCTTGACAACAGATGAGGCATCGAGGCGCCTGTTGTTGGAAATGTCTGGAAGTGTGTTAAGTTGTGTTTTCGGTTGCTCACAGTGTGCGTGAAGACATTTAATGAGTCTGGGGAAGCGAGATTCTCTTGGCGTTCACAGCTGCGACGCTCTCCTCTCTTCTCATTTCCTATTTAAAAAAACAAACAAAACAAAACAAACTGGAATAAAATGATCAGCAGGCACATACTGTCGAAGGAAGACACAGCTGGGGGGCAGGCTGACATTTAAAATTCAGTTGTGACGAGAAACAAAATGTCTTCGTCTGGAGGTGAGCAAACACTGGTGAGCTGCGATTTAGGATGGAGGAAGTTGACACTAGTTACCAGTCAGTTTACCTCTGTGACAGGCAGCTAATTATCGTTAGGGGGAGGCGTCCTTGTTCTGCTTATCTGCTGACACAACGTGACTCTTCGGGGGGACGTTAGGTTCCTGCCTAAGAAGAAAAAAATTCAGCGTGGAGTTTTGGCACAGAGAGGATACTCGTTGTTCAAACTATTCAATCAGTCCTGCTAGATGCGGTGCTAGACGTCAAATCCTGGAGTCAGTCGTTGCGGCTCATCCGATACTGTATGTGGAAGGAACTAGATTTACATCTACAGAACTTTATTTGCACTGTTAGCGGTTTTCTCTGGGGGGGGCAAATGTTTTATTTCGATGATCCTACCTGAAGTGGAAAAAAGGGAATTGATCCTTAAAGTCAAGGGGAGGAAAAAAGAAAAAGAAGAAGCAAAAGCAGTTTTCCAGGAGCAAATCAACCATCTCTGTAGACACAATCGCTGAAGCCTTTTGTTGTTGTTGTTGTTGTTGTGGTCGTTGTTGTTGTTGTCGTTATTGTTCTGCCTTGTGGATGCCTGTTGAACACACTGTGGTGAAGGATGGACGTTTGCGCAGCGTCACATGACTTTGTTATATTTTTGACGGCTTATCATAGATGCTAAGATTAATTTTCTTTTTTTTTTGGCTGAAGGAGTCGGTGCTCTTGTAGGCATGCAGTGGTTTGGATTTTGGCCTCTGGTTCTGCGTAAAAGAGGATTTTCATTGTAAGAGTGCTTGTAAAAGTGATGAATATGGAACGTGAGACGGTTGAATAGACCTAGAATATTTTACTAAACCTAAAAAGGTAAACGGCGAGTGGGTTTTTTTTTCTTGAATGTAAGTTTGCCATGTTGGAGTGTGGAAGAGATTTTGTTGGGAGTCCCGTCGGGGCTCGTGAGCAGCGTGGAACCAAACATCCTTTAAAAAATGTGGACATTTAACAAACCGTTAATATGCAGCCGAGCAGGTGGGTTTAGAGCACGAGTGCGATCAGGGTCGTGTAAAATCCATCCTCGGGGTGTTAGCTCCTCCTGTTCCATCAGCGCACCACAAGAGCTGTTTGTCGTTCTATTTTTTTTGCTCCCTCGGTTTCTTCTACACTTTGATTTTTTTTATTAAAACAACAAAAAGAAATTTGAAAAGATCGACCGAAGCACACAGCCCTTCTTACTGCTTCGCTCCGGTTTTCTTGGGGTAAATTGCACCCGGCAGGAGTTCAATTTAAAGCGCAGGATAAAGGAAAACAGTCTTTTATATCCTTTGCTCACCTCAAGTCTACGGAAAAGGTTCAGGGTGGAAACGCTGACTCCAGCAGCCACACAGATTCAGGCTCAATGGGACTTAATCGAGCGGCGTTTTGTCTAACAGCTGTTTGTCGGTGAGCCGGTGGAACGTTTTGATTCCTTCGTCAGAGTAAAGCAGCAAGAATTGAGACGCAGGGAGGAGATTTGTCAGATTTCTGTTAGATTTAAGCTTTGGTTGGGAGGTTTGTCTACTGTAGCAGCCACTTTGGCAGATAACCAACCAAGTCTTGGGTGTTTTTACTGTATTCTAAAAGTGGAATTGGCTGGTGAAATGGTAAATAAATGATTGGTGCAGGAGTTTTGAACTGACAGCCGAGTGATAAACCGTAATTATGAAAAGACTTGAAGCGAGTTTCCCTTTCCTGCTCGTCACCAGTCGTGTGCTTGGGTCCATCTTTTAAAGTTGTCACCTCAGATGCAAAACAAAAACAAAACAAAAAAAAACCACTGTACTATACACAATATCTGTTTAGGGGGAAACGCAAAACCTACATGACGTGGGACCTTGCATGTCTCGCCAAAGTCTTCCTGCAACAAACAGCATTCTGGGTAATCCCACTAAGAGAAAACAGCTGGAGAAGGGAACGCTCCATTAAACGGCCTGTACTCCTGCTCATAGCTGCTTTTGATTTGGACGCTAAATCTTGAGTTTGCTGAAAAAATATATTTTTGGGATTTTTTGAAGGACTGACATGCACTTGGATGGGTCGATTTATTAATTCTTTTTTTGTTTTTGTTTTTCTCATCGGTGGAAATGGTTAAGAGAGAAAATGCACCATATCCACTTATTTATAAACCAATGCTGTTTATTCCATGAGAAATATCGTTAAGTTTTCTTTTTAGGGAGAAGAAAAAAGTAGAGACGCATCGAGGTCTCTATATATACGCAAAATGTCAAAAAATTCCATCCAGTGTTTGAGAAACTTGAATTTTATTTAAACTTGAAAAATGACTTTGCCTTAACTTTTATACAAGACAAGCATAGAGTTTATTTCTTTTCAAAAAAATCCCCAAAATGTTAACGAAGCGTGACACGTGGAAAATATTTCGTCGCACCGGACATCACAAGTCTTACTGAGAGAGAGAGAGTACAGATCTAGCAGCAATTTCTTTTTCCCTTTTTTTTTGTTTTTGTAAAATGTACGAAAAAGAATCACTTTGATTGTTCTTTTTGTTTCTTGTTTAATAGTTTCAGGTTGGTTTTTTTGGGGGGAAAAATATAAACCTTGTAAATGCAAAACTAGTCAATACTGTATTAAATTTGTGCACTTTGAAGTGTGTGCTTTGCTTGTACAGTTGTAAATACTCAGAAAAATATAAGAGGTACCTTAAAATGATTATAAAAATATATTGATCTTGTTGAACTATTAATGTCGCTATCGAGCTGGATGTAGGATATAAAAAAAAACTTAATGTTGTGCTTTTGGAAATATTTTTCTTTAACTTTTTTTTATTTTTAGTTTGGTGTGCAGAGTTTGAATTCTGCCGGGGGGCAGGTTGTCTGATTGTACTTTTTTTTTTTTTGTTTGTTCATTGTCTTTCATTCCATTTTTCGTACCTGTGTGGTCGGTCGTGCCCGGGTGTACAGGTGTGTCCTTAGCCCCGCCCCCCGCCCTCCCACCGCTGTGCACTGATTGGAGAGAGCCTGTGGTGCTGACAAGCTGACAAGCATCTTATTAATGAACCTCACAAAGCTGCGTGTCCACCAACATCCTCTTTAACGCTCTGGCTTCTTCTTCTTTTACTGTTTACGCTGGAAAATCGTTTTTCCAGACATTTTCTCCTCCTTTTCTTTTTTGTTTTGTTTTTGTTTTTCGGCACAAGGATGTAGAAGTTTGAATACTGAAGCTGTTTAGCAAAAAAAAAGCACTACATGTCAGATTTTTAGTCTCAACTGTGCAGCAGCAGTAGTCACTAATGCACAGTATTTTTGACATCTTTAAATACTACTGTTATAATACCAAAAGATTAATAGATGTAAAAGCTACACATAAGATACATTAAAAGTATTAATGTTTTCCAACAGAATTGTAATAGTTTCAGGAGGGAAGTAGCCTCATGTAGACCATGACACTAATACTAAACATCGATATACCGTGACGATTATGACATGTTCATACATATGCAACTCAACAGTATAATCAAACTGCATTGTGTCCACATGAGGTGGGCAGCATGACTAGACAATATGTAATGTTAGACAATATTGATAATAGGACAATAGAGAGCTGAAGTTCTGCCTCTTCTGAAGTCTTATCTGGCCACAATAATGTATTTTTCTCACCGACGGTTTCTTGGTGGTTTTGCTGAAAGGCTGAAACTTTTAATTTAAGGTTTTCTGTCCGTATTAAAAGATGGATAAGTATCTTTTAATGTGTTGGATGGTAAATTTTGAGCATTTTGTCATTGAAGGAACAGCTAAACATTTTGGGAAATATGCATGTCTTTGTGACGACGCAGAGCTGTAGTCGGGGCACGTTTAGCCTAGCTTAGCACAAAGACAGGAAACGGGGGGAACAGTTAGCCTTGTTTGGTTCAAAGTTTAAAAAGTCGTCTACCAACATCTTTTAAAGCTCATTAATTAATAAGTATCTTGTTTTCTTAATACGTTCACAAACATAGACGTAAAAAAAAATGGCAATTTGTGGTTTTGGCTTTTTTTTTGATGAACAACAGTCACAGCGTCGAGAAGCAGTCACTGCACCCGGCTGTTCGCCAAGAAATAGTCCGAGCACGTAGCAACCGCCAAAAGCACAAGTTGTCATTTTTACGTTGTTTACAGATTAAACAAACAAGGTTCACGTTAATAAGTGAGTTTTAAAGGTGCTGGTGGGTGTTTTTTTTTTTTTTATATTTTGTTTTCCTTTGAACAGATCCAGGCTAGCTGTTTCCCCGTTTCCAGTCTTTATGCTAAGCTAGGCTAACCACACCCTGACAGCAGCGCGGTCATTAATGTAAACATCGGAGTGGTATCCATCTTGGGTTTTTTTTTTTTTTTTTTTTTTTTGGACGTGCATGTCGGGGTCACTTGAGGATCTTACTGTTTACAAGTTTCAGCTTGTCAGACAGACGACAGAAACCGTCTTTGACAAAATGCAAAAACCGAAAGCGAGACGGCTAAACAGAAAATCAGGCGGGACTTCTCTTCTATATTACCGCCACGCTGACGTCGGTGTGACTACACCCTTTCGCTCCAGGTTGCACCTCCTCTAGCCGGCAAAAAAATAATGAAAAAAGAGCGATGCCTGATGGACACGTGCCAGTTTTGTCTTCTGTCTTCAGACGCGCTGTGCTTCGAGGCGGTCTGAGGTGCGGAGCCCGTGGACGAGCGCAGTAAAAAGCACATTTGAAGCACATTTCAGAACATTCACACCTTTGGGCTTGTGCGGCGTGCGACACTCGAGGTTGGGTGGGGGGGGTCGTTATCGGTGGCAAACCTGCAAGGCAATGGCCAATTTTTTGGCCCGTGGATTGTAAATTTTGGCGACACCAAGGGGGCCTCGTTTGTTAAAGACACTTCTTGGGAAATAAAGTGAACCGTTGGGTTTGTCGTCGCTGGCGGCAGGTTGAGCCAAAAGTTCCCCCACCCGAGTGTCGGTGTAGGTGCCACACGAGACATCCACTCATGTTTTCTTTCTTCTGATTTATCTGTTTGAGGTTTTTTGTTCATGTTCTTCAGCTTTCATGACTTCCTCCCCTGAGAAATAAATGTACAAATAATTTTGTTTTTGTGTTTGTTTTCGGGGAGTTCGGGACAGAAGCAGAGGCTCAACTGGAATCACAGTTCAGTTTGTGTTTTTTTTTTTTTTTTTTCTTACACGTGTTTCAGAGCGAGTTTTCTGGCACATACAGTACAGTAACATGCGCAGATTGAGATGTCTGTTTAAACCATTTGATCACATGTGGACTGCATTTTTGATGTGGCAAAGAAAACCAATAACTGTGCCATTATACAACTGTTGTTTTTGTCTTGACTGGGCAGTTTAACCTGTACATAGCTGAGCGCTTGCCATCTCGGGCTCTTAGTTTCTTGTGTTTTTTATTTTTAAGATGTGATTTTCTCGTTACCGAAAGTCCCATCAAAGACTTCTCACATCTGGAGAAATCTACAATGTGACACCACTGACTGTAGGAGCAGTTTGTTTTTGTTTCTTTGTTTTTTTCCCCCTTTGCGTTGCAACTTGCGGTCGATCCCCGCCGAGGTCGAAGACAACGTTTCGTTTTATTTTTTAATTTTTTTTATCAAACACAGACGCTGATGACGAAACCGGGCATCCCTGAACTGTGAATGTGTGCATGTGTGGAGTAAATAAATGTACCACCCGGGAAATCCAGGCCGACGCAGAGGTGCCTCTTTTCCGAAGTGCGGTACCTCAGACTGGATGGTACCTGCTCTCGGAGGGGATCTCTCTCTCTCTTTTCGGCGGCAAAGACGGCCGCGAGTTCTGCACGCCTCTCCCCGTATCGCCGGCATTAACACAAACGCTCACGTTGTGGCGTTTTGAGGAGCTCCTTTTTTTTTTTTTTTTTCCTCACAGACTTCTACGTGGAGCGTCACGCCTCATATCAGCCTGTCAGTCGCCTCAGCTCTCAGTCTCCTTCCTGTTCGCCCGAGTTGACAGTGCCATGGTTTTGTTTTTTTGTTTTTCTTTCCTCAAGGGTTGCATCTTGTCGTAAAAACGGACCTCCTTGTGGTTGTTTTATTTTTCAAAGATATAATAACGAATGCACACCAACTGACTGGAACAAGACTCGATCTCTTTATCAACTCACTGTGGTTTAACTCATTAACACTCTTACCATGCTACGCTTACAGCTGTGGACAATCGATGACTCCATCCTGTTGGGGTTGGGACAGATAATTTTGCCTAACGACACCTTTAACAGATGTGGAATGGAGGTTGCATTCAAGAGGGCTTCTTTTTTTTGTTGTTTTTGATTTGTTTGTTTTTTTTATTTTTTGGGTCTATTCTTCCATCGAGACTGGAATCAAGCGTACATGTCGGCTATAGATAATTTAAGTTACTCTGTGTCATGATGTAAAACCGTCTAATTTGGAGAAAAAAATGTAGCTTACTGAAAAATAAAGATTTAGGCACTGTTGAGGATCCACTGTGTCTTTTTTTGGCTTTTTTCTCTTTTTTTAGCAGTTTTGTGAAAAATCTGCATCTTTTTCCCTTTTTTGTAGGATTTTATTTGTATGATTTTAAATAAATACATAACATACATATATTGGCTTTGTGAGGCTGTACGGTGGGGGCTCGGGCTCAATTCTGCTTATGTGTACCATGCAGGGTTCCCACAGGTCCTTGAAATCCTTGAAAGTTTGTGAATTTGAAGAGGAAAAAAAACAGATATAAATGGACATGCGTCATTGAAAGAGCTTCAATTTATATATTTTTTTGCAAGAATAGAAAGACAAATTTAAATTCTTGTTTTTTGTTTTACTTAATGTTTTTGAATAGGCTGCGTCCTGCAGTGTTGGGTCCTTGAATGTGAGGGAATTGGGTGTGGAAAGTCCTTTTAATAAAGTCCTTGAATTTGATGTTTAAGAAGGTGTGGGAACCCTGACCATGTTCACCCTCTTATTTTGGTGTGTTCGTATGTTAACATCTGCTTATTGGCACCAAACAAAGTGCAGCCGAGGCTGATGGGAGTACGAGCTGATCAGAAAGTATTGGACAGTATTTGGCCTGAAGATGGCGCTGGATGGAAAGTTGAGGGATCACTGAAGTGATTACTCTATTCAAATGTGAAATCCAGACTTGATTTGTTTCAGTTTGTCTTTCTTTTTACCCCAACGGCATCACCGTTGTTTCCTTTTTGAATGTATATTTTATAAAAGTGCAAATTATAGAATAAGTTGTGTTGTTATAAAACAAAGACAACCACCCTGTATGACAAGTAACCATAACACGTACTGCTGATACACACATACATACATATTCACTGAGAAAAAGCATAGATTTTAGGAGGTTTAAGTTGACATTTACTTCCATTATATGCATTTCTTTGGGGCTTTTATTTTTAATGAAGGGCAATCTTAATGCTACACACTGATATTTTAAACAATTTTGTGTCAATACTTTGTGTTTTTATCCTTTTCCTGTTTTAACATCAAACGCTGACGTGCACAAAGCAGCTCCATACAGAAATGTCTTCCACAGTTTAGTTTGGAAGAACCTGACTGACCGGCAGAGAGGAGAGACGGTGAATTGTTCCATTTACAAATACAGTTAGTGTATACTACACAATTCATTTATATGTCTTTTCTGGACATACTTCAACCTTATAGAATTGTTTTATTTATTAAGATGTTAAGTCTACTAGTCTGAATCTTGTTGAGATGAATTAAAACAGTCAAACAGACCTTCAGATCCATACTTATTTTTAGTAAGTAGTAGTAAGTAAACTTAATTTCAATGTTAGACATCCGGGATCAATTGTCAGCACAACTCTCATGATCTCTTCCTGACATGACAACGATGTAAGAGGTGTTTATGTACGATGGGTCACAAATTTGTTTTATTTATTTGTTTGAATGAGTCCACTCCTCCTAGTCATACTAATACATTCCTCGAGGCACTGGCCGAGGAGGAGGAGTTGCAGCCATCTTCGACTCAAGCTTATTATTCAACCCTAAACCTAAAGTTAGTTTTAACTCATTTGAAAGTCTTGTTCTTAGTCTTTCACACTCAATGTGGAAAACTGTACAGCCAATTCTATTTGTCATAGTGTACCGTGCTCCTGGTCCGTATTCTGAATTTTTAGCAGAATTCTCAGAGTTTTTAACAAGTTTAGTCCTCAAAACAGATAAAGTCATTATTGTAGGTGATTTTAATATTCACATGGACGTCGTTAATGATAGCCTTAGTTCTGCGTTTATCTCACTATTAGATTCGATTGGTTTCTGTCAGAGTGTAAACAAACCCACTCATTGTTTTAACCATACCCTCGATCTTGTTCTGTCATATGGAATCGAAATTGAAGATTTAAAAGTCTTCCCACAAAATTCTGTCTTATCAGACCATTATTTAATAACTTTTGAATTTATATTACTGGACTATAGGCCATTAGGCAAACATTCCTTTAGTAGATGCCTGTCTGATAGTGCTGTAGCTAAATTTAAAGAAGTGATTCCATCACCATTTAATTCAATGCCATGTCTCGATGTAACGGAGGACTCCTGTGCTAACTTTAGTCCCTCCCAAATTGATTATCTGGTTGATAGTGCTGCAGGCTCGCTGCGACAGCTCTTGATTCTATTGCCCCTATCAAAAAGAAAATAATAAAACAAAAGAGGTTAGCTCCATGGTATAACTCCTTAACCCGCAAGTTAAAAGAAACATCGCGAAAATTAGAAAGGAAATGGCGTTCCACCAAACTGGAGGAAACTCATCTAGTTTGGCAAGATAGTCTTAGAACATACAGGAAGGAGGAGCCTATTACTCCTCATTAATAGAGGAACATAAGAACAACCCTAGGTTTCTTTTCAGCACTGTAGCCAGGCTGACACAGAGTCAGAGCTCTGTTGAGCCATGTATTCCCAGAGCTCTCAGTAGTAATAACTTCATGAGCTTCTTTGATGATAAAATTCTAACTATTAGAGAAAAAAATTATCATCTTGTGCCCTCAGCCAGTTCAGATATATCTTCAAGTACAGGAACCTCAGAAGCAGCTGTAGAACCAGATTAATATTTAGACTGTTTTTCTCCAATTGACCTTTACCACCTAACTTCAATGATTTTTTCGTCTAAACCAACAACCCGCCTCTTAGACCCCATCCCAACCAGGCTGCTTAAAGAAGTTTTACCCTTAGTTAGCACTTCTTTACTAGACATGATCAATCTGTCTTTATTAACAGGCTGTGTACCACAGTCCTTTAAAGCAGCTGTAATTAAACATCTTCTTAAAAAGCCTACGCTTGATCCAAGGGTTTTAGCCAATAATAGACCTATATCTAACCTTCCCTTTCTCTCCAAAATCCTTGAGAAAGTGGTCGTTAATCAGTTATGTGACTTTCTAAACAGCAATAGTTTATTTGAGGATTTTCAGGCAGGATTTAGGGAATTTCACAGCACAGAGACAGCACTGGTGAGAGTGACAAACCACCTTTTGATTGCGTCAGACAAAGGATTTGTCTCTGTACTTGTTCTGTTAGATCTTAGTGCCGCTTTCGATACCATTGACCATTGTATCCTATTACAGAGACTGGAGCATTTGATTGGCGTCATAGGACCCGCACTAAGCTGGTTTCAGTCGTATATATCAGATAGATTTCAGTTTGTCCATGTAAATGATGAATCCTCCGTGCACACGGAAGTTAGTCATGGAGTTCCACAAGGTTCAGTGCTCGGACCACTTTTATTTACCTTGTATATGTTTCCTTTAGGCAATATTATCAGGAAACACTCCAGAAACTTTCACTGCTATGCAGATGATACTCAATTATACTTATCGATAAAGCCAGATGAAACCGGTAAGTTATCCAAGCTTCAGGCATGTATTAAGGACATAAAAGACTGGATGACCTGCAATTTTCTGCTATTAAACCCAAACAAAACTGAAATTATTGTTCTGGGTCCTAAACACCTGCGAGACGCACTATGTATAGATATAGTTACTCTAGATGGCATTGCCCTGGCCTCTAGCACCGCTGTAAGGAGTCTAGGAGTAATCTTTGATCAGGACATGTCCTTTAATACCCATATAAAACAGACTTCAAGGACTGCCTTCTTCCACTTACGTAACATTATAAAAATCAGACATATCCTGTCTCAAAAAGATGCAGAAAAACTAGTTCATGCATTTGTTACTTCTAGGTTAGATTATTGTAATTCCTTATTATCGGGCTGCCCCGATAAGTCTCTAAAGACTCTTCAGCTGATCCAGAATGCGGCTGCACGTGTAGTGACAGGAACTAGCAAAAGAGAACATATTTCTCCAATATGAGCTTCTCTGCACTGGCTCCCTGTGAAATTTTGAATAGAATTTAAAGTCGTCCTCCTCACTTTCAAAGCTCTTATTGGTCATTCACCATCATATCTAAAAGAGCTGATAGTACCGTATTACCCCACTAGAGCACCACGCTCACAGAATGCAGGGTTACTTGTGGTACCTAAAGTCTCTAAAAGTAGAATGGGAGCCAGAGCCTTTAGTTATCAAGCTCCTCTTCTGTGGAACCAGCTCCCAGTTTGGGTTCAGGAGGCAGACACCCTCTCTTCGTTTAAGAGTATGCTAAAAACGTTCCTTTTTGATAAAGCCTATAGTTAGGGCTGGCTCAGATGAGTCCTGAACCATCCCTTAGTTATGCTGTTATAGGCTTAAGACTGCCGGGGGACTTCCTATGACGCACTGAGCTTCTCTCTCCTCCTCTCCCTCTCTATCTGTATAAATTCCTATCCCACTAATACAGGTTACCAACTCCACTTCTTCCTGGTAGTCCTTGTGCTTTCTTCGCTTTTTCACCTTCTCACTTTCTGCAGGTATTTCTTCCTCTGGAGCTGTAGATTCTGGATCTGTGATTGCCGGCCGTCTACTGCCCCCATGTTCCTGCTCCACACTCACTGCTGCAGTTGTTATTATTATTAGTCTGATTTGTTGTCTGTCCTCCTGTTCTGTCTCCCCTCTCCCCCTCTCTCCTCCCCTTTCAACCCAACTCGGTCGATGCAGATGGCCGCCCACCCAGAGCCTGGTTCTGCTCGAGGTTTCTACCTGTTAAAAGGGATTTTTTCTTCGCCACTGTCGCCAAGTGCTGCTCATGGTGGGAACTGTTGGGTCTCTGTAAATAATATTTTAAAGAGTATGGTCTAGACCTACTCTATGTGAAAGCGTCTTGAGATAACTTTTGTTATGATTTGGCGCTATACAAATAAAATTGACTTGACTTGACTAGTCTTGTTATCCATGCACTGTTTCCTGTTTTATTTTGTAGTAGTCTCCTTTCTTCTCGTTTCTGTCTCTTCACTTCCTGCCTTTGTAATTGTCTTCATCTGTTCCGTATTAACCTCACCTGTCACTTCCTTCCCATGATCCTTTGTTCCTCGTCAATTTGTGCCTGTTCCTGGCTGCGTTTTGCTTATAAGGTTATTCTCTGATTAAAACCTCTGAAGATCGGCCTCTGTCTGACTGTGGGTCCTTCCCTTGTGCTCCTGGCTACCGGCCGTGACAGAAACACTGTCAAAAACTGACATTTTTTTACTCCATTCAGACCCTGTCTCCTCGTTTTACAAGTGCACATTCCTGACTAGACTTTATCTGACTTTATGGATGAAAGCACACATTTAGTTTAATATTTATTTGCATTTTATTTGATCTCATCTTGTTTTATTTTGTGAATGTGCCTTCTTCAGGTCTCCTCATCCAGGGATCCATTGAGGACACCATAATGGAAAATCACGTTATCAAAGACCAGGATGCCAGAGTATAAACCAGAGGACAAAATGGTGTGACATGATTTAGATAACTGGGTTTGTGGCCGCTATTTAGTTTGAACCTAAACTACCCTCCTGAACTCATCATGGAGCTGGAAAGCGACGCACTCTCCGGATCAGTTTCAAAGACGATCAGTGTGCTGTTACCAGTGTGTGATTATGGACATTATTGTTTCCTCCATTGCACTGATGGTGGACTCGATGTGTTCTACAAACTTTGGAGATGCACTTTAGTTCATCTCACATGGACTTGGACCGTCTTCTGTATCTTACCTCCCTCCTGCTTCTTTTGTTGTTGTTCCTTTTAGACCGGCTGACTGACTGCTTTTGTCTTGTGGCACATTTTATTTTAAAAACAGAGCCTTTTAATAGGAGAGTTTTTATTGACTACTCTCACAAAGAGAGACATTTAACAGTCCAGTGACATGATACAATGATGGGAAGTAAGTCAGAACTTGATTTGGATTGGAAAATATTAGTATTTGTCATAAGGCAGATGTTTTAAGTACATACATGGTGTTTTATTAGGTTCTACCTGTCCCCTCCCAAACCCTACACTTATTTGAACTGTTATTACAGTGTTTTGTATTCAGGCTCTGGGTGGATTTTGAGTCCAACTTGTTCAGTTTTCTTTGACCAAAGTTATTTTTGTTTACGAAAAGTTTATTTTTTTTGCTTATTACCATATTTGCTTTCAAAAATGTACGGTACTAAATGTTGTACTTAAAAGATTCAGCAGGACCAAGCAGGTATAATGATGTACAAAATACTTTAGTCAGAAGTCAGATAAATAAAACATGTCAAAGCTTTACAACTCAAAGCTGTGAGACCTGCTTGAGCAGATTAGGTGAAAGCGTGTTTAAAATACAGAAAGAAGTCATGTTAGTTTGACGAATAAGAATTCAGTATATTGAACATGAATCAATGTATTTCAGTTAACATTATATTAATATGTTCAACATTTTTCATGTTAATCCAACAGATTTTTTCACAGACCACACACCCCTCCCTGGTGAATCACAAACATGAATATCTGTTTTCATCTGATCAACATATATTTTCTATTTTGTAACAAACAGGAATCTCACTTTAGCATTCAGTTCTCATATCAGTAAAATATTTAAGTTTTATCTCAGGGTGTAAATAGCATTTGGGAATGTGACATTTGAGGATGAAGGTTAACATTTCTCTGACTTGTTGGATTTCCGATTAAACAACATTGTAACCAAATGAAATCAATCATATAATTATTTCATGACTGGACCTGATATAGGCTGCACATTTTCTATTTGTTGTTAAAATTTTTCACTTGTTGTAACAGCTGAGTCTCTCACTGGCTGAGTGACGACTGAGAAAACTTCTCAGGAACAACATAAATCTCCACCAACCATAAATTATTGTTCTGATGATTTAAAATGAGACTGAATGAACACATTCTTACTATTCTTATACTTTTTCAATCAGCTCTCAGCAACAAACATGAAAAAAAGGGAAAGAAAAAAACACAGAATTAACCCACTGGCCCTTAAAAGACTTCTGTCTATTTCAGTTTACAGAACTCAGCAGTGTCGTCAATATAAAAAGGCCGAAGTCCAGCATAGAGAGGCTGAGTGAATGTGGTCTGGACTCTGTGGAGGAGAGTCATGGTTTCAGAGACGCTGTAGAAGGACAGAATACCTGCACTGTGATCCAGGTACACTCCAACTCTGGAGGACAGAGGACCTGAGACAGGAGTTTTGATATTGTTGTACCACAAGTTATAACTGTTATTGTTGCATCTTAATGCCCAAGATTTGTCATTTTGTCCAAATGCACATTCACTCGACCCCCCTGCTCGCCTGATGTTCTTGTATGTGACTGCTACGTCAACTCTCCCCCCCCCTCTCCTCTCCACCTCCCAGTAACAACGTCCAGTCAGACTCTCTCTACTCAGGACCTGACAATAATCAGTGAATCTGTCTGGGTGACTAGAATAAGACTGTTTTTCTCTCATTACTGTTGCTTTTCTGTTCCCCTCAGATAATAACAGATATGTGCGTGCTGTGTTTGGATCCAGTGTGAGTTCACGTGAATATTTTAAGAATTCAGCTCTGGTCTTGGGCTCTGGTTGTGGATTTGACAGTAAATCATCCACTTCAGTCACTGTCAGTGAGATGTTTGTCCATGTGTCCCTCAGGACGTCCTGTAGTTTCTCTCTGAGCTCTGACACAGCTGCTGTCAGGTCCTCAAAGTACCTCAGAGGACGGATCTTGATGCTGGATGAGTCTGCAGCCTCACTGAGTGCTGACAGTGAGGGGTAGTTGTGTAGAAACTGGGTGTGATCCTCTGTGTGTGAGAGCTGCTTCAGCTCAGCATCTTTCCTCTTCAGCTCAGTGATCTCCTGCTGCAGCTTCTCCTGAAGCTCTTTGACTCTCCTGACTTCAGTTTGCTGCTGGGATCTGACCTGCTGCTTCACATCAGAGCTTCTTTTCTCCATGAGACGGATCAGCTGGGTGAAGATCTCCTGGCTGTCCTCCACTGCTTTATCAGCAGAGCGATTGATGGCCTCCACCTCCTGCTGAAGCTCCTTCACATCTTTCTCTCTGTCCTGGATTCTCTGCTGGAGGTTTAGTCGACTCACCTCGAGCTCTCTCTGCCTCTCGGTCCTTTCTGCTGCAGCTGACACTGTGTCGTGGCCTTTATGTTCATCCACAGAGCAGAGATAACAGATACACTGCTGATCAGTACGGCAGAACATCTTCATCACCTCGTCATGACGGGAGCAGATGTTCTCCTGGAGCTTCTTGGAGGGGTCCACCAGCTTGTGTTTCTCAAAGGCAGGTGATTCATAATGAAGCTGGAGGTGTTTCTCACAGTAAGAGATCAGACACATCAGACAGGACTTGACAGCTTTCAGTTTCCTCCCAGTGCAGACATCACAGGCCACATCTTCAGGTCCAGCATAGCAGAGATCAGCAGGAGCAGCTTGGAGTCCAGTCTTCTTCAGCTCCTCCACTAAAACTGCTAACATGGTGCTTTTCACCAGGACAGGCCTCGGTGTGAAGGTCTGCCTGCACTGAGGGCAGCTGGAGATTTTCTTCTTGTCCTCTCCATCCCAGAAGCCTTTAATACAGTTCATGCAGTAGCTGTGTCCACAGGGAATAGTCACCGGATCCTTCAGGAGATCCAGACAGATCGAACAAGAAATTGTTTCTCGGTCCAGCTGAACTCCTTTCTGCGCCATTTCACCTCTCAGTGTCAACGACTGTCTAAGTTTCACTTCCCTATAACAGAAACTAGTCTGAGCTCTGATCTAAACAGCATGTGTCTCTGCAGTGAATGGAGCCTGTCAGCTCCTGCACTTCACCACATGTTGGTTACACCCATCTGCAAACTGTAGATCTGAAGGGAGGGAACCAGGAAACACATGGACAGAGTGGAGCTCTCTGTGTTAGAGAGCAGGAGGAGGAGGGAGGGGTTATCAAGCTGTGATTCACTCCAGGAAGAAGAGCTGTTTGAGAGAGATATTGTGTGTTTATCATTTGTTTACAATAGAGCTCATCACTCATTTAAAATCATATATATGTGTCCTTATTTTTTCAAATTTCTGAGTGGTCCTCTATCTTAGTTTAATCAAACTTTTGTTTTATTACAATAATTCAAATACAGTACATGAAACACAGATAGATTAATCACTGATGTAAAAGTAATGAAACTCCTATAATGTAATAAAATATAATGAAACATAATTTTTTAAGAACAGGTTTAATTCAAAAATAATTTTGATCAAAATGTTTATTTTAATGTTAGATGCATTTAAACAAATAAATCCAATAAGTTACCTGTTCAACCCTGAATCCTATGGGGTTCCATTTGTGCCACAATGATGTCGTTTGCACACTGTATGTCAACTGAACATGTGACGAAATATTTGTCTATGTCTATTCATCTGTGTTGTTTTGAATAAAGCTGCTGAATGCACACTGTGTGCATAAACTTTAGCAGAATGAACAGTCCAGTTTCTTATAATGACATAGTTCAACGTGGCTAGAACTACCAGGAAGGACGTCCTGCTGCTGACGGCCAGTAACACCTCGTGTACGTCCAGCAGCTTTCATTTGTAGGGGGAATTTATTTTTTAACCATAATGGAACGTCTTGTTTGGACGTTCAAACAACGGTCATTCAACGTCCCAATGTTTGCTGAGAAACGACAGAGAGGATGAAACGTCAGGACAAATGACAGGGAGCGCAACAAGACGACCGAAGTACAGTTGAATAGACATAGACAAATGTTTTGTCACATGTTCAGTTGACATAGACAGTGTGCAAGTAACATCATTTTGGCACAAATGGAACCCCATACCTCACTGCAGCTCTGTCTCATTACTGCTGAAGGATGTCTTTACATGTGTCCACTATTTACTTTGTCCAGTATGATTTTGTTGCATTCAGTTGTTGGAGTAATGAGTCCATATATTCTTTGAGGCAGTGATCCAGACTATAACAGCTTTTGTTTTTGTATTTTCCACTTCATTAAGATTACCTGTTTTACTGACAGAGATCCAGAAGTAATAAGTCACTGTGTTTACTTTTGCTTTACATTCTGATGTTGTTTTCAGAGTAAACTATGACTTGGCAGAAGGGAATCTGTATATAGTTTCTAATCAGCTTAAAAACATGGTCTAAATTATGCAGACAAAGTGAGTTGAGGAGCTTTAACCTCCACTACATCCCTGGTCAGCAGGATGAAGGCGCCCTCTTGTGTTGTGCATCAGTTTTCACATTTCACTTGTTAACCTGCTGTGATGTTCACTGCAGGAAGACATGTAAAAGCTTCACTGAGCCTTTGGCAGCTTCAAACAACATCAGTAAAGAGAGATTTACATATATGTAATATCACACTATGTCAGTTTGTTCACAGGAGTCACAGCCTGTAACACTGATGCTGCATTCAGGTCACATGGGAAAGATGGTAGAGAAGAGTTTCCTGATTTTATGACTGGACCTGATATAGGCTGCACATTCTCCATTTGTTGTTGATGTTAAAATATTTGTCTTGCTGTAAAAGCTGAGTCTCTCACTGGCTGAGTGACGACTGAGAAAACTTCTCAGGAACAACATAAATCTCCACCAACCATAAATTATTGTTCTGATGATTTAAAATGAGACTGAATGAACACATTCTTCCTATTTTTACACAAAATAAGTTTAAGAATCAATATACAGAATTTAAATCACCGTCCCTTTAATGACTTCGGTCTATTTGAGTTTACAGAACTCAGCAGTGAATGAATAATGGAATTCAACATAAAGTCCAGCATAGAGAGGCTGAGTGAATGTGGTCTGGACTCTGTGGAGGAGAGTCATGGTTTCAGAGACGCTGTAGAAGGACAGAATACCTGCACTGTGATCCAGGTACACTCCAACTCTGGAGGACTCAGGACCTGAGACGGGAGTTTCGACATTGTTGTACAAAAATGTATAACTGTATGTGTAACAATCTAACGCCCAAGATTTGTCATTGAATCCAAATTGACATTCATGCCCTCTCCCTGCTCTGCTGATATTCTTGTATGCGACTGCTACATAAACGGTTTCTCCTCTCCACTCCACCTCCCAGTAACAACGTCCAGTCAGACTCTCTCTACTCAGGACCTGCCACAAATCAGTGAATCTGTCTGGGTGACTAGAGTAAGACTGTTCATCCATAATGGTTACTTTTCTGTTCCCCTCAGATAATAACAGATTTGTGTTTGCTGTGTTTGGATCCAGTGTGATTTCACGTGAATATTTTAAGAACTCAGCTCTGGTCTTGGGCTCTGGTTGTGGATTTGACAGTAAAACATCCACTTCAGTCACTGTCAGTGAGATGTTTGTCCATGTGTCCCTCAGGACGTCCTGTAGTTTCTCTCTGAGCTCTGACACAGCTGCTGTCAGGTCCTCAAAGAGCCTCAGAGGACGGATCTTGATGCTGGATGAGTCTGCAGCCTCACTGAGTGCTGACAGTGAGGGGTAGTTGTGTAGAAACTGGGTGTGATCCTCTGTGTGTGACAGCTTCTTCAGCTCAGCGTCTTTCCTCTTCAGCTCAGTGATCTCCTGCTGCAGCTTCTCCTGAAGCTCTTTGACTCTCCTCACTTCAGTTTGCTGCTGGGATCTGACCTGCTGCTTCACATCAGAGCTTCTTTTCTCCATGAGACGGATCAGCTGGGTGAAGATCTCCTGGCTGTCCTCCACTGCTTTATCAGCAGAGCGATTGATGGCCTCCACCTCCTGCTGAAGCTCCTTCACATCTTTCTCTCTGTCCTGGATTCTCTGCTGGAGGTTTAGTCGACTCACCTCGAGCTCTCTCTGCCTCTCGGTCCTTTCTGCTGCAGCTGACACTGTGTCGTGGCCTTTATGTTCATCCACAGAGCAGAGATAACAGATACACTGCTGATCAGTACGGCAGAACATCTTCATCACCTCATCATGACGAGAGCAGATGTTCTCCTGGAGCTTCTTGGAGGGGTCCACCAGCTTGTGTTTCTCAAAGGCAGGTGATTCATAATGAAGCTGGAGGTGTTTCTCACAGTAAGAGATCAGACACATCAGACAGGACTTGACAGCTTTCAGTTTCCTCCCAGTGCAGACATCACAGGCCACATCTTCAGGTCCAGCATAGCAGAGATCAGCAGGAGCAGCTTGGAGTCCAGTCTTCTTCAGCTCCTCCACTAAAACTGCTAACATGGTGCTTTTCACCAGGACAGGCCTCGGTGTGAAGGTCTGCCTACACTGAGGGCAGCTGGAGATTTTCTTCTCGTCCTCTCCATCCCAGAAGCCTTTAATACAGTTCATGCAGTAGCTGTGTCCACAGGGAATAGTCACCGGATCCTTCAGTAGATCCAGACAGATCGAACAGGAGAAGGTTTCTCGGTCCAGCTGAACTCCTTTCTGCGCCATTTCACCTCTCAGTGTCAACGACTGTCTAAGTTTCACTTCCCTATAACAGAAACTAGTCTGAGCTCTGATCTAAACAGCATGTGTCTCTGCAGTGAATGGAGCCTGTCAGCTCCTGCACTTCACCACATGTTGGTTACACCCATCTGCAAACTGTAGATCTGAAGGGAGGGAACCAGGAAACACATGGACAGAGTGGAGCTCTCTGTGTTAGAGAGCAGGAGGAGGAGGGAGGGGTTATCAAGCTGTGATTCACTCCAGGAAGAAGAGCTGTTTGAGAGAGATATTGTGTGTTTATCATTTGTTTACAATAGAGCTCATCACTCATTTAAAATCATATATATGTGTCCTTATTTTTTCAATTTTCTGAGTGGTCCTCTATCTTAGTTTAATCAAACTTTTGTTTGATTACAATAATTCAAATACAGTACATGAAACACAGATAGATTAATCACTGTTGTAAAAGTAATGAAACTCCTATAATGTAATAAAATATAATGAAACATCATTTTTTAAAAACAGGTTTTATTCAAAAATAATTTTGATCAAAATGTTTATTTTAATGTTAGATGCATTTAAACAAATAAATCCAATAAGTTACCTGTTCAACCCTGAATCCTATGGGGTTCCATTTGTGCCACAATGATGTCGTTTGCACACTGTATGTCAACTGAACATGTGACAAAATATTTGTCTATGTCTATTCATCTGTGTTGTTTTGAATAAAGCTGCTGAATGCACACTGTGTGCATAAACTTTAGCAGAATGAACAGTCCAGTTTCTTATAATGACATAGTTCAACGTGGCTAGAACTACCAGGAAGGACGTCCTGCTGCTGACGGCCAGTAACACCTCGGACGTCCAGCAGCTTTCATTTGTAGGGGGAATTTATTTTTTAACCATAATGGAACGTCTTGTTTGGACGTTCAAACAACGGTCATTCAACGTCCCAATGTTTGCTGAGAAACGACAGAGAGGATGAAACGTCAGGACAAATGACAGGGAGCGCAACAAGACGACCGAAGTACAGTTGAATAGACATAGACAAATGTTTTGTCACATGTTCAGTTGACATAGACAGTGTGCAAGTAACATCATTTTGGCACAAATGGAACCCCATACCTCACTGCAGCTCTGTCTCATTACTGCTGAAGGATGTCTTTACATGTGTCCACTATTTACTTTGTCCAGTATGATTTTGTTGCATTCAGTTGTTGGAGTAATGAGTCCATATATTCTTTGAGGCAGTGATCCAGACTATAACAGCTTTTGTTTTTGTATTTTCCACTTCATTAAGATTACCTGTTTTACTGACAGAGATCCAGAAGTAATAAGTCACTGTGTTTACTTTTGCTTTACATTCTGATGTTGTTTTCAGAGTAAACTATGACTTGGCAGAAGGGAATCTGTATATAGTTTCTAATCAGCTTAAAAACATGGTCTAAATTATGCAGACAAAGTGAGTTGAGGAGCTTTAACCTCCACTACATCCCTGGTCAGCAGGATGAAGGCGCCCTCTTGTGTTGTGCATCAGTTTTCACATTTCACTTGTTAACCTGCTGTGATGTTCACTGCAGGAAGACATGTAAAAGCTTCACTGAGCCTTTGGCAGCTTCAAACAACATCAGTAAAGAGAGATTTACATATATGTAATATCACACTATGTCAGTTTGTTCACAGGAGTCACGGCCTGTAACACTGATGCTGCATTCAGGTCACATGGGAAAGATGGTAGAGAAGAGTTTCCTGATTTTATGACTGGACCTGATATAGGCTGCACATTCTCCAATTGTTGTTGATGTTAAAATATTTGTCTTGCTGTAAAAGCTGAGTCTCTCACTGGCTGAGTGACGACTGAGAAAACTTCTCAGGAACAACATAAATCTCCACCAACCACAAATTATTGTTCTGATGATTTAAAATGAAACTGAACAAACAAATTCTTCCTAGTTTATCAGTGTTTTAGGTCTGTGTAATAAATCCTCTTTATTGATGAAGTGCACAAACAAAATGTTGGTTGTAAAAAGCAACAAGTGATAGAAAACTCTGCTCATTTCTCTGTGATGAAGCTGATTTAGTGACGAAGGTTGAAAGGACAGAGACTGACTGACAAACGCTCTTCTGCTCTGAACATGAACACTGAACTTTGTGATGTTTCAGGAGGAAAACTGCCTCAGTTAAACTCTCATATTAGTTTAATATTTTCTCCATCCACTTTGTATGAGACCCTGGAATGAAGACAAAATACTTTGTTCATGTTTGTATATTCACGATGGAAACCTGCAGTTTGTTCACACGTCCATCAGTAAAGTCTGTTCAATGACTCTTGATCAATGATTTCATGTACAGATTCACTTCATCCACACAATCAGTTTGTTTGACCTGAATCTAATGAATGATCTCCTTATTGATTATGATCATGATAAACAGTTTTATAATAGCTCAAACTAACAGCAACATTTGGTCTGACAAACAAATAAATGTAGGTGTAATTATAGATTTCCTTACAAAGTGTTAAGAACAAAATATCTACAATTGAGGAAGGTCTGGTGCTTTCTGTCTTCAGATACATGCAGTGGAAGAGAAACAACAACATACAAAAACATTAATACAAATATTCATCAAACATTTAGAGCACAGACAAGTTTACATTTTCATGCAGAGAAATGTGAGTTCAGGTAAACAAAAGTCATCCTGAGCAGTGAGAGCCTCCATGGCTGAACAGACACAGGAAGGAGCGCCACCTAAAGAAGCTCAAACATTTACAGAACAACTAATGACAAGATGTCAAAGTCCCTCCCATAATGTTTGATTGACAGGTGATGTCTGTGCAGTGAAGAAAGGCCACAACAATCAGCTCTCAGCAACAAACAGGAAGACAAAAGTTTAAGAATTAAAACACAGAATTAACCCACTGGCCCTTAAAATACTTCTGTCTATTTCAGTTTACAGAACTCAGCAGTTGTTCCACATGTATAAAGAAACCAAACTCCAGCATAGAGAGGCTGAGTGAATGTGGTCTGGACTCTGTGGAGGAGAGTCATGGTTTCAGAGACGCTGTAGAAGGACAGAATACCTGCACTGTGATCCAGGTACACTCCAACTCTGGAGGACTGAGGACCTGAGACGGGAGTTTCGACATTGTTGTACCAAAATGTATAACTGTTATTGTTGCATCTTAATGCCCAAGATTTGTCATTTTGTCCAAATACACATTCACTTAACCCCCCTGCTCGCCTGATATTCTTGTATGAAACAGCTACACAAACTCCCCCCCCTCTCCTCTCCACCTCCCAGTAACAACGTCCAGTCAGACTCTCTCTACTCAGGACCTGCCACAAATTAGTGAATCTGTCTGGGTGACTAGAATAAAACTGTTCTTCTCTCATTACTGTTGCTTTTGTGTTCCCCTCAGATAATAACAGATATGTGTTTGCTGTGTTTGGATCCAGTGTGATTTCACGTGAATATTTTAAGAATTCAGCTCTGGTCTTGGGCTCCAGTTGCGACAGTAAAACATCCACTTCAGTCACTGTCAGTGAGATGTTTGTCCACGTGTCCCTCAGGACGTCCTGTAGTTTCTCTCTGAGCTCTGACACAGCTGCTGTCAGGTCCTCAAAGAGCCTCAGAGGACGGATCTTGATGCTGGATGAGTCTGCAGCCTCACTGAGTGCTGACAGTGAGGGGTAGTTGTGTAGAAACTGGGTGTGATCCTCTGTGTGTGACAGCTTCTTCAGCTCAGCATCTTTCCTCTTCAGCTCAGTGATCTCCTGCTGCAGCTTCTCCTGAAGCTCTTTGACTCTCCTCACTTCAGTTTGCTGCTGGGATCTGACCTGCTGCTTCACATCAGAGCTTCTTTTCTCCATGAGACGGATCAGCTGGGTGAAGATCTTCTGGCTGTCCTCCACTGCTTTATCAGCAGAGCGATCGATGGCCTCCACCTCCTGCTGAAGCTCCTTCACATCTTTCTCTCTGTCCTGGATTCTCTGCTGGAGGTTTAGTCGACTCACCTCGAGCTCTCTCTGCCTCTCGGTCCTTTCTGCTGCAGCTGACACTGTGTCGTGGCCTTTATGTTCATCCACAGAGCAGAGATAACAGATACACTGCTGATCAGTACGGCAGAACATCTTCATCACCTCGTCATGACGAGAGCAGATGTTCTCCTGGAGCTTCTTGGAGGGGTCCACCAGCTTGTGTTTCTCAAAGGCAGGTGATTCATAATGAAGCTGGAGGTGTTTCTCACAGTAAGAGATCAGACACATCAGACAGGACTTGACAGCTTTCAGTTTCCTCCCAGTGCAGACATCACAGGCCACATCTTCAGGTCCAGCATAGCAGAGATCAGCAGGAGCAGCTTGGAGTCCAGTCTTCTTCAGCTCCTCCAGTAAAGCTGCAAACATGACATTTTTCAGCAGGACAGGCCTCGGTGTGAAGGTCTGCCTACACTGAGGGCAGCTGGAGATTTTCTTCTCGTCCTCTCCATCCCAGAAGCCTTTAATACAGTTCATGCAGTTGCTGTGTCCACAGGGAAGAGTCACCGGATCCTTCAGTAGATCCAGACAGATCGAACAGGAGAAGGTTTCCTGGTCCACCTGAACTCCTTTCTGCGCCATTTCACCTGTCTGAGTTTCACTTCCTTTCACCTGTCTGACTTTCACTTCCCTATAACAGAAACTAGTCTGAGCTCTGATCTAAACAGCATGTGTCCCTGCAGTGAATGGAGCCTGTCAGCTCCTGCACTTCACCACATGTTGGTTACACCCATCTGCAAACTGTAGATCTGAAGGGGAGGGAACCAGGAAACACATGGACAGAGTGGAGCTCTCTGTGTTAGAGAGCAGGAGGAGGAGGGAGGGGTTATCAAGCTGTGATTCACTCCAGGAAGAAGAGCTGTTTGAGAGAGATATTGTGTGTTTATCATTTGTTTACAATAGAGCTCATCACTCATTTAAAATCATATATATGTGTCCTTATTTTTTCAATTTTCTGAGTGGTCCTCTATCTTAGTTTAATCAAACTTTTGTTTGATTACAATAATTCAAATACAGTACATGAAACACAGATAGATTAATCACTGATGTAAATGGTAATGTGGTAATGAGACTCCAATAATATAATAAAATATAATGAAACAATATAATTTGATAAAGTCCTTTAAGTAATTTTTTTTAGAAAAAGGTTAAATTCAAAAATAATTTTGATCAAAAGTTTATTTTAATGTTAGACGCATTTAAACAAATAAATCCAATAAGTTACCTGTTCAACCCTGAATTCTATGGGGTTCCATTTATGCCAAAACGGTCATTCAACGTCGCAATGTTTGCTGAGAAACGACAGAGAGGATGAAACATCAGGACAAATGACAGGGAGCGCAACAAGACGACCGAAGTACAGTTGAATAGACATAGACAAATGTTTTGTCACATGTTCAGTTGACATAGACAGTGTGCAAGTAACATCATTTTGGCACAAATGGAACCCCATACCTCACTGCAGCTCTGTCTCATTACTGCTGAAGGATGTCTTTACATGTGTCCACTATTTACTTTGTCCAGTATGATTTTGTTGCATTCAGTTGTTGGAGTAATGAGTCCATATATTCTTTGAGGCAGTGATCCAGACTATAACAGCTTTTGTTTTTGTATTTTCCACTTCATTAAGATTACCTGTTTTACTGACAGAGATCCAGAAGTAATAAGTCACTGTGTTTACTTTTGCTTTACATTCTGATGTTGTTTTCAGAGTAAACTATGACTTGGCAGAAGGGAATCTGTATATAGTTTCTAATCAGCTTAAAAACATGGTCTAAATTATGCAGACAAAGTGAGTTGAGGAGCTTTAACCTCCACTACATCCCTGGTCAGCAGGATGAAGGCGCCCTCTTGTGTTGTGCATCAGTTTTCACATTTCACTTGTTAACCTGCTGTGATGTTCACTGCAGGAAGACATGTAAAAGCTTCACTGAGCCTTTGGCAGCTTCAAACAACATCAGGAAAGAGAGATTTACATATATGTAATATCACACTATGTCAGTTTGTTCACAGGAGTCACAGCCTGTAACAATGATGCTGCATTCAGGTCACATGGGAAAGATGGTAGAGAAGAGTTTCCTGATTTTATGACTGGACCTGATATAGGCTGCACATTCTCCATTTGTTGTTGACGTTAAAATATTTGTCTTGCTGTAAAAGCTGAGTCTCTCACTGGCTGAGTGACGACTGAGAAAACTTCTCAGGAACAACATAAATCTCCACCAACCATAAATTATTGTTCTGATGATTTAAAATGAGACTGAATGAACAAATTCTTCCTATTTTTACACAAAATAAGTTTAAGAATCAATATACAGAATTTAAATCACCGTCCCTTTAATGACTTCGGTCTATTTGAGTTTACAGAACTCAGCAGTGAATGAATAATGGAATTCAACATAAAGTCCAGCATAGAGAGGCTGAGTGAATGTGGTCTGGACTCTGTGGAGGAGAGTCATGGTTTCAGAGACGCTGTAGAAGGACAGAATACCTGCACTGTGATCCAGGTACACTCCAACTCTGGAGGACCGAGGACCTGAGACAGGAGTTTCGACATTGTTGTACCAAAATTTATAACTGCATGTGTAACAATCTAACGCCCAAGATTTGTCATTGAATCCAAATTGACATTCATGCCCTCTCCCTGCTCTGCTGATATTCTTGTATGTGACTGCTACATAAACGGTTTCTCCTCTCCACTCCACCTCCCAGTAACAACGTCCAGTCAGGCTCTCTCTACTCAGGACCTGACACAAATCAGTGAATCTGTCTGGGTGACTAGAGTAAGACTGTTCACCCATAATGGTTGCTTTTCTGTTCCCTTCAGATAATAACAGATATGTGTGTGCTGTGTTTGGATCCAGTGTGATTTCACGTGAATATTTTAAGAACTCAGCTCTGGTCTTGGGCTCTGGTTGTGACAGTAAAACATCCACTTCAGTCAGTGTCAGTGAGATGTTTGTCCATGTGTCCCTCAGGACGTCCTGTAGTTTCTCTCTGAGCTCTGACACAGCTGCTGTCACGTCCTCAAAGAGCCTCAGAGGACGGATCTTGATGCTGGATGAGTCTGCAGCCTCACTGAGTGCTGACAGTGAGGGGTAGTTGTGTAGAAACTGGTTGTGATCCTCTGTGTGTGACAGCTTCTTCAGCTCAGCGTCTTTCCTCTTCAGCTCAGTGATCTCCTGCTGCAGCTTCTCCTGAAGCTCTTTGACTCGACTCACTTCAGTTTGCTGCTGGGATCTGACCTGCTGCTTCACATCGGAGCTTCTTTTCTCCATGAGACGGATCAGCTGGGTGAAGATCTCCTGGCTGTCCTCCACTGCTTTATCAGCAGAGCGATTGATGGCCTCCACCTCCTGCTGAAGCTCCTTCACATCTTTCTCTCTGTCCTGGATTCTCTGCTGGAGGTTTAGTCGACTCACCTCGAGCTCTCTCTGCCTCTCGGTCCTTTCTGCTGCAGCTGACACTGTGTCGTGGCCTTTATGTTCATCCACAGAGCAGAGATAACAGATACACTGCTGATCAGTACGGCAGAACATCTTCATCACCTCATCATGACGGGAGCAGATGTTCTCCTGGAGCTTCTTGGAGGGGTCCACCAGCTTGTGTTTCTCAAAGGCAGGTGATTCATAATGAAGCTGGAGGTGTTTCTCACAGTAAGAGATCAGACACATCAGACAGGACTTGACAGCTTTCAGTTTCCTCCCAGTGCAGACATCACAGGCCACATCTTCAGGTCCAGCATAGCAGAGATCAGCAGGAGCAGCTTGGAGTCCAGTCTTCTTCAGCTCCTCCACTAAAACTGCTAACATGGTGCTTTTCACCAGGACAGGCCTCGGTGTGAAGGTCTGCCTGCACTGAGGGCAGCTGTAGATTTTCTTCTTGTCCTCTCCATCCCAGAAGCCTTTAATACAGTTCATGCAGTAGCTGTGTCCACAGGGAATAGTCACCGGATCCTTCAGGAGATCCAGACAGATCGAACAGGAGAAGGTTTCCTGGTCCACCTGAACTCCTTTCTGCGCCATTTCACCTGTCTGAGTTTCACTTCCTTATAACAGAAACTAGTCTGAGCTCTGATCTAAACAGCATGTGTCTCTGCAGTGAATGGAGCCTGTCAGCTCCTGCACTTCATCACATGTTGGTTACACCCATCTGCAAACTGTAGATCTGAAGGGAGGGAACCAGGAAATATGTGGACAGAGTGGTATCTCTGTGTTAGAGAGCAGGAGGAGGAGGGAGGGGTTATCAAGCTGTGATTCACTCCAGGAAGAAGAGCTGTTTGAGAGAGATACTGTGTGTTTACCACTCGATTACTCATTTCTCATTTAAAAACTCTGGTCACTTCAGCTTTTAAGAGGATTTAACTAAGTACATTTACTCAAGTACTGTCCTGAAGTACAACTTTGAGGTACTTGTACTTTACTTGAGTATTTCTGCTCATCTATACTTCTACTGTACTACATTTCAGAGGGAAATATTACACTCTTTACTCCCCTAAATTTATTTGACAGGTTTAGTAACTAGTTACTTTCCAAATTTAGATTATCAATACAAATTATAAAAAACAATAAATGATGATATATTATCATAGTTTAAACTACACAGCAGTATATAAAGTCATTAAAATCAGTTCCACCTTTACCAGCTGTAACATTTAAGTGAGGAACACATTAATAATTATAATCCAACAACATATTGGATATGATTCTTAAATTGGTCATTCTGCATAATGCGTAATTTTGCATTTAGTATATTTTGATGCTTATACTTTTGTACTTTGACATAAGTAAGATTTTGAATGCTGGACTTTTACTTGTAACAGAGTAGTTTTACACGGTGGTAATTCTACTTTTACTTAAGTAAAAGATCTGAATACCTCTTCCATCACTGCAGCTCTGTTTCATTACTGCATATGTATGTCTTTACATGTGTCCACTATTTACTCTGTCCAGTATGATTTTGTTGGAGTATAAGTTTTTGGAGTAATAGAACAGTACAGTACTATACAGTGTAGTACAAGAAAACATAGTCTAAAATATGTAGACAAAGTGAGTTGAGGAGCTTTAACCTCCACTACATCCCTGGTCAGCAGGATGAAGGCGCCCTCTTGTGTTGTGCATCAGTTTCCACATTTCACTTGTTAACCTGCTGTGATGTTCACTGCAGGAAGACATGTAAAAGCTTCACTGAGCCTTTGGCAGCTTCAAACATCATCAGTAAAGAGAGATTTACATATATGTAATATCACACTATGTCAGTTTGTTCACAGGAGTCACAGCCTGTAACACTGATGCTGCATTCAGGTCACATGGTCACCATTTAGTTTGAACCTAAACTACCCTCCTGAACTCATCATGGAGCTGAAGCGACGCACTCTCCGGATCAGTTTCAAAGACGATCAGTGTGCTGTTACCAGTGTGTGATTATGGACATTATTGTTTCCTCCATTGCACTGATGGTGGACTCGATGTGTTCTACAAACTTTGGAGATGCACTTTAGTTCATCTCACATGGACTTGGACCGTCTTTTGTATCTTACCTCCCTCCTGCTTCTTTTGTTGTTGTTCCTTTTAGACCTGCTGACTGACTGCTTTTGTCTTGTGGCACATTTTATTTTAAAAACAGAGCCTTTTAATAGGAGAGTTTTTATTGACTACTCTCACAAAGAGAGACATTTAACAGTCCAGTGACACGATACAATGATGGGAAGTAAGTCAGAACTTGATTTGGATTGGAAAATATTAGTATTTGTCATAAGGCAGATGTTTTAAGTACATACATGGTGTTTTATTAGGTTCTACCTGTCCCCTCCCAAACCCTACACTTATTTGAACTGTTATTACAGTGTTTTGTATTCAGGCTCTGGGTGGATTTTGAGTCCAACTTGTTCAGTTTTCTTTGACCAAAGTTATTTTTGTTTACGAAAAGTTTGTTTTTTTTGCTTATTACCATATTTGTTTTCAAAAATGTACGGTACTAAATGTTGTACTTAAAAGATTCAGCAGGACCAAGCAGGTATAATGATGTACAAAATACTTTAGTCAGAAGTCAGATAAATAAAACATGTCAAAGCTTTACAACTCAAAGCTGTGAGACCTGCTTGAGCAGATTAGGTGAAAGCGTGTTTAAAATACAGAAAGAAGTCATGTTAGTTTGACGAATAAGAATTCAGTATATTGAACATGAATCAATGTATTTCAGTTAACATTATTTTAATATGTTCAACATTTTTCATGTTAATCCAACAGATTTTTTCACAGACCACACACCCCTCCCTGGTGAATCACAAACATGAATATCTGTTTTCATCTGATCAACATATATTTTCTATTTTGTAACAAACAGGAATCTCACTTTAGCATTCAGTTCTCATATCAGTTAAATATTTAAGTTTTATCTCAGGGTGTAAATAGCATTTGGGAATGTGACATTTGAGGATGAAGGTTAACATTTCTCTGACTTGTTGGATTTCCGATTAAACAACATTGTAACCAAATTAAATCAATCATATAATTATTTCATGATTTCATGACTGGACCTGATATAGGCTGCACATTTTCTATTTGTTGTTAAAATTTTTCACTTGTTGTAAAAGCTGAGTCTCTCACTGGCTGAGTGACGACTGAGAAAACTTCTCAGGAACAACATAAATCTCCACCAACCATAAATTATTGTTCTGATGATTTAAAATGAGACTGAATGAACACATTCTTACTATTTTTATACTTTTTCAATCAGCTCTCAGCAACAAACATGAAAAAAAGGGAAAAAAAAAAACACAGAATTAACCCACTGGCCCTTAAAAGACTTCTGTCTATTTCAGTTTACAGAACTCAGCAGTGTCGTCAATATAACAAGGCCGAAGTCCAGCATAGAGAGGCTGAGTGAATGTGGTCTGGACTCTGTGGAGGAGAGTCATGGTTTTAGTGACACTGTAGAAGGACAGAATACCTGCACTGTGATCCAGGTACACTCCAACTCTGGAGGACTGAGGACCTGAGACAGGAGTTTTGATATTGTTGTACCAAAATGTATAACTGTATTTGTCACAATCTAACGCCCAAGATTTGACATTTTGTCCAAATACACATTCACTTGACCCCCCTGCTCGCCTGATATTCTTGTATGTGACTGCTACAGAAACTCCTCCCCCTCTCCTCTCCACCTCCCAGTAACAACGTCCAGTCAGACTCTCTCTACTCAGGACCTGACACCAATTAGTGAATCTGTCTGGGTGACTAGAATAAGACTGTTTTCCTCTCATTAATGTTGCTTTTCTGTTCCCCTCAGATAATAACAGATATGTGTGTGCTGTGTTTGGATCCAATGTGAGTTCACGTGAATATTTTAAGAACTCAGCTCTGGTCTTGGGCTCTGGTTGTGACAGTAAATCATCCACTTCAGTCACTGTCAGTGAGATGTTTGTCCATTCCTCCCTCAGGACGTCCTGTAGTTTCTCTCTGAGCTCTGACACAGCTGCTGTCAGGTCCTCAAAGAGCCTCAGAGGACGGATCTTGATGCTGGATGAGTCTGCAGCCTCACTGAGTGCTGACAGTGAGGGGTAGTTGTGTAGAAACTGGTTGTGATCCTCTGTGTGTGACAGCTGCTTCAGCTCAGCGTCTTTCCTCTTCAGCTCAGTGATCTCCTGCTGCAGCTTCTCCTGAAGCTCTTTGACTCTCCTCACTTCAGTTTGCTGCTGGGATCTGACCTGCTGCTTCACATCAGAGCTTCTTTTCTCCATGAGACGGATCAGCTGGGTGAAGATCTCCTGGCTGTCCTCCACTGCTTTATCAGCAGAGCGATTGATGGCCTCCACCTCCTGCTGAAGCTCCTTCACATCTTTCTCTCTGTCCTGGATTCTCTGCTGGAGGTTTAGTCGACTCACCTCGAGCTCTCTCTGCCTCTCGGTCCTTTCTGCTGCAGCTGACACTGTGTCGTGGCCTTTATGTTCATCCACAGAGCAGAGATAACAGATACACTGCTGATCAGTACGGCAGAACATCTTCATCACCTCATCATGACGGGAGCAGATGTTCTCCTGGAGCTTCTTGGAGGGGTCCACCAGCTTGTGTTTCTCAAAGGCAGGTGATTCATAATGAAGCTGGAGGTGTTTCTCACAGTAAGAGATCAGACACATCAGACAGGACTTGACAGCTTTCAGTTTCCTCCCAGTGCAGACATCACAGGCCACATCTTCAGGTCCAGCATAGCAGAGATCAGCAGGAGCAGCTTGGAGTCCAGTCTTCTTCAGCTCCTCCACTAAAACTGCTAACATGGTGCTTTTCACCAGGACAGGCCTCGGTGTGAAGGTCTGCCTGCACTGAGGGCAGCTGTAGATTTTCTTCTTGTCCTCTCCATCCCAGAAGCCTTTAATACAGTTCATGCAGTAGCTGTGTCCACAGGGAATAGTCACCGGATCCTTCAGGAGATTCAGACAGATCGAACAGGAGAAGGTTTCCTGGTCCACCTGAACTCCTTTCTGCGCCATTTCACCTGTCTGAGTTTCACTTCCTTATAACTGAAACTAGTCTGAGCTCTGATCTAAACAGCATGTGTCTCTGCAGTGAATGGAGCCTGTCAGCTCCTGCACTTCATCACATGTTGGTTACACCCATCTGCAAACTGTAGGGGAGGGAACCAGGAAATATGTGGACAGACTGGTATCGCTGTGTTAGAGAGCAGGAGGAGGAGGGAGGGGTTATCAAGCTGTGATTCACTCCAGGAAGAAGAGCTGTTTGAGAGAGATACTGTGTGTTTACCACTCGATTACTCATTTCTCATTTAAAAACTCTGGTCACTTCAGCTTTTAAGAGGATTTAACTAAGTACATTTACTCAAGTACTGTACTGAAGTACAACTTTGAGGTACTTGTACTTTACTTGAGTATTTCTGCTCATCTATACTTCTACTGTACTACATTTCAGAGGGAAATATTACACTCTTTACTCCCCTAAATTTATTTGACAGGTTTAGTAACTAGTTACTTTCCAAATTTAGATTATCAATACAAATTATAAAAAACAATAAATTATGATATATTATCATAGTTTAAACTACACAGCAGTATATAAAGTCATTAAAATCAGTTCCACCTTTACCAGCTGTAACATTTAAGTGATGAACACATTAATAATTAATCCATATAATCCAACAACATATTGGATATGATTCTTAAATTGGTCATTCTGCATAATGCGTAATTTTGCATTTAGTATATTTTGATGCTTATACTTTTGTACTTTGACATAAGTAAGATTTTGAATGCTGGACTTTTACTTGTAACAGAGTAGTTTTACACGGTGGTAATTCTACTTTTACTTAAGTAAAAGATCTGAATACCTCTTCCATCACTGCAGCTCTGTTTCATTACTGCATATGTATGTCTTTACATGTGTCCACTATTTACTCTGTCCAGTATGATTTTGTTAGAGTATAAGTTTTTGGAGTAATAGAACAGTACAGTACTATACAGTGTAGTACAAGAAAACATAGTTTAAAATATGTAGACAAAGTGAGTTGAGGAGCTTTAACCTCCACTACATCCCTGGTCAGCAGGATGAAGGCGCCCTCTTGTGTTGTGCATCAGTTTCCACATTTCACTTGTTAACCTGCTGTGATGTTCACTGCAGGAAGACATGTAAAAGCTTCCCTGAGCCTTTGGCAGCTTCAAACAACATCAGGACAAAGAGATTTACATATATGTAATATCACACTATGTCAGTTTGTCACATGGGACAGATGGTAGAGAAGAGTTTCCAGTTCATAAACATTATTCACATCAGCTCTCAGGTTGTACATAGTATTTGGGAATGTGAGATTTGAGTCTAAAGGTTTACATTTCTCTGACTTTTTGAATTCTGATTAAACACATTCCACATTCTTTTGGCCATATATTGTATTTATGTAGTCTATATATACACTTTAAATCATTGAAAGGTGCACAAAGCATGAAACCAACCATCCTGTGACCACGGAAGCTTTACATTTTTTTTTACCTAAGATAGAGATAAAATATCTCAGCTGAAGGGTTTTAAAGCAAAGAGTGATCCTGCAGTGTTATAGAGAATCACTTGAATGTAAAAGTTTGATCATATGTGCAGTGTATATGTACATGGTGCATACTACATAGACAATGCGGTATTCAGCACCAGCTTAAACATGTAGGATGAACTAAGCCCTTAAAATTTCATGGGAACAAATTAAAGCCATTAATTAAAGGTGTCATGTGAAGCATATATGGGAATCATAATATAATTATCTCATCTTAAAATGGCTGGCGTTGCTCCCACAGAGAATTATCACCTCACTCTTCAGTTCCCCTCAGGTATGTTGAGCCAAATGGCGTCCTCAGGTTATTGTTTTAGTTTTTACGGCCAAAACTTTGCTGTTATGTGGAAGAAAGTGGAACATATAGCAACTAAAGAAGCAGACATTAAAAAAAAAACAACAAAAAAACATGCAAACAGAGAACACAAACCTGACACAAATAAAAAAGAATAAACCTGCAATAACTTTTTGTTTTTTGGCCACTTGGGGGCAGCAGAAAACAAGCTGTGAATACAACATTGATATATCACCAAGCTGATTTGGTGAACTTGTTGGCAAGCAGCTTCTTATTTACACATCAAACAGTTATGGAGCAACATGATAATTCATTAGGAGTCGTGTTTGTGTCACCTAAAGAATCTTAGTCCAATATTCTCTCTCTTTTAGCTCTGTTTTTGGTCACCACCTCCTGAGGGAAATATCTGTCTCTTTAGCTGCCTGCTGCTGCACGACGCTATGAGAGCCGTGAGAGTGAACAGCTAAGCAATGAACTATAAAGCTCCGTGTTTAAAACATTATTAAAAACAATAGAAAATCTTCTGTGAAAAAACAGATTATTATTGTTTTGTAACTGAATATATTAAAGTAACTACTCTCAGTTGTTACTGTATCTTAACAAATTCAGTTATAAAACATCATCAGTCAACAGACTCAGTTGTTTTAAATGTTGATCAGTGACCATGAAGTGATGCCTGTTGATTTTGAAATGAAATACTTTATGTTTGACTTTCCTCTCACGTTTCCTCAGCTTGTTTTTCTTTGACCCTCAGGCTTATTACCACTTGAACTGCAGTACATTGTAATTCTCCACACACACATACACTGATGGCAACCTCACAGAATAAAAATTTGACACATGTTGGAAAGGTTTTCTATCCCACTGAGCACTTTGGCAGATAATTAACGATAATTAATCATTTTTACAACAAAGAGGTCCTTGAATTTTGCTTCGAGCAGCTGTAAATATTTTTCTCCTTCCTTTTGCGTGTGGTTGATTTTTTATTGGATTTGTTGTCAGAAAAAAGAGAAAACTTAACTAAAGGTCCACTTACTAGCTTTTTTCAGAGTTTTTCACCAAATCCAAGTTGTTGCTGGTATTTCGTGACTGACCGACTCTATCAGCTGATGAAGATAATGAGATGCGGTTGAAAGAATCATAAGTGGACCTTGAGTTAAGATCATTTTGTCAATGGTCAGGTTTCTTTCTTTTTTTCTTTCCTGGATTTACAGTAAAGATGCAAATTAAATATAATTTTCAGAGCTGAAACAATTAGTCGATGTTTGTCAAATTACGAAAAAAAAAAATGAATCTGCACCAGCACCTCTAAAGCTCAATAATTAACGTGTTATATCTCGACAAGACTCCAGGAAGTCACCAAGAAATAGTCCTGCACATAACCCCCTGTAAAACCACAACTTGTCATTCATACACTTTGGTTTTTGTCTGGATTAAACCTGAGAGACATAACATGTTAATTAGTGAGCTTTAGAGGTGTTAATAGACGGATTTTGTTACCTTCAGATGGAGCCAGGCGAGCTGTTCCCCCTGTTACCAGTCTTTGTGCTAAGCTAAGCTAACTGGCTGCTGTTTGAGCTTCATTTTGAATGAATGTATAATACATTTATTTAAGAGCAGGCATCACAAAGTGCTTCACAATTGTCAAATTGTCAAACTACTACTTTCAAGGTCAAGAATAAACCGTCAGACTGAATTTTTCACTATGTTTCTTTCTCATTTGTTTGTTTGTTTGGTCATTTTTTTTAACTTTCTTCTCTTCCCACCTGACGTAGTGAAAGAAAAGTGCAAACAAAACATCAGTTTGTTGAAAGGTTTTAGATTGTAGGGACACACTGAATATAGTTATAAAATGTCACAAGTCAAATAAATAGCTGCATCTTTGGCGCCCCCCGGTGGTCCTAATGAACGCTGGTTCATGTTGGCTCTGAGCTTTAACTGTAGCTGCCTGCTTACTTCATCTCTGTTTCTTTTGTGTCCATATACTGCACCACCTCCAGGAACAAAGAAAAGTCTAAAAGTGTAAACTTGAACATGCAGATCTGCACCACTGTGACGAATCTGAGTGTAGCTTTTAGTCTCAGACCTGCAGCAGAAAGTCCGAGCAGGAAGCGTTAGAGAAACAAGCTGTCTGGGTCAGTAATGGGAAAGTAATGATGATGGCACTGCTGCTGCTACTGCCAGGAGCGAAGACAAGGATGATGATGATGATGATGAGTTTAATGAAATGCCCTGCAGTGATGACAACACAGACTCTAAGAAGCATTTCTATTAGGACGTTTTCTTTATGGCTGAAGCCAGCACCACTGGGAGGAGCCAGATTTAAGGGTGTTATGTGGGATATTTTAGCACTTTAATTTGGTGATCCTCGGATCGACTTGAGCTCAAGCTTGTGGTGAGAATAGATGGAGGAAGGAGCGAAGGACTGATGGAAAAATCACTTCTAACTTGTTTATCTGCTTCGGGCTGGGAGAGGAGTCACAGGAAGCAACCAGACTTATGGGAAATGGGGTTTCTGCTAAAAGAAAATCTCTGTTTGAATATTTTAACTGGGCATCAAAACACTATTGACAAGTTAAAATACTCCCCATTGAACCTTAAAGCAGCTATAATCAGTATTTTTATAAAAACAATGAATCAAATGATGCCTTTACAGCTCTTTAAAGTGAGTTTCAGCTCACTGTTTATCTGTCCGGTCCACAGCTTTACTGTGTGGCTTCACTCTCACGGCTCTCATAGCGTCGTTTTCAGAGAAAAAGCTGTAAAAACCCACTGAACACGACCTGCTCAGCAGAAAACCGCAGACAGACACCGTTCGAGATGAGCTGGCGAACACATCGGCGCATTTAGCAGCTAATGAACCACATAATTCCCTCAGGAGGTGGTGGAGACCAAAAATGGAGCTAAAAGAGAGAGACTATTCGACTAAGATTCATCAGGTGACACAAACACGACTCCTAACGAATAGAAATGTTGCTCACAAGATTTGCCAGTGTTGTGTTTCTGCTGCCCCCAAGTGGCCAAAAAACTAAACAAAAACAAAGAAACCAAACAGTTATCGCAGGCTGAAGTTTGTTCTTTTGATTTGTGTGCTCTGTTTGCATGTTTTTATTAAAATGTCTGGCTCTTTAGTTGCTAGATGTTCCAGTAAAG
>CM062203.1:2885000-2917500 GCA_031216445.1 Lateolabrax maculatus
GGGAAAGAATAATAAACCAGATGCCTCAGTGCATTCCAAGAGTTATTTTAAGATCAAATATTTACTTAAAATAAATCCACTGAAGTAGTTGGGGGTCGACTGCCTTGCCCAAGAGCACCTCACTGGTCTGATAAGTGCTGGTTTGAGATGCACAAGCTCTACTTTTTCTTGGTCCCTTGGTTTCTCTCAACCTCCCTCGCTGCTTCTACCTACGTTAGTGAGTTCCTACATTTCCCAGAATGCCCTTTCGCAACCTTAAGAGCCCACGTATGAACTTGAGAGATAGGTCTCCATGTAACACCCTCATTTCTGTTAACTCTCCAGAAAAGCTGAATTTTATCATGTTTGTTTTGTGGATTGACACTTCCAGGCTACCGTACCTTGACTTCTTCTTCTGCCTGTATGCCGAGCACGCCGTGCACTACTCATGCCAAGTCTTAACCCCATAATAATTGGTTAACTAAACGGCTTTTTGTCCCCAGATAGGAGGCGAATCCCCATAATGTAACTGTGTCAACGTACTTGTGAGGACCTTCATTGATTAAAACGCACTCCTAACCTCAAGTCCTAACCCTGAGTCAGCCCTTTGAGGACGGGAGGGCTGCAGAAAATGTTTTTCAAAAAACGTCCTCGCTCGCTCCCAAGGTCTGAAACTCAACTTGGTCCCCACAAAGATAGCAGCTCATGAGGTCACACACGGCTGTATAAACCCGTCTCGTCCCTCCATCACTGTGTTTCCCTGCAGCTGCACACTGACAGGTTGTCCTGAACTAATCTGGCTGCTGGCTGAATATTAAGCTCTGCAGTTCAGCCCCAGATAACAAGCTGTCCACCTCAACACACTGCAGATTACACACACACACACACACACACACACACACACACACACACCAAGCTAACCCAACCTGACCTGCAGAGCCTGTGTGTGTGTTGTTGTGTCTGTTGTATTTCTGTTGTAAATTTAGATCAGTTTCCTTCCTGGTCCTTTCTTTCCCAAAGGCTGCCTGTCAATCAAACCGTGTGGGCGGGGCTGCGATGTCTTATTTAGATTCTCAGAGACACTTTCTGCAGGTGGCGCTCTGTGGCTCGTTTTTCATCTTTTCCCCTAAAAACACAACTTGGGAAAAGTTAAAAGCATCATTTATTGGCTGGAAATGTAGAATACTGCATGTTTTTCTGTAGAGAAGCAACACAGATTAATGGAGTCTTACAGCGTTCGTTTCCAGGTGATAAATAAATTAGAAAGAGGAGATCAATTAGTCAGACATTTGAAGGGAACATTTCTTCATCACTATTGATCCTTTTTACACTAAAATCACTGCTGGATGATTCATTAATGTCTGCCTGAAGTGTCCTGGCGGATCTCGTTTAATCAATGAAGCAGGTGAACTGTTCGTCTTTTAAAAAGCGACACAATCTGTTCGAATGTTTTTGCTTCCAGGCTTTTGTGAATAAGAAGGAGTCCCTCGCAGCAAACAGTAGAGATTCAGACTTATAGATTTCTCGTTAATGGAGCTTCCTGGATATTAAAGGAGCATTTACGCAAAACACGACTTCCTGGCAGCCTGAATGCACAGCAGACGCATCGTTCTCGTCATTGTAATCAAGCTGAGTTGCTTCAGCAGGAAGATGAGGGCAGTTTTGTGCATTAGCAAAGTGACACTGATGCTCTGGTACTCAAACCTTCTCTCTTTCTTGTCTCTTCTTTTCCGTCCTGCAGCTGTTTGTTTAAGGCCTCTGAAAGTTGAGACGACGCCAACAGTTGCCACAAGCTGCTACCTGCTTCGTGCGGGACATAAAATAGTCCCAGTCTGTAGTGTTTATTATTATTATCATAGGCCTGCACGATACGAGGAAAATCTGCGATAACATTGTTCAATATTGCGGTTGACCTGCGGTAAATAAACAAATATTGAAGTGTGCATATTAGCTCTACAATTGTACAAGAATACCCAACCAACCCAACAGAATGTTAATTTAAATAAGGTCCTCCAGGCCACAAAACTAAAATGTATGGCGTTGCTTCATTCTTAGGGATGCACCGATGTGATGCTGGATCAGTTTCGGCGCTGATATTGACCTTATCAAGTGGATCCGGTATCGGCAATGACATAACTGATCCACATTAATAAACGCAGTTTCTCTGTCGGTCAGTGTTTCTGCTCTCGGTTACAGTCAGTCAACTCTCGGGCCTCGTTAGGGTCGGGTCCCAAACTCGGTACGTTTAACAAACAGAGAGCAGATGGTTTTGGATACAGTACTGGTAGATTCTCTGACTTGAGGTATCAGAATCGACCTCAGGGGAGAAAACTCTCTCCCTCCTTGTTCTCTTCACCCTGACGTCATGTTTAATCCTCCTCGGCTGTGTGGAGAGTTTGGGATTGTAAAAGAGAAAGCATGTGACTCAGGGCAGTAATAGTAATAGATTACAGTGTTGAACTAAGAGTTTAGGCTGAGAGAGTAGGCTTCAGTTTACGGCTGCAGTCTATTTTTGATTAATCTGCTAAGTCTTTTCTTGACTCATCGATCAATCGTTTGTTCTATAAAACATCCCAGTCCCAACTCCCAATGGCAGTTTCTTCAAATGTCTTGTTTTTGTCAGACCAACAGATACTTTTTTTACAATTTACTATAATGTGAGACAAAGAAAAGCAAAAAATTCTCACTTTTGAGAAGCTGGAACCATCAAATATTTGGCTTTTCTGCTTCAAAAATGAGTGAAACCGTGAATCTTCCAGCGATTGTCTAATCAGTTAACTAACTAATCGCTGCAGCTCTGGAGTAACTGTACTGCTCGCCATCTTTGGGTAATGAAGAAACGTTTTGCAGCTGGTTTTGACGGCTGTATTGTTTGAAACTAAAGCGGATCTGTTCAGCCGTGACTGTAATGTGTCCGGTGTGGACACAGTCGGGGTTTTTAATACAGTTTTGTGGGGGGGGGGGTGTTCAAGCTAAACTGTGTGGCTATGACATTTCAAAACAGCATAAAAAGTTACTTTTGTGTAACATTTTATTGTTTCATCCTGTCATAAAGCGAAATCTCATTCAAAGTTGGACTGATGTTGAAACCGAGCACCTCCTTTACAACACTGTAGATTTCCTTCTGTCTTCCTTCAGTCACATCTGGTCTTGATAAGATTCCTCTGTGAGACTTGGACAGTCTGTTATTTTAAAGATTTCACTCTTCCTTTGTTTCCTGGAGGATCTCTCTGTTCGTGGCGGAGCAGAAACTTCCTGCTGCTTCACTTCTGATAATTACAGCAGTCTGTTTGAAAAAAGGACTCCAGTGTAGGATTTATCCGCCCGCTCGGGCCCACGGACGCCGTGTTTAGCTCTGAGAGTTGCTGTAAATGTGAATCTGAGCTCTCGGGCGGTTGCCTGGATCCGTCGGGGTCGGCTCCCAGAATGCATTTCACCAAACTTGTGTCGTCTCGGTTCGCCTGGTTTCCAGCTGATCTGGGCTCAGAGAGGCTTTTTGGGAAACGTAGCTGCACTTGTTTGCTTCATTTCCAGAGGGCTCTGCTGCTTTAGAACTGGTTCCATTCCTGAGAAGTTATTGATTCATTAAATCAATCAGCTATCTATAATCTAATCAGTAGTAGAAGACGTACCCAGAAGAATACTACAGTGTAGAAATACTATAGTAAAAGTCCTGCATTCAAAAATATTAGCATTGAAGTACCAAAGGTAAAAGTACTCATTGTGCAGAATGGCCCATTTCAGAATAATTATATTTTTAAGGTCAAGGTCATTTATTTGTCATTTTACAAACCAGGGTTGTATTATTGGATTGATTATTGATGCATTCATGCCGCTGGTAAAGATGGGGCTAAGTGTAACTATGACTTAAAGTTATAATCTCGAAGATTTTAATTTAAGTAAATGTCTGTTGAGTCACTATCTATCGCCGAATGAGGTAACACAATGGTGACTGACCCTATGGCCCACTGATGAAAGCGCTTGCTTCTGCAGTATCGCTGCATTATATTTTCTAATTATAATATGAACCTGCAAAGTAACTAAAGTGGATCACATCCCAATGCACGGACTGATTTCAGCGCTACAGGTTTTTATTTTGTCGCCCGGGGAATCAAAGCCAACTTCCATGACCCACAGAGGACAGGTCTTCTGGTACTTTCACAGTTTAGTCCGTTCACTTTGCTTCACAGCAGGACGGGATGTGAAGTGACATTGTTGACAGATATTCATTGACAACAGTAGCATCATCTGACAGCATCTTTGTGGGAAAGGAGAGCTCTGATCCCGTCTCTCTGCTGTCTCTGAGCTCAGCAGCAGTTGTAGTATTAAAGGAAACACGGCACACCGATACTTTTTAAAAATCTTTTAATCAGAGATAACAAGCTAAAAAGACAAAGTTTCATTTGGGAAGTAGGGGTACTGAGGGGCCTCCGTTTATAAAAAAGTTTGAACTCATAATGATTTTCTGCATGTACAATTAATCGAAATTTGATAATATTTCGATTAAGTGTTCAGCCCTTGTCTAGTTTAGTGTCAAATAGTCTTTAACACATTTGTAAATCTTGTTTTTATTTGCGTACCGTGAACCTTTTGACCTTAGTAATGTGTAATCCACCTCTTCTTGTCTTTCTAATATAGCAGAAACGCCTAAAAAGTTCAGATAAATGTCTCCTTCATTGTGATTCTTCAGAAACAACCTGATTAATTTTTCATTGGCTCACGACTGAAACGCCAACAAAGATGTCATTTTCCTCTCTAACAGACTGAACTGAACTGTGGGATTTCTTGCTGTTAATAAAAGGCCAAACTCACTAAGCCTCCTGCTTCACAGTTTAATGTATTCAGCCGGTGACATTTCACTGATTCACTTATGAGCTAAAAAATGACATCTTTATATATTTTGTTTCCGTCTACTATCTTCCAGCTTCACAAATGCAGCTGCTTTACCAAACAGCAAGTTTGAAATTAAAACATTCATTAGGTGAGTTTGGATTAGAAGAACAAAACAATTTACTAGCCATCAGAAAACTGACAAATAAGACACTTCTTCAGCTGTATTTCATGCATTCATCTAAAGAAAAACCAATAAACTTATTGATATTCATCCAATCAAGTGTTTGTCATGCCAAAAACACACCACCTCATTAATTATTCTACACCTTTGTTTCCTGTTCTATAAGCTGACTGTTGTCAAATTGCGGAAATATAATTATAAATCTAAAAATGTTCATTTGAATCTACTTTAATCAAACGTTCAGCTGATGAGATGATGACAGTCAGTTAAAACGACAGGTGGGCGCCATGGCAACAAGTGATGCCTTCTGTCACTTTGTGGAGGCCTTTTTTCTTTGGTTGCCAGGCGACCGTAACCGGGTGTGGTCCGACCTTTGGATGGGAGCGTGGAGCAGATTATGTGTGTAACACGCTGAGGATACGGTTATCTTAACACACACACACACACACACACACACACACACACACTCTTACCTTATCAGTGACACTGACTGTGAATGAATACTCGGTGATTGCCTGTGACTCAGGGACGTGAATACAAAGAGTTTCAGTGTGTTTCATCACCGCTGATGTTGTTGAGTTAGAGAGACTCTCGTGTCGGTCCCCGTGAATCCGATTTAAAGGGGGAATTCAACAGATACAAACCTCCAGGTTAGCCAGACGTATCTGTAAGAGGTAAAAAAAAAAAAAAAAAAAGGTGAAAGGTGAAATTATTACCCAAACTGTCCGTTATAAACACCCGTCACAGTTTACAGACCGACTTCCTGCCTCGACTTTGACCTACTGTGCTTACTGGAGTTCACAGTTTCCCTGATCAATGAGGCTTTATTCCAAATATTTCAGATGGTGTGCTCTCTTTCACTTTGACCTCCAAACAAGCTTTAGATGATCTGGATAAACTGTTGGTTTCTTTACAGTCTGTCTTTCCGGATCCCAGAAATTAACTTGGTCAGTACAATGTTGTCATAATTCAAAGCAGTGATCGACAAAACTACTAAAATACGTTCAAACTTCTATTTCTTTAATACAAGCGAAACTGGTAAACAGATATTAAGTTTAAACTAAGTAAGAACTCATGTTAAACTGGGCTGACACTGTACATTGGTATAACACATGAGATCAACCCCTGATTCACCTTTGCACCCCTCGAAAGAAAAAAGTTAAAAAGTGAGCGTCAATGTTGCTTCAAAGCTTCAAAAAAAGCTTTTCACACCAGCTTTTCTCTCATTTTACATTTCTGTCATAAGACCCTGGAGGTTTCTCTTTATAGGTAATGTTAATCTCAAAATTAATTTACTGGTGACTCTACAATGCTACAGGTAAATAAATCAATACATTCCTATGTGACTGCCCTGCTGTTGTTTTGGCTTCTTTTGGCCTCTTTTCCTTCTCAAAGTAGTCCAGTGTTGTATTTAAAGATCAGCCTACTGTCACTGCTGGGTCAAAACACATGTTTAGGATGAACAGGATGAATGTTTGCCGTCCTGCCGCCTGTCTCTTTTTCCTGCATCGTAACGTCTCACCTTTAGACCGGCAGTTGCCATAGAGATGTTATTTTCTCTCCTCCTTCCTGCGAGATTACGACCTGTGGGGATGGAGAGAGGCTTGTTCTACCTCAGCGGCACAGAGCTTCTATCACACAGCAGGGCCATAAATTCATATTTGGTCTCTTTGTTGGCTCCCTCGAGCTACACGAGCAGTGATTCAAGGCTCCAGATGCGCGGTCACTTGATGTAAATCGACCGCTGTCCTCGCTTGACTCCCGCCGGAGAAATATCCGGCTGAAATTGTCGCTTCATTGCAGTCGCGGCTGTTGTTAAAAACAGTCTCAGGCGAGCCGGCTGAGGTGAGCAACACTTCACATCCAGCGAGGCGACATCGGCCCGAGATGATCAGCAGCTCGAGCTGAGCAAACGCACCAAAAACACGCAGCCGTGGAGGGGTGTAAACCTCCTATGGGCACCAAAGTTTTTCAGGAGGGAGAGAGAGAAAAAGTGTTATTTTCTCACTGAGCCTTCCTTTTTTTATTTATTCTTTAACACGGTTTCCAAAGCCCACAGGGTCATAAAACTCACTCAGCACACAGAAGAGCATGTAGGACTTTCCACTCAAGGAAGAAAAACAAAATTAAAGTTATGTTTTCTCTACCAAACAGCAGCTGTATCGATTCCCCGGGAGCGCCAACGCTGTCTTCATCCACAAACACTTTTTCACCTGAATGCAAATCACCCCGCCGCAGCTCTTTTCCTCGTCCCCGAGTGGCCTCGTCGTCTTCTTCATGAAACACTTTGCTGTTGGTGGACAAGGTCACGGAGAGAGTTATGCTTACTTAGAATTATACAACTCCAAAAGAAGCACTTTACAATACAGTAGCCTTGCACACTATGACTTCCAATATGGTGAAATGCAGTCTTTCCTTCAAAATACCACAGAACAGAGAAAAATTAAAACTATGATTTTTATAACTTAAATGGTTTAATTATAGAGAAACATTGCCTGATGTGTGTGTGTGTGTGTGTGTGTGTGTATATAATGTTGAGGGTGTGATTGTCCTTAGCAGCTACAACTCCTGCAATAAACACGTCAGCCTTCACTGCATTAGTAAAGCTTAAAAACGGAAGAATTAAAGGATAAACACATCATGAGGTTGATATGTGAGCAGTGTGGAACAAGTTGCAGGCCTCCACCCCTCCTCCACGCAGTCAGTCCACATGTTTGTCATCAGCTGTCGTCCTCTCTGAGAGCTGGGTGGCTTCACGCAGGAAGCAGCGGCATAAATATTCATTTGCCCTCGCTGTCAGCCTCGCAGCACAACAAATCTGAGGGCTGCAAATGTCAGCGGGTCGAACAGGCGTTTGTTTCAGCCTGCTTAGGGTTGTCAGTTCTCAGCAGGCAGACAGAGGACAGGTTGGACGTCCAGTCAGGGAGCAAAAACTCTAAATAGATGAGTAAATAAAATAATAAAGCTGTGGTTTTACCATCAGGTCATTTGTTTTGTTTGTTTTGAGAGCAGTTAAATCAGGCACACCTTTTTATTAATCTGACGGCGATTTAACGCGTCGGTCTCGTGTCCGAATAAGCAGCCGAGCCGCTTTTACGTAAAAGTCTCACTGTAATGGACGAGGTAACATTTCACTGTCACTTTTCAACACAAGTCTGAACTGGATGCTGTCAGATTAATGTAAAGGCTGCAGCAGCACAAGGTTAAATATGCTCAGACAGAAAATGTGCTCCTATAAAAATAAGAAGAGGAACAACACACTGTAATGTAGTTGTAAGCAGCTATAGGGACAGATTGAAGTGCTTATTAATGTGCAGGTATTTTTCAGCAATTATAGCTTCTCCTATGAAGACATATTTACACTATTACAACAGTTTTACTAGATTGTCCATTAAATTGTCACAGTTGCTGACAAAGATCTTAATAAACACTTAACATATCTGCTTACAACTACATTGTAGTGTTATAAACCATTTCTTAAATGCTTATAGACTGTTAAAAATCTTAAAGTGTTGCCAAGTTATATTCTCAATCCTTTTCTTATGCAGAACATAAAGTTAAATAAAGTCAGAAACACTGTGAAAGGGCCAGTTTGAAGTTGTCGAGAAGATTCTTTTCAGGTCGGTTCATATAAACCATTTTCCCCTTGTGGTGCAAAAGGGGTAAAAGAGGATAAAAAAACCCTCTATAACAGATAAATAAAGGCAGCAGTGTTTTGTATTCCATGTCTGAAAATGGCTTAATTCACTTTTCCACTTTAACAGTGACTGTTTCTGGTCAGCCAAGCTTGAAAGATGGTGGACAAAATAACACAAACACCTTTAAGTTCACTGTTAACGACTGATCCACCAGCAGCACACGCCTGAAATATTCTAACTGCACTTTTTTCACCTTTTTAGGATTTAATTATAAACGGAAATAACTTTATAAGATAGAGATCTTTCTGCAGATGTTTCTGTCATCTTTCCCCTGAAGTGAGAAAGCCCTTAACCTTTCAGATTTCAACATGTCTGGGATTAGACACGGACCCTCGGTGTGTTTATCCTTCTCTTCCTCGTGATCTGAACAGAGATGGCATTTGTGCTTGCTCAGGCGATTCGGAAAAACCCTTTGGATGCTCGGCGTAATGGGCTTCGGCCACTCCATCTGCCATTAGAGCAATCAGAAGACCCCCAATCAGCATTTTCATCTGCTCAACCTCCTGTGTCAGTCCGATCAATGTCAGATTTCAGAGCCTGGTTTTACAGCACGCCGGCGTCTGATGCAAAAGCCCCTTCAATCACCTAATTGGCTTCAGCAAGCGGGCGCTTATCATAAAAAAATAGTAGTATTTTCCTGCACAACTAACAGTTAATGAGCTGAGTTTACAATTCCAAGACTGTAGTGGTTGTATGAGTTGCTTTGTGGCACAACTGCTGAGTGTTTATTTGCAGCTCAGGCCTGTTTTCTTTTTACAAGAATTTGTTGCATTTGTTGGCAGCTGATTCTTTGGCTTTGTGTGGGGCTGCAGAGAAGGGGTTTCTGGGTAAAATGTCATGTCGTGCATATCCACTGTTGGTTGTGCCAAACACATGGTGAGTAGGAATGGCAGCAGTGGGGTCACACCACAGTCAGTACCTAACTAAAAGAACCAAAGAAATACCTAAAGAAATACTTGATAAATTGGATTTTTTTTGCAGTGTAACATAGTGGTGAATAAAATGTGGGTCTGTTATGACCTCCAGTCGATCATCATGAAGCCTACAATCAAGAAAATAAACAAACAACATCAGAAATGACAGATAATTAATGCATTTTGCTCATTAAGTAAAATAATCATATTACTTTCATATGTCTGACATACTTACTATGTAACACAATGAATCTACATGATGGAAAAATCCAAACAGATTTTAAATGAGGTTTACCCTCCCTCACATCCAGCTTTAATGACGGGATTTTCATCCTTAGCTCCCACGTTTTCTACTAAAATTAGGGACTTGCAGCACATGAAGTCACTGATCTTGGAAACCGTTCACTCTGTTGCTGGAGTTACAGCTCGATGTAACGTAACTGCTGTCGGAAAAAATGTCCAACGACCGCATGCAACCCTGCAACTGTTGTCTGCCATGTTGCTTCTCAGGGAGGTGATGTCATTGCTGGAGCGGACAGGAGAGGGAGGGGAGGGAGATTTGGGGAGGCGGCGGTGGGGGTGGGGGGTGTTTCTGGCAGATTGCATCATTAAGCCGCTCAGACAGGCACTTTCAGCCCTCTCTTGCCTGTTTTCTTCCCTCTTTGCCACTTCCCGTCTGTCGTCGAAGCCGGCGTGCTGCAAGAGGAAGGGGGTGCACGGTTCAGAAAGTGAAGTCTCGAGGGGTGAAGGGAAAAAGCAAAGCAACACCTCCTCTGCCCTCTGGCTGGGAAAATAAATGAAACTTGATGGGGAAACATACCCTCAAACACACGCCACAAATATCTGCTCTCCGCTCTCCATCCTGCTTGTGTTCGCTGTAACGGTTAGTTTACAGTTTCAGCTTCGACCCCGTGACCCCCTGATCCCTCTGACCTCGACCGGCCCCGGATGCTGTGATGAATATTTTCCATCCCGTGTTGCTGATTGCGGGTAATTACCACCAGCTCCTGCACCAGATGCTCCTTGTGTTTTTTACTTAAAAACACTTTTGTGTTAAAAACTTTGGAAACTTCCTCCCAGCTCTGGCCAACTGTTGTGTCTGGAACTCCTTAGAGAACAATACTGATCCCTAAGGTGACACAGTTCCTGCACGAGACGAGGGGAGGGGGTCGGCTGCTGAACTCTTCGGGGCTCTCGCAGACAGTAGTCGGACAATGAGGCACTTAATCTGTTTAAATAGTACAGCTTTATTAGATTCTCTGCAGAGGAACGAGATGGGGAGCTCCCGCGTGATTGATGTGGTTGGCAGAAGGCCGCCGGATACCACTTTTCGTTTTCAGCCTTGGCAACAGCAGCAACGGCGTTCGCTCTCACAGTTTATTTCATCCTCCTCTCTTCTTATTTATGCATCTTTTAGTGCTACCTGTCCTTGTCGGAGCCTTCGGTGAGACCATTTATGCCGTAACCTTATTTCTTTCCCCCACTCGAGGTTTTTTATTGCAACCTGCACCATCTTTTTCTCCAGCGTTTCTAATCCTTTGTGCAATTAAGTGAAACCAAATCAAAACCTCCACCTCCTCTTGTAGCATCACTGGGTCAATAAATGCTCGGTGTCTGACTTCTTTTTCCCCCTGCCTGGTTGCACACGTCCGTCTCTGCAGGTGAACACTGTAGCTTTGTCATCCTGTCAGAGAGGTGTGCTCGTCTGCCACGCTGCTTCGTCCTGTGGAAAACACTCTTCTTCAAACACTGCTGCCCTGTGACTCACCTGCTGCCAGCCGGCGATCTTTGCAGAGCAGCTAATGCAAAAAAAGTCTTTGAAACAGTTGTATATGAAAACAGGTTTGGTCATAGCAGGAGAGATTGTTCTCTGTGATCTTGGGAATGGTGTTTGGTTTCTTTATGCTATTAGTAAGATAAATAAACAACCTGCGGAGCATGTTGAAGTGTCCTTGAGCAAGATACTGACACACTTCGTGTTCTCTCTCTATGTAAACATTCTCTACAATAACACGAGTTAAATAGAGAAACTGACGTGGTAAGACGCACATCAGCAGGTCTGTGGTACAGCTTCTATACACTCAGTTGTCAGTTTGTACTGCTTTATACTGACAGATGTTTCTGTTATTTTGTCCACATGACAACAAAAACATCTCTTGGTTTTAACTAGTTGCACCTAACACACTGGCAACTGTATTTCTCTGTTAAAGACTGTCACTTTTTCTTTTTTAGCTCAATAATGAGGCCTTTGTTGGAGAGGTTTCACTCAAAAAAATTCAAAAATGACTGATTGAAAAATAAGTTTTGAAAGCCAGAAAGCAACTTTTCCGAGCTTAGTGTCGCTGATGAAAGATGTAGACTTTCGTCACAAAAACAACAACTTGACACTTTACTGCTGTGAGATTTGACTCCCCAAAGACTTCAGAAGCCAAACCTCTCAAGTCTCAAGTGCTGAACTGGCAATGCCCCTGAATAATAAATCTTTTCCCCCCTAAAAGCAGAAATAATAGATCTTTTTCTGGTGTCCTTGGAGCAAGCTGTAAACACAACTTAATTGATTTGAGTTATGTCTCCGACCACCCGATGAAAGTCCAGTATTCTCTTTTCTTATAGCTCTGCTTTGGTCTTCACCAACTCTGGAGAAAAATATCTTTCTTTGGCTGCTCGATCTTCCACTTTGGTGCTGGACAGTTGGAGTACAGTGGGTTTGTCCGAAAACAGCTTGAACAGTGTTGAATAAAACTAGTAAAGCTGCGGGGCGTAGAACCAAAACAATGAGCTGAAAGATGCTAAAATGCTGAAGGGGAACTGCAGTGTCTGTGATCATTTTGTTGGTTCGTCACTATGCAACCTCTGCTATAAAGAGCAGTGGAAAACCTGCAATATTTAACTTTTAAGCCCATTAATTTAAAGGACTTTGTCTCTCATCTTGACTTGCAATTTGACAACTTAAGACTTGACTTGGAACTGCCCCAGAAGACCTAAAACAGCTCAGATCGCTGATATTGATCACAACATATTCTGGTTTTGGTATAGCTTGTAAACTAACTTATGGCCTCTTTAATGCACCAACTTGCCCTAATGACAGAAGTCTATAGAGTCACTTGCCACTGTGCAAAGATCAAGCTGAACCAGTTGTCCTAACGCCAGTATTCACAAGCAGGTTTTTAACACTCATGGGTCACAGGAGGAGGCAGCCTGGTATGCACAGAAAAAGTACAAGTGATGAATTCCATCTGTGTCACTACATAAAAAAACCCTCTTTTCTTTTTATCCCTGGAATCTGCCTAAAATTGCCCTCATCCTTAAAGACATTCTCCAAACTGGTTTAAACCACTTTGGAGATTACACGTTGTTGGCTTTGAGAGACGAGAAAAGAGGAGAGGACGGATAAGAGGAGCATTGTGCTGGGAGCGTTAACAATGCCACGGCCTGCTGGAGCTGAGGCCCGGGTAGTCGGAGGTTTGGCTGCTTGTTTGTTTCTCGGTATGTCGGGGTGATAAACTCAGAGCTGCTCAGATCCAGACAGCCTGCCAGGAAAAGCTGCCTGGCAGATTAGTTGCAGTACTACGTGGACAACGTTTCACTGAGCACCTTCCAAAACAAGACCACGCTCACACGCTGTGCATAAAAAAGACTATTGTAACAGGTCATGCAATGGTGTGTTCAGGCTTAAACCTCCAAAAATAAAAATCAGAACAATACTAGTTGTTTCCAGAGCAGCTTGAATTGCCTCCAAACAGCTGGAGTGATCTGCACGGCAACTGTCATGGAAAGTTTGAGAGTGGTTATGACACACACGCCACCATGTTGGAGGACGGACAAGAAAATTAATATATAATTCTCACCTCTCCCTCCCCCTCGTAACACTTACAAAATCTTGGAATCGACTCTCCAAACACTCTTGGCAGGTCGCTGCAGGAGACCACACTCACAGCTAAACACAGATAACGTCCCACAAACCAGAATGCAAATCAACCGCACAAACTGATCGTGCTTTTTATACTGATTCAACAAACCTGGGGATGCTGTGGCTGAATTACAAGAATCTGTAACTGTGCATTCCCCTGGCTATGGCGTTTCCCACACGACCTGAAAACCCTCCTAAAGCAGATGGCATTACACGTGCCCAAAAAAGTCTGGCGTCCGACTCGTCCTGGAGACGAGTGACTTGGCCTTAGACTCAGTCTGTATTTATTGAGGAGAGGCTTTGGCAGCCTCTTCCCAAATGGACGGAGGAGGAACTGCTGGAGACCTTCGACCTCTGCCTCCCTCTTTGTATACAAACCATGTCGCTTCCCCTCTAAACGATGGGATCCGACCCCCGGACCTGACTGTGGGGAGTCTGGAGCGCAGCCAAGTGTGGCTCGGCGGGGCGTTGGAGGTTTACAGTACTCCAGATGGTGTCTTTTACATATGTAAATAAAATTGCCTCTGTACTTGACAAATAGAAACCCCCCCCCCTTCCCTCACATTGTTTGGTGACTCCCTTCTGAGGCAACCAGGTGCTAATGTTACACAACTGTCTCCATATCTGTGCTGTTACGTTGCTCAGTGGCACTAAAACTAACAGGGTGGGAGGTTCAAATCCTCGCACAGGTCGACTGATATAGCAGCAGGATGATATCTCTGGATTATCAAACATATTTCTTTTGGATATCCTGGCAGATGTGCAAAAATAAGAGGTGTTTATGTTATTTAGTCAGTATAATGCAAAGCAGCTAAACAGCAGCACAAACTACAGCCTATAAAATGAGCATTATAATCTTCATGAAGGGAGGATTTATTGCAGGACTGCATTACTTTTAGCTAGAAGCACTTAATAAACTGACAACTGGGTGCATGTACAGTTTAGTAGAAATACAGTATGTTGCATGCATCTTACACCACTGGGCCACGCTGACAGCCCCCAAGGTATATATTTGTATTTTATAATAATTTGATTTGCAGTGAAGTTTATTCTTCAAAATATACTTGTCTCATTTATTTACTGTAAGTGTCATCTTTGATTGACGTATTAATGACGTACTGTTCAACTTTAGGAATCATTGACAAAGTTTATTGGTCTATTTGTATGGAAAATAAATCTTTCATATGTCAATATTATTATCAGCTTTAAAACTCCTGTATCAGTTGGACAGTCTGTGGTTTCCTCTGTAGCCCAACGATTAGGGCATGTTATTGACTTTGTTTAGGTCAAGGCTTCTATAAACTAATCTACCCAACATATTATTCCTAACAAACATAGATTATATGTCACTAATTCCTAACCAGCTGGCACTGAACAGGTCATTGCAGCTATTTGCTACAAGCATGTTAGGTAGCTATTACTGCGAGATTAACATAAAGCTCAGTAAAGTGTCACTCATAGTGCTGAACCCACTGAGAATCAACACCAATTCCACCAATACCATATCTATGCAGCTTTTAGCCTCTTTTAGCTCATTGTTTTGGTTCTTCTGTTTCCAGAAATTAAGCTTGGACAAGCTGAGTGTTTGCAACCTGTCCCTTTTGAGTCTTTTTGCCCTAGAGTGACCAAACATTTTTCAATGCAGCTTTAAAAATAAGTATCACAACTGACTTATAAAACCTGAGGATGTGACACTTCCATGATTATGTCTCAGAGGTCAGCAGGCAGAAAAGCAGCAGATGACGACCGCGCCAAAGTTGCTGGTCAGAGTTCGCTACATGTGAATGTAAAGCCGCGCAAATGCTTCACACCCGGAAAATAATAGTTTAACGTCTCCCTTTTCATTGTTTTTAAAAGAACAGACGTGTTTCAGCGACTCAGTTTTCACTAGAATCTGTCAGCACTCTGATGACAGACGGGTGTTTTTGTTGCCATGTTTTTATATCATGTACTAGTCATTTACACTAGTTTCTTTCCCTCTTTGTGTCATTGTCATTTCAGGGTTTTCTCACTGTGTAGAAAAGTACTAACACCTTTTTTACCGTTGATGGTTATTGAACAGAAAAGGAACCTGATTTGCATTTTTATACCATTGTCTCTGCTGCATGACCAGAGGGGCGAATTTATCTCTGTGTAATCAACACCGACACACGAAACAGAGAGAAACAGTCTCTGGATAATCATGGAGTCATGAAAATGACTTTGCACCAACTGCTCATGTGGAAAAAGCTGCTAGTTTACAGTTCAGCTTAAAAGAACAGCAGCAGTGTTGTGTTCAGAAAGTTTGCCTGGGTGGAAACCGTCTCTGTAACCGAAAGGTCACAAATGGCAAAACAAGGGAAAACCCTCGCGAACATAATGAAATGCTGAAACTCCGAAGCTACATGAAGCTCAAAGGATTTGTTTAATTTGGGGAATGAGTTGTAACCTGAATCCAAACACTTGTCACGTTCAGCAACAGTTAATATTTACACTCTTTAATAACTAAATCGGCTTTATCAACAACTTCTCTTGCATCCTAAAAGAACTGTAATCACTCAGCCGATGTCAAATCCACTTTATCTACGCAGTGATAAAACTCATTTGTGCAGGTAAACTTAGTTTAAAACCCTGTGAAGTTTATGAAATGTAAACACGATTATGACAAGCCAGGATTCAAAGACAAACACTTGTTTTCACTTGTTGCCTTTTTGGCAATTTCCCCGTTCTTATAACTTCGTATTGTGGACACTTTGTGCGCTTGTTTTTACATTGTTTTGCCGTATCTTTTATTTCCTCCCAATTTAAAATCAAGGGAAACTGTGAGTTTGTTTTATGAGTTTTTTTACCGTACATTATTTTTCCTCCATTTTTTGTTTTCCGGGGCTTTGTAACTGTAGTTTTTTTTTTCTTTGTAAAGGTGCCACTAACAACATGGTGGGAAAACAGTCAGGAAACAATAAGAGCTCTTATGTGAATAGAAGGCTCTCAAGTTTATTGAGTAACAGCCATTCTGCGCTGAGTGTCGCAGCTTTTGACCCTTAAAAAAGGGGCAGAAACCCTTTTCACCAACGTCATCTGTTAGTGTGCACATGGCCTGTCTAAATGCACAGAGAGGGAGTATGTATGTCAGGGGGAGGGGGGGTGTCAATGTCGTCGAAGAGATTATCTAAGTCCAGTTTACTGGGTCGTGATGGAGACGCTCCGAGGCAAAAGCTTCCAGCTCACGTAGGATGTTCCGCTTCACATCTGAGCTGATTTCTTTTATTTTATTTTTTGTGTCAGCAGGAAGGAACGACGGGGATTTCATCATTTGCTCCTTTCAGGCTAAAAACAAAAAAAGAAAAGGCTTTCCATATTCCCTTTTGCAAACCGGAGCTCACCCGCGCCCCCAATTTGCTCATCAATAGCATCAAATGACCTCCTCCTCTCGCCTCCCTCTGTTGTGTAATCCTCAACAATGTGACTTCTCTGTGCTGCTTCAAATGAGCCATTGTACAGTTTTGGGAAGAGAGTGAACGGTGTCTTATGTTACACAGGCTCCCTTTGGTTTGTTTTCTCACATAACCAGGCAACTGGTGGAGCTTCGAGTCAGTAAGTGAGACTGTGAAAGCGCTTTATTAAGTCCTGGTGTGTGTCCATGTTGTCCAGAGTTGAAGACTTTATCCCTACGCTGAGAATACTGCCGGAAGGATTTGGATAAAAGTGTCCACCAAATGGCAAACATTACCTCAGATTATGTGACAGTGAATTTGACTATTTCAAGCCAAAACAGACATGCTTTCAAAAGTTACACAACAACTGACCTACTTTGAATGTGATGAGGCCCATGAACTGTGAGGTATTATGTCATGCTAAGAAGGCTCTGTAGGGATCCAGCTGATCAGTCTGTGGTTACAGCAATGCATCACAGATGAGGCTTTGGCCCTTAACCTCCTGATTACTGAAACTTTAAATGATGATGAACCAGGAAGTGAAACTTATTTTACTGCAGGAGCTAAAGGCTAAAAGGAGTTTTAACGTATTATCAATATCAGTTTAATCTGTGCGTTCAGAACAGAGGAAACTCAAAGTCAGACACAGGACAGGTCCACTGTTTGTATGAAGCTTTTGTATTTCACTTACATTAGACTTCTGCAGCACTCTGGACAGCTTTGCATGTTGTTGTAATGCAAAGTCAAGAAAATGGCACATACATGCACATGTTTTCAAACCCCGGCCATTCACATTAAAGCAAATTTAAAGACTGTGTGTTTTAGTCAGGCTGATTTTATGACTGACAGGTCAAAAGAGGTTAAAACCCGGCTGATGTTTATGGAAAAGTAAAATTTTTCAACAATAGTTACATACATACATACGTTATGATGCTGCCTCGTGCAACTTTATACAGTGTATTCTTTCCAAACACCCGTTTAATTTTAAGTTTACACATCAGAACGTCTGACATTTGGCTTCAATCTTTAGATATCTACGATAGAGCGAGCGGGAGGTGGAGGCTGAGCGTCTCTGCGAACCTGATGATCCGCTACCAAATGCTCTGCCATGCTCCGGCCACATCGCGGCATCGCTCCAGTAATGAGTCTTTTTTTCTGGCCAATGTTGTCGGTGTTTGGCTGAGTGGGAGCTTTGCGTGTGTGTGTGTGTGTGTGTGTGTGTGTGAGTATGTGTGTGTGTGTGTTTTTATTTTATCTACCGCGGTCGTGTTTCTGTCTGATAGCGTCTCATCCAGATAATCACTCCCACTCTCTGCTTCAGGGATATTAACATGTTGTTCAGCCTGGCTCCAGATTTTTTTTTTTATTATGTCCCAGACAAAACAGCCTGTAGGCGGGAGGGAGGACGAGTGTGCATCTATCACGTGTGTGTGTGTGTGTGTGTGTGTGTGTGTGTGTGTGTGTGTGTGTGTGTGTGAATCTTATTAATTGATCACAGCCACTCAACATTCTTTGGGCGAGAGAGGACATGAATAAACATGAATAAATAAAAAGAGCACAAATAACTAAAATCAGTGAAATTCAATAAACAGGATAAAATAATATTATGTAGGTTAAAAGGAAATACATATAAGAGTTTTTTTTAAGTCTCCTACACATTGAGACCATTTATTTGACTTTTAAGGCTCATAAAAGTCTTTAAAAACCCTTAAAGTGAGACTGGGCTTTAGCCATAAGTGGCAGTTCCAGGATAATGGTAAATGCAAAACATTGTGTGCATAAATAAATAAGATTAATGGTGTGCGTTTCAGAAACCTGCTCCACAAGAAACTAGAATACTGTGGCATGCAAACACCTGATCCAGGTTTCTGATCGTTCTTCATTGGTGCAGAACATAGTGGCTGAGATGGCGACACACCTGCAGGCAGACGATCAGACACCTGGAAACTGTTAGGATCACGCATACAGGGAGATGAGTAATCGGGTTTCTCCTGTTCCATGTGAACGCCACATCACAAATCTGATCAGACAGAGACTGAGACTGCATGCCGAGCTGATGGGTTGGAATGAAAACCTCCAGACCACCGGGTCTCCACGGCACGCCTTCTTTTCTCTCACAAGATGATGCTGCAGATGCTCACTTGGCTTTTGGCTCGGTCGGTGCTCTGCAAGTGGTTAATTTAATAACAGCTGGATAATGAAATAACAGCTGAGAATGTAGTGAAATCTACCTTTTTAAAACAAGTCAAAAATGTGATTACATGTAGGAAATTGACGGCAATTAACGAGCTTCTCAACATGTTTCTCCTACAGAGTCAAACATGTAATCCAATTTGTCCTAAATGCAGGAAAATTAGTGTCCTTGTGATGAATCAGCAGTGTTTATAGTATTTGAAGAGACCTTATCACCACATAGATCTTATCACCACATAGATAGATCAGATAGAATCTCAAGATAATTATATAGGCCAACATTACACCAAATGCAATTCACAACTTAGTTTTCCTTCCTCCTTTACTTGAAGCATGCATTACATTTTTGCTGAATTCACCTGAAGGCTCTAACAATTCATAATGGGCTGCAACCAGTGTTTCACAATGCATGTGTTGTTTGCTCATGGCAAGGCAAACTTAAATTTGCATATTTCTCAAGGGAGTTTTGTGACTTTTTACCTAGATGTGAGAGCGTGTGTTTTTTCACCTGAAATACCTCTTGCTGCATTTCTTGTTCTTCTTATTCATAAATATTCATTGCAACTTATTTCACCACAAATGGCAATGGACATGAGCAAAAAGTATGACTTATAGTTTGAGAGTAAACTTTTAATCTTTAAATACCTGAAGCTTGATTACCTTTATGCTGAATTCACCACACTAACAATTCAGAATCAGTTGCAGACTGATGTTGTTTCACAATGCATGTATTTTTTGAACATTTAAAAAAAATTCAATTTGCAGAGTTTTTACCACACAAAACTCCCTTTAAAAATCAGCAAATTTAAGAATGTAGGTTATTGTTATTATGTAAAAGTATGTTACATTCACATTCTTAAGGACAATAATGCATTATATTACCTGAAATCCTACATATTCTTTGTTCATGAATATACATGATTAATCTATTTAGATAGGGTGAAACGTAGACATCATGGAAATGTAAATAACGACTGCTGATACTACACTGAGTAAGACATACAGGAGGGTGTATGTACACACACAGGAGGCATTTGTGTAAATCCAGGATGTACTGAGCTGCCAGGCAGTGATGAGAGGATTAACCTGCTAGCGGTCCGGTCACACGCTGTAGAGGAGGAAGCTTGCGTGCTGAACATAATGCTGGACAAAAACCATGAGAAAGTGGTTTTTGGGATGAAGACATGCTGTATAATGCTTTTTATTTGCTGCTTTGAAGAACCAATAGAGTCATAAAGAACACTGAGCATATACAGTATATAATCATAGTCATTTTTATTTTGAGGAAGGAAAGAATTTAAGGGTGAAAGGAAAAAACATCAATTACAGTGTGTGGTTGTGCACAGTGAGCTACAGCTACAGCACACGATGAAAGATTAACTTTAAAAGTGATTTAAAAGAACGCATTTTCTCAACTATCTCACCTTATCTGCCGATAGTGATAATGCGATGTGTTGTGGCACGGATAGGACACCCATCACTTATTTCTACTGAACTTTTTTAGTGTTTAAGAAGTCCGGAAGTGAGTTTGACTCATTGACTTTCTAGCTGTTTTATTGCATTTGATCAGTTAAAACCTTTTACAGTGAAGTTTTTCCATTCCAAACTTCCATTGGATGGATGCTTATTTAGACTCATCACAGAAATGATGATCTCTTTCTCTAAAAACAGCATCACTCATATTTATTTTGCCTCAATTTGTTCCTCACGTGTTCTTTCCACAGTTAGATGTATAAAAACTATCCTCTCTGAAGGTTAACATCTCCAAACTTATTCTTTTTGAAGCATAATTAGAAGTTTGGGTGGTTAGCTAAAGATAAAGCTCTAAGCTTGTCGAGTTAAGTAGTTTGGTTTGATTGGATTCATCTAATTAAGTGCAGTGGCTTTGGATCCAAGGAAGATGAAGAGAGATGTTGATCGTTGACCTTTACAAAGGTCGGTCTTGGGTCTGTCGCTCTCTCTGGTGGCCTTTAACGCAGATACACCTACCCTTTACATCTCAATTACACCTCTGTTCTTTCTCAACGTCGGTTCTCTCTCTAGTATTCCCCCTTTTCCCTCTTCCTGTCTCCATCTTCCCACATCTTTTTCTCCCTCTTCCTCTCATTCACTAACTTCATGTGACTCTTTACAGGCTTTTATTTTGTGTTTTTTTCCCCCTTTCTATTCAAAACCAGCAGCTGCTGGCGGGTGAAGATTTTTTCTTCCTCTCTCACTTTGTTTCCTCAGATTTCAACAAGGACGGAAATCCTTTTTCTCCCTTTTGGTCTTCTGTTTTTCTGGATTGTCAAGGGATTTAGAAATGCAAGCTCTAATTATTTATAACCCGAGCACTCCTTTATCTCCATCTAACCTTTTTTTTTCCTTTTTAAATCACGTCTTAATCCAGCCGGTTTTAACTAAATATTTAATGCTCCTGACGCAGCAGGCTGTGGCTCGCTGCCTCGCTGTATTGCCTCGAGGTCAGTGTGTATGATCTACATGGCAGAAACGATTCACTCTGAAACGTCTGTGAAAGCGCTTCGTCTTGCTTAAGAAGTGAAACCTCTTCTTCCATCCCTCCTTTTCAACCGGTGTGGAAACAAATCCTCCTGAGCAGATGGTCGCTGTGGCTTTGGATGGAAGTCAGGGCCGTCATCGAGTCATGTGTAGTCTGCTGCACGTCCCACACTGTCCTTTTGGTACTGAATGTGACTTCCTGTCGCCCTTGTACCATATGTTACTGATACGCCATGTAAAAATCTATAATTTATTGGTATCAAGGTGTCAGCTGCACCGGTGTCATCAAGAAAAAATCCTGCATTATAGCCACAGTAAGGGTAAATAACTGACTTTGATTTTCACGCATTTGGCTAATGGTCTCATCTAGTTATTAAGCAGGTAGACATTTTCATGAAAAGGTTGGGTTTAGTTGCCTAAACCTAAACATACCTTAACTATACTGTTGTGTGACACATAGAAGGATCAAATCATTTTAAAATTGTTGGTAATTAATGTTCAAATACTTAGTTATTGCTCATAATGTGAGGTTTTGTTCTGTCTGGTAAGTAGGTTGGATCCAGTGGTTGCAGTGTGGACTGTAAGGTCTCACATCACATTATTACGAGTTAAACCTGGAGAGACGAAGAGTTTCGGGGCCTTGCTTCACAAGACGTCTGCAAGAGGTGCAGTTTTTAAGGAGCAACAAGTCCTTTAAATGACTTTTTGTTGTTTGTTAGTGCCACACATCACTGTTTGAGCCATATGAGCGTTTTCTGATCTGCCACCTCTATAGTTAACAAAGTAGGTTTAGTTTTCTTAACTTAACCAAACCGTTATATTACAGAATCGTTGTCTTTATACGAGACGTAATGTCGGACTGTAGTGTCAAATACACAGATTGGATGCCTGAACATCCACCTACGACCTCCTCCCTGAGTTTGTGGTGCTAAGAATGTAACACTGCACCTGCCTTTGCTTTAGGACATGACAGCCATTTTTCACATGATGGCAAACTGTTGCGTGTGAGGAAAACAAAAACATGCATGTGTTAAGTGTTTTTTTCTGTTGATTAGGGGACATTTTGGCTGTACTTCTTAAAGAAAATTAGCATTTTCTTTCTCTACCTGGTTCTTACTTTTGTTATTTTGAACATCAATCCTGTCGGTTATGACAACAAGTTACTGACGAGTTAATTGTTGAAATCTGGGGACACAATGGCATGACTAGAACGGAGATCAGTTAGAACAAAAGCAGGAAAAAGATCAGGAAGGTTTATTGTACTGAGCCAAAACCATGAGTTCACCTCATTTTTTCTATAAACAGTAGATGACAGATGAGGGAAAACTCATCCAGAGCATCGTAACATGTAGAGATTTGTGTCTTGCTCAGTAAGACTTCATCAGGGACCTGGAGTCAAACCTGCCGCTGGTCTAACTGTAATAATCCACATCTATCAGCCGTCTCAGGACCGATGGTTACTGTGACTTTGGTCGACATTCGGCTCAGTCACGAGTCCCAGGTTGTGTGAAATGTTGCTGGCAGCCACATTAGACGTGGAGTTTGTTTGTATGTTTGTATGTGTCGTATTGTTCTGCGTACTATAGCTTCGCCCTTTAGGGATGGAGGTTGGCTTGTGAATCAGGTCATCACCAACCCTTCTGTATGTTGTCATTGTTGCCAGGCCACAGAAAAACATGGCATCTGCTGCTCTAACAAGCATGTGATTATTATTGTCATACAGCCTTCATTTATTTTTCTCCTCTATGTTTATTTATATATATATATATATATATATATATATATATATATATATATATAAAAGTAGCCTTCAGACTGTTGGTGACAAACTCCCGCCAAGGTCCTGCCTCCTTCCCTCTCTTTCTGGTCGATGTAAAGCACCTCCCATAATCCCCCTCTCTCTGCTGCAGGCTCAGAGGGGTCCGTATGTTCTGGCCTTCTGTCTCAACCCTCGTTTTGGGGGCATCGTGAGAACGGAGGGGGGAGGCAGACAGGGAAGGGAGGAGGCTGAAATGACGCACACATGGCACGTGGACTCGTGGGTGCCCCCAGGGGTGGCGGGTGGTCTGCTCAAAACCTCCTGCATCCCTCTCACCCACTCAACACCCCACCCACCACCACTGACACCCCTTTACCCCCCGTTCCCCTCCGTTCCCATCATGATCATGAAGGCAGATGCAGAGCTGGAAGAGGTGCGTGGGCTCTGACCTACATTTTAGCCTTAAAAATCCTCTGCGACGGCAACAATGTGATGTGCAAATCAGAGCTGAGAGCAAAATCGTGTTTTATTTCAAGAATTTTTTATCATATGAACAAGGGCGCCCTGATTTAGTATAAAAGTTAAACAGAAATGTCAAATTTTGATGACCATTTCCTCACTTTTGTAAAAGCTCGTCTTTTGCATAAATTATTACCAATACTTGAGACTAAAGAACAGTAAGATGGAGTGTGGTCTGTGTTTTTAACATTCATGTTAATTTCTTGTGCTTCTCCATTTGATGGGAACTTAATTTAAAGTTAACTTTAATTTCTTTTCACCTGCTGGTTTGTCTCTTGTGTATATTTCATTCACGTCTTGTCAGATTTTGCTTAAACTGCCTCAAAACACTGTTAGTGGCCCTAGTGCAATGCTACAGTAGAGGGATGCGACAATCATACATGAAAGCATTTATCATACTTTGTTTAATTTCCAAGAATATGACCAGGATGGACACGTTTCATCGTTAAAATGCTGTTTAAGTTGATTAAGTTATTAAGAAATATACAGACAAATATTCAGTGATAAACAGTGATGGAGGGACATAGGATAATGCATAGACAGGGAGACAGAGAGATTCGTCACGTGCCCTCGTTCCACTCTTGTCATCGCGGCGTCAGCTTCGCCCCTGTCCCGACAGCGAGCTGATGGAGGTCGACAGGGGTCACCAGAGGAAGCCCAGCTGAGCCGTTCCCTCTCCACCCCCACCTCCACCAACATCCCCCACGTTCACCTCAACTCCCCCCTTTCAGCTCTCGTCTCCTCCAGTTCCACGATAATGGCGATTAAGTGGAGACACTGCATGTGCACAAAGTATTTACACTCATCTAAACAAGACAAAAAGGATGTATGGAGCGATTACACTGGGGAGGGATTGGCTATTGGCAGATCTTGGTCCTGAAACCCAGTTAGTGCTTCTCACTGGATGCAGTCCAGAGACGATGCCTCGCCGAGACCGGCTGATCTCCAAGAACACCGCGGATTAAACTGCCGTTACACAACCGGCAGATTCGTCTGATTGGATGATGCAGCTCAGCGGTGGTGGGCGATGCGGCCTTAATGTTACACTCAGAATGTGCAGGGATAATTGTTGTTGTTGTAAAGTTCATCGGTGAGGTGAGGCCGGGCGAAAGCCGTTATCTTTAATTGGTTTTCTCTTTGACCAGTCAGAGGCTCCAGTGATGAAAATGACTGAAATATCTCAATATATCTTTCAACAGTATGTGAATTGTTTTTCTTTTCAGAGCAAAACAGATTGTTTGTGTTTCATGAAGATGAGACATATTGATTTAGGTAGAGGAGGGAGATTGTTGGATCTTGTTTGTGTTCCTCTTCTACCTGGATGATGCACATTCACACTACAGCCTATATGAGGAGGGTTTCTATTCTAGCTGGACTGAAGATTCAGCCTTGACTCGGCCTTTTACATAGTAAATCCTGTCAACTCCAAAGGATGTTGGGAGAAAATAAGTGAGCGCAAACTGCGGGGGAGGAAATCAAGATGACAAATAGAGACAGAAAAGATAATGAGACAGTCTGGGGAATAAATGAGTTAGGTGAGCATGTGGTTTCAAGTGGAAAAGTGTGTGTTTATTCAGAAAGTGAGGGAGATTGTTTGTTTGTGTGCGAGCTCGGAGAAGGTTGAACAAATAATAACAGTGTTGCTGATTGCTGAGTCTTTTGTTAGAGTGTTTTTATATCGGGTACGATTGTTTTGTACCTTCCTGAGTGCAGTTGCTAGAAAATAAAAGTGTTTCTTTTTTTTTTAATTGATTGACACATCACTTTTATGATTGAGTTCCCAGTATTGTACAGAGTACTGTACCACATCATTGAACAGGGCAGTCTGCTGCTGAGGAGGCACAGACAAACCAGTCGTGAAGTCTGTATTAACAAAAACGTTGCTCGTTGAATATTGCAGTGTTCAGCACTCTGTCGCCATCCTATTGAGATATTATTTGCAGTTGGTGTGTTTGTAAGAAGCGTCACGGCCCGCTGAGTTGCTTCTGGGTTTGGAGGGTAAAACTCGGTCAAGCGCCGGCTTTACGATGCTAATTTCCCAAACCCAGAAAAAATGTGTGTTTGCTGTTAAGCGAAGTTCTTTGAAACACTGGAAGCACTGCAGGCCGAGACACACACACATACACACACGCATCTTCCAGCTTGTTTTGCAGAATATGTGCATTTGACTCAATTCGCTGTCAGTACAATTGGATTATTTTTTTTTTTAATCTACTCACATGAACGTACACACACTCTGTGACGATGCCTAGCAGCCGCCACTGTTGGGTTTCAGAATAACTGAGGTAAAACTGTGATGGCACATCGTGAATGGGTTGAACACTGCAGCATCTCCGTTCACAATCTCCATAATTTGCAAAATAAGTAGTGTGGTTGGGCATGGAAGTTCTTTCTTGACCTTTAAATACAGTATGTGAAACAAAATAATTGAAGTTTATCTCAGGGCAGACGCACATCTTCTCATTCTTCATTATACTGATAATTTCTCACCAAATATCTTTTAATAGTTTTTCATAAATGCAAACATGTTTCGTAATAGCCTAAGCAGTTAGCACGTCAAGTTATTCTGCATTCTCATAATTATGACTTATTATCACCGTATCAGCGCTTTAATTACGAGATGGGATCTTGTTACAAGAAAATTATCTCAATATTATGAGAAAATAACCCGATTAAGAAAATACTCATTATTATGAGAAAAATCACACAAAAATGACCTATAAACTTAAGTAATATATAATTATGAGATATTTGCTCGTAATTATGACATTTTCTAATAATCTCGTTGAAATCAAATCTGAGCTACAGCTCTTATAAGTATGATTTATGGAAACAGCACAGAACTTTTTTCAGTATCTGGATTATTTTGTGCATTAAACGATGTACAATATTTTAGTTTCCAGGGGCCCTGGATACTGTTTGTGTGAAAAGTCCATTTATGTAACAAGTTTTATTCTAAGGGCCATAAAGCCTTAAAATAAATACAGAAAAAATGTGTTTCTCATTTCTGGTTTTGAATTAGCTGCAGTCACACTTTGTTCTCCCTCCACACCCTCATGAACACACATCTTATGACTGTCATGCTCGCTCTGTAGGCTACAAGGTTAACCGCCTGTTGACCCCCCCTCCCCCCTTTCAAACAGCTCCCTGGGGCTTCTGTACAGCCGCTTTGGGACTCCAGTTCCCATGATCCCCCCCCGTTGAGCTCCCTATAGGAAAGATGCTCAGACCTGCTCATTAATCCTAGCTGGTGGTTGTGGATGCCGTGCGTTTGGGCTTATTTTGAGGATATATATAAAAAATTGTACAAATGATTTGCAAATGCTTAAGCGTCACTGTGATGACACTTTTCTGTTGCTGTTTAATTTATTGAAAAGAAGCAGCTCACTGATCCTTTTCCTGATTATTTTTTAGATTGTCTGAAATCTTCTTGAAAGACTTGATTGACCGTACCATATTAAAGTGATTTTCTATGCAGATAACATGGTTTTATATCAGTACAGCAGGGTGTTTTTTTTTTCCAGTCATGCTCCCACACGTGCTTCAAACATCTTCCTCTTCTTTTTTTCCCCCTGTTTGTCTTACTCATGTCAGCAGGCGGACCATGACATCGAGCTTTGTGAACTCTGGGCCCGTGAATCCAGTTTAAATGCTGGTGGGCTGAATGTGCCGTCATGTGATCTCCTCTGTCAGCTGCAACACTCAGCAGCCAGCCGAGCAGTCAGAGGCTGTTTGAAACTCTCCAACAACGGGTGGTTGATTAAGAACCCACACACTATAAGGAGAAAAGAAAAAAGAAAAAGCATATTAAACAGAGGGAGAAGCATGTCAGTGTAACAGCTTTTCACAGGAAACCAACAGAAAGCAAGTAACACAAATGAGCACAAAAAATACCAAATAAACATAATCAATTTATTGTTCCAGCTCTAATATCATTTCACATAAGCTGTTTATTAGTCTGAATGCCAAATTAAAGTCCGTCACCAAGCTGGTTGTTGGTTGCCATGGAGATGGCCTTGGTGCGTCATTTATTTTAATGAAGCACACATGGAGTTTTGTTTTCCTTCGTTTTTACTGTGTTGTTAAAGTTCAGGTTAAAAGTTCAGGTTTTAGTTTCCTAAAAACACTTCAACATCTGAGGTCGTGTTACAGTTGGAGGGGCTGTGCAGTGCGTTCTGGGTGCTGTAGTCCATTTGACTAGCCCTCCGTCTTCCCCCTATTTTCCATACTCTCCATTCTGTCCTTTTTTCTCTTCTTCTCCCTTCTTTTCTATCCTCCCGCTCGCCACACCTCCTTCCCTCTCTTTCTTCCTTTTTGCCTGTTTCCTCTTTTTCTTTCTTACCAGTTCTCTCTGCTCCTTCTCTCCTTTTATTTCTTTGATCTATTTCCTATTATTGTTTTTCTCTCCTTTTCCTTTTCCCCTCTCATCTATGTCGCATCCTTCTTCCATTCCTTCTATTTTCTCTCCTCTCCTGCTTTTTCCTGTTCATTCTTCTCTCTTTGTCTTCGTTTTTCCTTCTCTCCTTCATCTCCTCACCTTCCTCCCCTTTCTTCTATCTCTCCTCTCCTTCCTCTGTTACTCTCCCTCCCTTTCCCCTTTCCTCACTTCCTTATCTCCATTTTCTTTCCTTCTTTCTTTTCTCTTTCCTCTGCTCCATCCTCCCTCTCTCCTATTCTTACTTTATCACCTCCTTTCTTTCCCACCTTCTCCCCCTTTCTCTTCTGAGAGCTTTATTCCCTTCCTCCCCCTTTCCTCCCTCTCTCCTTTCTTTTGTTTTTCCACATTCTCTCCTTCATCTGTCCTTCCTCCCATTTTGTTACATCTCTCTTTACTTCCTCCCTCATCCCCCTTTCCTCACCTCCTCATGTACTTGTCTTTCCTTCTTTCTTTCCTTTCCTCTGTTCCCTCTCTCCCTTTTCTCTTCTGTTCTTTATTCCCTTCCTCCCCCTTTCCTCCCTCTTTCCTTCTTCTTCTTCCCTCCTCTCTCAGTCAGGAATGCAGTCATGTGCTCTGGACTCCAAACACACACTTGCAGTAACACACACTCTGACACACACACACACACACACACACACACACACACACACACGTTTACCTCTCGGATGGAAAAATGGGCGTAGCTCGAGTCTGCTGAGAAAACCCGCAGAATGCACCTTTAAAGACAGAAACAGACTCTGTATATGTGGTTAATGAATCCTTGGGACTTTATTCTCAATCTGTTTCAGTCCCTGAACCTCCCGTCCATTGTGCTGAACTCTTGTAGCTCCGCGGTGATAAAAGAAACGTTGTGTGGTCAACTGAAGACGTACAGAGCTGCTTCTGTTCAAGAGGGACAAAGAAAGTAAGGAATCATTTCCAGAGCGTGGAAGACATGCGTTACAGTTGCACTCTACACTGTAGTTTCTTTGTGTATTTACAGTAAAAGAAATGTTGTAAAGTTAAGTGTTGCAGTACATTATAAGCACATTTTGTAGGCTTTATTTCAGCATTGCCTCAGAAACGCTGCATGTAGTTAACTACCTGTAAGACCTGGGGTTGGTACCGTTATGTGAATCATTACCCAGCGGTACCTTTTTTCAGTACGTCAAAAACGTCAACCAAGAAAGAAGAAAGCTGGGTTATCTCCAACTTAATGACCTGAAGATGTCGATGAAGTTGTCAATGTCTCACTTTAAGTTTCGTCGTCCATGGAGATCCAACTTCTTCGGCGTGTTGCCCTGGCCGCCTGACGTAAACTCTGTCTTAGCTCACGCTCTCGCCAGATTCGCACTCAGATGCTGAAATTCGGCATATATTGATTTAGTCATGAATTGGTACTTGGCAGTACTCACGTAATTCATTGAGTACCCTTAAAAGTACAGTTCGGTACATAACAACACATAGTTTATAGCTTTTTATCATGTTTTATAGATACAGTGATGTTTGATAGATACTGTTTTCCCTCAGGTTTTGCACCAGCACTGTTCTTCTCTTTAAGATAACTTTCTGTATGATTAGCGGGATCTTATGTACACAGTTAACAGTTGCAGATGGAGGAAAGTTGACATAAGTAATGAATCATTTTGTTGTCACAAAAATGTGTAATTTTTGATGGTAGTTGTCAATACAGATTATGTTTGACAAAAGCACAAAGGAATTTCATCAGTAACTGTGTACACAGACCGTTTATGTCCCCTTTTAACAGTGTAGGAAACAGATGAAGGAGTTAACACGTTCTGTGTGTCTGGCCGGAGGTGTCCAGGTCACTTCCTCCTGCAGATTGAGGAGGAAAAGTGTCGGTGGTGGAAATGTGGCGGAAACTCCCAACGTTTCACGCCAACAACATGTTTTAACACCTGGCCAGTTGAACGAGTTCAACCCCTCACCAGGACACAAATCATGGTTATAGAGTTGTGTTATCAGTTTAAGGCCCCTAAATCTATTAGCTATAAACATGAATAACTGTAGTCCAAATTAATGTTTCTTTTAAGATGCCGACTGCACGGAAAAGTTTCCTAAATCCATGAGAAATAATAAAGAAAACCCACATTTCCCAACTTAGTTTCATTGTGTGTTCTTGTGCTCATGTGGCTGCTTATGGCAGCGTTTTAATCTGAACACACGCTTCATCTCGCAGCCACATGAACAGGTGCAGTCAGTCCTCCAACATACACTGCACTGATTGTTTGTCTCATCCTGTGAGAAATCCGGTCCAAGGAAAATGGGAACAAAACCTCAAAGTACAGACTGCAAGTGACAGAACGGAACGGAGTCTGGACACTCAAGCCTATAAACTAAAACTAAAGGTGTAAATGAGGTGCTAAAACGTTTAAATAGAAGCTACTGTTCACAGAAACTGAAACTACTCATATCTGCATTTTCAGAAAGTTCAGAAAAACAACAATGCTTTATCAACAGTTTTTCTTTTGGTCATAAAACCTCCTCAGCATGCAGAGGAAGACGTAGTCTCAGCATTTCATGCAGAAACCTGAGAGATCGGTTGAAGTGGAGTGAAGATTTTGGTCTCATCTCAGTGATGAACTCTTTGTCTTTCTGCTCTGGTCTCTCACAGCAGAACAAACTTTACAGGAAAGCAAGAAACCAATGGAGCATTTTGCTTTCAGGCTGTTTTCAATTTACTATCTGCTGCATATGTGTGTGTGTGTGTGTGTGTGTGTGTGTGTGTGTTTTGTGTTGCTGGCGGAGGAATGTTTTCCCTTTCTCTGATGACCAGTGACAGATGCCCTGCTTGAGGCGGGGCTAACATCTGTGTGTGCGTGTGCATGAATGTGTGCACCACCGGCCTCCAAGAGTCAGTCCTAAAAGGCTTCTGTGTGTGTGTGTGTGTGTGTGTGTGTATGTGTGTGTGTGTGTGCGTGGGAGCCGGGGCTCCACTCAAAGCAGAAGAGGGAACGAGTGACTGATGAAGTCTCTTTTCTTTCTTTATGTCAGTAATGGAAACAGTGCTCAAAGTTTCATCACGTTCTGCATTCAATTCATATTTAACAGCATCACAAGTGTCATCATGGAGTGTTAAATGATCAATGTATTGACCAGGAATCAGTATTTTAGTGCTGCGTTTTTCCAGCCCTCCCTCGGGCATGAATAAGTGGAGCCACATTAGTGCTTTCGATGACAGTGTCGCCTGTTCAGGATAAAAGCGAACACAAGTTTCCCCTTTTGCCAAAATGGACGAACCTCGACCCAAGATTGAAAACCTGTCACACATCCTGTAGAAAATGATTAACACATCAAAACAACTGGAAAGTACCAGATTGTAGCCTGAAATATGAAATGAATAAATACAGACATTTCCCTGGCAGTGAGTTTATAATCAGTTTAACAACATGTTATGTAATAATTGAATGGATTAATAGTGTATTGCTAAATGGAGCTTGAGGTGAGATTGTTTTGTCAATTTTGTCTCGGTTCATCCCTGATGACGTTATAAAGACAGCCTGTCCTCCCCGGTCCTCCTCCTCTCCCCGTCCGTCTTTTCTCTCTACTCAGGTTATTTCCAGGCCTCATCTTTTATTTCTGAATCATCCCAGTCTGGCCCTGGAGAGTCTGATTTCAGACGTCGAGATGGACGACCTTTCGGCGGCGGGGGAAAAAAAGCTTTGAATGGCCAAGCGCAGCGATGCTCCGCGCTTATTGATGTGGTGTAATTGTCTTCTTCTGAGTGGTGTAATTCTATCGCCGTCTATTCAGGCTGAATGCCAGGCCGGTTATGAATAAAAATGTGCTGTAGTGAGACTGCGGGATGAAACGGAGAGTTCAGCCCCTTTTATGCTGGATGGAATTGGTTGATGGAGAAATTACATGAAAACTGTCTTTTTGGAGCCTTTATTTGCTGTCTGGTCAACACTGCAGCTCCACTAGTGTGTCGACATGCCTTGCTCAAAGGCCCCTACACTCTCACAACTGCTCATTAGATTTGAAACAATGACTTCAGAAGCTTTATGTAATATATTTGGAGGGGCTGAGTCATTTTTTATACTCTCAAAGTCTAATGAATTTGAAATTGGCTCGTAACAGCACTGACTGAGCAGAAAAGCAGCCTCCTCATTCATTTCAATGGAGAGCGCTCCAGCAAAAAACGCAGGGTTGTTGTGCAAAAAA
>CM062203.1:2920000-3060000 GCA_031216445.1 Lateolabrax maculatus
GTGACCTCAGACACACTAAATACACTCAGGAGCTGCAGGAGCGGGTTCATTCGCTCCTCTTGTAATCCACCAGATCCCTACAGTTTTCTCTCCGCTTTGTTTTAATTTAACACAGCCAGTGTGCAAAGCATCAAATGTTCAAACTTTAATGAACTCAATTCAAGCATCAATCAATGAAGACCATGTAGAAGACACTACAGAGCGCCGCCGGGAGGACGTCTTTCTGTTGGCATCGCTGGTTCCATCGACAGATTTTTCACATTTTCCATTTGGATTCTAGATTATTGCATAAAAGAAGCTCGATGATACTCGCACGTTTTGCTCAGCAAGATAATCTTCACACATGAACATAATCGGTCGCGCGACTTCAACGTCACCACTTCCAACTTGTAATTCAATTTTGCGCACTCACCTCTTCTTCAGAAAATGATAAATCTTACATAAAAATCTCTTAAGCTTGTGCTCGCCACAGACTTTATTTCAGACATCCGACCAAAAACGCATTTAAAAAACCACCAACTTTAAGAAAACTGTCCAACTTCCCTTTTGAAATTTGAAGTCCATCATCTCTGTATATAATTGGAAATGGACTCTTGTAGCAAAGTTCACTTTCAGTGTGTTTTTCGTGGTGGTTTTAAAAATGATTGTATTATTGATATTAATGTTCTCAGGAGAAGTATTTATTGATTGATACCCATCATGGTTGCTGCTTACATTTATTTGTCATTATTCACCATCTCATTCAAGCCAGAAAATCAAATGAATACATGAACGTACATGTGACACACACTTGTCTTGTGATCTCCCCGCATACTCTGTCATTTATCATTTATCACCCTTACAATGTGATTGCTTTAACTTTCTCTTTGTTAATCCTTTTGTCTACTTGTTTTTAAATGCACGTTTGTCTTAATGGACTTGATTAATCATTTTATATAATTACTGGACCATTATTATATAAAAAAATATATATATATTTTGTATATAGACCTCTGTATGCTGAATTAACATGCAGGTGTTTTAAATACACCAGATCTTTCTCATAACAACACCACAGATTACTGAAGGACTTGCTGCTTTTATATAATTAATGTTCTTACATCTTAAACTTTTATTAATGTTAAACCTTATTATTTCCACACTTGGTTGACGGATTTGTTTTACCTTAATTATTGAAGAGGAGATGACATTAAACACAGGTTGGATTTAACTTGGAAGTGTTGCAAGCTTGTAGTTCATTTATATTTTAGGGTTTCAGTTGATGCTCTGATCCAAAATGACTTCCAGTGAGCAGGAAGAAGCTCAGTGACTGTTGCTGGAAACAGCTTCTGCCTGCAGGATTATGTCTTTTAGACTGTACTAGTTGGTATGTTTGAAGCTGTAGAAACTTCAGTATGTTCTTTAACTTTATTCGGACTAATCTGTTGTAGAAAGTAGAGGGCTTGTGGCAGTCAGGAAATGGCAGAATGCCCTCAAGCGAGGCATTTTACGTCCATGATGAAATAATATCAACATCAAGCAGAGTTTCCAATCATCTTTGCATGAATAAATGCAGGATTTAAATGGAAAAGCAGCACTTTAATACGTGAAATTTCCTTTAGTTTCTCAGACGCAACGAGCAGAAACAAGCAGACAAACACTGATTGTGTTTTTTTGCAGACAGCGTCTCTTCTGACGGAGCTGTCGAGGTCTTTAACCTCATAATACGGTTTGTTAGGTCTTGATTCAATTTGACAATTAGGAGTGATTTTCCAATCGCTGCTCGTCCCGAAGGCTGGATGAGCGCCAGCTTTTGTCCCGAGTATTTACCAGAACTGCTCGTCTATCAGGCCGCTTGTCTTCATCTTTTGTCTGCTTCTGAAACCAGTCCACACTCTTTTGGGGAAGGTTCTCGGCTGTCGCTCCGCCGTAATGTGACTCTTGACTGGAAATGATTTGCAGACGTCCCGTATTGGTGAGCGAGGACAGAAAAATGAATCGACGAGGGTTGAGGTTTGTTTCACTGGGATGTAAAGAAAAGAGTTTAAGTGCAGAAAAAGAAGAGCAAAAGAAAAGTGTTTTCTTCTGGTCTGTTTCCTGCTTCTGTAGCATTTAGAAATTATTTTTTTGGGTGGATATCTGCTAGGCTGTGTCACTCCCTCACTCACTACATAAATATAGAGTTAAGTCAGCCTCAAAATGGACTCCCTGTCATATCAGCCCACTTTATGTCTTTTGTAATGTCTAAATGAATCTTTTCTCTCTTATCCGCTGCTTGTTTCTACCTTTAACATGCTTCCACATATATTGAGTCTCATCAATAATAACAGATGAACCTGCAGAGTTCATCTGTGTCTTGTATTTACTTTGTACCTCTTCAGGCTCATGACAGATTTAAGGGAAGCATCCTTTCCCTTTAACGATGACTCAATAAAAAGGACGAAACCATCTCGGGATTAATAAATCAACTCAACGTGCTGGCAGATGACTTGTTGTTCATCAGAAATTCTGAAACTGAAAGGTTTTCGGTGTTTAACACACTCAGATAAATTTTCTTTTTTAAGAGGATTAGCTGAAATGTTCTTGTAAGGTCAAGGGGGGTCAAGGTCTCTCCAGTGATAGGTCAACAGCGTCGTTGACCCGGTAAATCTGGGCAATTAAACCAATCGCAGTGCGGCGGCAGGTTAGATGATGGGGGTGGGGTCGAGTGTGAGCCTGGTGTGTCGGGTCTACATTGAAGCTGAATATTTATGCCGTTTGGTGGATGCTTTCATCCAAAGCTGTTAGTATTACAGGCATTGTCACGGGGAGTCAAACCCACAACCCTGGCAGTGTTAGTGCCATAGCATCAGTTATAAGAATATGTAGTTTTAAATAGAAAGACACTAAATGTAAATAACCACTGATATGGATTACAAATCAATCATATTTTTATATTTTTCTTTTTAAAACACAAGATGCTCTTAAATATATCACTTTATTTAAATTTGATGCCACTTAAAATTAAAAAATATTATGAATTTACATAATGCAGATTATTAAAAAAAAGAAAAGAAACCATTAACGTTTATTAAAAAATGCATTAAAGATTGAGTTTTGTACCTTTAGTGCTTCAGTATTGCAGAAAGATAGAAGATAAAATCTTTACATTTCCCTCTTCACTGTTTCCCACAGCCATCCTGCGTCCAGCCCTCATTACATCCTCTGCTGCTGAACATTATTGCCAGTTTTATCTTCCTCCTCTTCATAAATGCTCTCGCTGACTCCATTTGTCATTCCGGTTGCTCTCGCTGTAAGCAAGTTGCTTCGTACAGTCTCTGGACGTCGCACAGTTCATTCTCTGTTCGGCTTTTTCTTTTCTCTACCAAAAGACTGATCCAACACCAGTCATCTCTGTTTCCCAAATTAAAAATCTTGGGTTCATTTGTATGGAAGTTAACATGAGCTCAGGTCAGTCGAGCTGCTGTAACAGTCAACCATCCATCATACGATTGCTGGGCAAATTAATGTAACATGGCCTGTAAAAGGAAGAGCGGCTGAGCTCCAAAACATAACTGAAATCAAACTGAATCAAACACCTGATTGAAAAATAAACATCCCATTCATTAGTGGCCTTGTTAGTCTCCATGCTAATGAAGTGCTCAGACACATGTGAGTCCAGAGAACTGCTGCCTCTGCATGTCTGAACAAGAACTCATCTCTGTTAATACTGACATCATTTTATAACGATCCACTCGTGTTTAACTCTGTGATTCAAAGCAAATAGGCTTGAAGATCTCCCAAAATTAAGCCTGGAACAGTTTAATTTCACTACATTTTATCTCACTGCACTGAAAATCAGTTTAATTGTCTCTGACTTTGGATGCGTTTGACAAATATCTTCATATTAATATTAAAATAACACTTTTCATCCAACCCTGTCAATCAGCGATGTACCAGCTATTTAAATAATCACCAACATAGTTAATTTTTCCTCTCCAAGTAACTCTGCCTCCCTCTGATACGGTTTCTTTCAGCGGGAGATGACATAATGTTGTATATATTTGATTAAACTGGAATAAAAAGCCATTTTGTCCCACTTCAGTCTCAGTAACACTGTCAAACGGGCAAACGCTAACACAGAGTCACAGCTCGACGTCCGTCAGCTGCAGGATTTATACCCGTCCGTTTCTTTTCCAGTCATCTCCCTCGTCATTAAACTGCCGCAGCGTTTCAAGCGGAGATCCCGGTGTCGCCCGCGCTCTCAGCTGACAAGGTGGCAGCGAAAGTGAGACGACGTCAATGCAGGCGACTGGAATGAGAAAAAGTATTTTCTATAGTATCCTGACACTTTCACTTTAACTGAATATGTAGCTTCATGGTGAAGGGACCCCGAGCGGCGGTTGGCAGGCGGCGTCATTAGGACATGGTGTATGTAAATCCCTCTCACTGGGCGGTAAGTACGTTGTGGATGGCAGGACCGCTCTGAGCTCAGAGAGGCTGCATTGCACGAGGAGAGGGTCGCACGGGTTCAACCCCCAGTACACTAAACCCTTCCAGCCTCATTCGTTTCCCGTCAGTCTGAGCGCTGGCTTATTGCCCAGAAAACACACGTAAATCTGTTCTGCAGCAGGTGACTGGAGGGAAGATTTTTCACTCTTTAGCTTCATCAAATAATTAGAATTTCAATGTTTTTTAGTTTTTTTTGTTATCGTGATAAGATTGGAAACGAGCAGCTGGTTGATTCACGGGGGTTAATTGTCTTGCTTAAAGGCACACTGGCAGGATTTAAATTAAAAGTGTGTCTTTGTATACGCAGTTTAAATGATGATGATGGTGGATTTCACATAAGGAGGGATCAATAATATTTTTTCAGCTTTTATTGTTGAAGAATAAAATGTTTATTGTTAAACTGATGTTAAAGTGTCCCAGCTTTTGAAATACTTTTTTTTTTTTGTACATAGTAAACGCAGACACATGTTTTTGTTAAATGTTGTTTGAGAGATCTGGGATTCAAACCAGCAACCCTCACGGTACTGTAATGACTGTATGTTGACAAATCAGCCTCTTCGACGACGACAGAAGCAGAATTCATACCGAAAAACACATTTTACACATAATTGCAGCACATGCAGCACTCGTCTTCACACTCAGCTAATTATCTTCACTATTAATTAATGAGCTGCCGATTAACCCCCCCCCCACACACACACACACGCGCGCCTCCAACAGCCCAACCCTTCCCTCCTTCATGGCTATTTGCAGGCTCTGCTGCGAACCGCCCGCTCAGCTGGTACTGGAAATGTCAGAGTGTGTGTGTGTGTGAGTGTGTGTGCGTGCGCGTGTGTGTGTGTGTGTGTGTGTGCGTGTGCGTGTGTGTGCGTGTGTGTGAGAGAGAGACTATGGATGCCACGTTAAAGGCAGTGCAGTGTAATCAGATGTGACATTCTGGTATGAAGAGGGCCGCTGCTGTTACAGAGCTGTAATGATCATTTGTCGTGGCAGAGCGACCCGGTTAACCCAGGGAGGAGAGGAGGAGGGAAGGGAGCAAGGAAGGAAGGAAGGAAGGAAACACTGAAAGAATATGTGTAAAAGTCTTTTTACATCTTTAAAGCCAGGGTGGGAGATTTCGAAAACGGAAAAATCCCGCCTCTTCCCTACTCCCTAACTTTCTTCCTTTCCTTACCACCTTTCCTCACCCATTAATGACCGACTACCTTGCTCAAGGGCGCGTGTCAATGCGTTGGCTGCAGCGGGAATTTAACCTGCAACCTCTGCAGAACAGCACAGTCTTTCTAAGCACAAGTGTCTGACTTTGCAGTATGTGGACAGAGGTGAGTCAGATCACATAACTCTTCCTCCTGTGTGTGTGTGTGTGTGTGTGTGTGTGTGTTGACATTGCAGTTGTTGATCAGGGACGCAGTCAGTCAAGGGGAAAGAATCTGTATACTGACACACACACACACACACACACACACACACACACACACACACACTTTCAGCTGTTCAATTTTACATAATCATTCAAGACACACACTTTGACTCCCACGCCTCCGGTAATTTGTGTGTGTGTGTGTGTGTGGACAAACATAATTTCTGCCAGCTGTACAGGACTTTACACTTGGAGGTTTTAAGCCTTGCTCAGAGGCACGTGGGCAGGAGGAGACGAAGGAGCTCCCGGACTATCCATTCATTCAAACTTTGTGTGTTTCTGGCCTGGTTTTAGTATGTAGAACCACATAGACACACACACACACACACACACACACACCTACACACTGAGGCTAAATGCTGTGTTATTAATAGAAGTGTCAGGGTGACGCAGTAATCCCACATGGCAGAGGCATTCCTCCTCTCTGATATCAGCACACACACACTTCAACTCAGCACTTTACACAGAGAGAAAAGTGTGTGTGTGTGTGTGTGTGTGTGTGTTTGAATGTACTTAAGATACCTTAATTGCTTCTGTTTAAATCCGTCTGATTGAGAAATCAAGAGCAAATCCACAAATTCTGGAGTGTAATTGCTTTAGTCTTTTTCTAGAGTGTAATTTTTAGTGTTGATTTTTTTTTAAGCTTAGTGATTGGATGTTTCTCACCCAAATGCTGCCTGGGAGTTCCTCTAGTGGACTTCCCTCCTTAGGTTTTCATGGTCACAGGCTTTACATTTTTTCTTTGTCTTTTGTTTATTAAAGAACCGGATATGTTCGAACACAGTTGCTCATCTTTTGTTCCGATGGTTCAACCAGACGAGTTTCATGTCACCTCACATCGTTTATGAGAAAAGGGACGTTTACTTCAGGATCCTTGGACACCCAAAATAACTTACCTGCGTCGCTGCTCTGTCGACACCCTGACTGACCAGTTGGCTGCTTAACTGGTAAACCATAAGACTGGTTTACAGGCTTGTTTACTGGCTGGCTGATCACACCGCGTGTTCCTGAATTAAATCGATAGGCCAAGGTCAAGCTCTTCAGCTGTGATTTCCAAAAGAACAAACACACACTCAAGCATCTCTCTCACACACACACACACACACTCGGTGGATTCATGGGACAGGACTCCTGACTGTTCTTGGGACCGACACACTGCGTAGCTGCAGGGTTCTGGCGAAGCTCTGGACGCTGGCAGGGAGCGAAACATGTGACTCAGCGAGTCGTCAGAGCCGGCTTTCTGTTCTCCCAGCAGCCTCGGGGAGCAACACATCTCGCAGCCAAGCACCCGCACTGGGTTTCAGTCCAAAAACAAGATATTCACTCAATTAAAAGAGACATTTAGAGATTACTCTACAACAAAAGAGCATTGAATAGAATAAAAATCTGCCAAAAAAGTGTCTTAAAACAGGGGAAAGCTGAACATTTGTGTTATTTGTATGGTTTTTAGGGTTGTTAGTGGTTTTATAGTTTTTTGTTTTTTTTTGGGGTTTATTCAGATGATTCAGATTTTTTTCCCACAGTTGGATTTTGCATTCACATTCCTGTGTTTCCATGTTCTTGGCTGCAAAAAAAATCACCTAAATGAATCCGAGGAGGAAAAAAAACTTGCTGGATGGACGTTGTCTGATATAGCTCTAGGATAGTCAGTAGGTAAGTTTGCCTATTATAGAGAGTTTAAATCCTGTTTAGATCTTTCTGCATTAAAGAAACTTCTGGAGGCAGCACTGTTGACCCACATTATATCCAGATTAATCATGTTCAGGTTACAGATAAATAGCTGAAAAGTGTCCCATCACACTGGAAGACGTCTTGGTTAAAATGAAAATGAAGCCCTTGTTTATTTCACACCTGATCTGCCCGGGTATCTCTATTAGCTTTGTCTTTTGCCATAAGTGGCAGTGAACCAGTATCTTATTTCGTTCTTGGCACCAGTTTAGTCGACCAGTTTCGCCAGACCGGGATCTGGTTCAGAACACGGTGGATTGTGTTCGACATTCACCATCGAAACGAGAAATGACACACGGTTCACGCCTTCTGCTGACATGCTTGTCTTTCTGCACCCGGCCATGTGTGCACTGCAGAGAACACCAGTTGTCCGTTGGCACGGTGAGACCATGAGTGTGTATTTGTGTGCGTTTGTGTGTTTATCTGGATGGGTTTCTGTGGAATCGGAGGGAGCAGAAAGCCACGAGCCTACATGCTGTGTGCTTTCTGCTGTTGTTGTTTACTGTAATGGCCTGAATATAAGAGAATACTTTCTTTCTGTCAGTTACATTTGAAAACTTTTAGCGGTCGTATAATTGAGGGACACTCACATCATCACAACAGATGTTCCCTTTGAATGGAACAATTACTGGCTCTTGTGTTACTGTGTAAGCCTATTACTTCTAAGAGTATTATGGGTTGTTTGTTTTCATAATGTGTTATGGTAAGCAAGTTTTGGTCCGTCCCTTTACAGTGTGTCTTTTGGAGTTTTACTGCATTTACATTATATCCTACAGACCATAATTATGAGCGGACAAGTGGGGAAAAGTTGTCAGCGTACTAGTTTTAATTCTGAGTCTGAGATCTTGTAAACTTATCCTGGCATCGTCATCGATTTTGAAAGGGTGTTATCGACGGGCGGAGACAACCAATCAGAGCAACAAAACGCCATCCTGTTGCACGGAACGTCCTGTCAGAAGAGCGGCAAACCCATATTTCTTATCAACATGAAGTTTAAGTGCAGTTGTTTGTTCTTTTTCTAGAAAAAAGTGAAGTCATCAATTTTGTGTAACGCTCCGCATTTGCGGCTGCCAACTTGGTATTATTATTATTTACGAAGAGTTTTCTTACATGTGAATGAGACATGAGGCAGTTGGAGATGGTTAGAGATGACACTGACGCCCTCCTCTCCCCAAAGCTCTCGAATAGAAGTGGGGGGGGATTTTTCCGGTTGAATACTTTCAATACCCAGCTTACTCTTGCTGGTTTATCCAAAGTAACCTACCCCAGCTTTAAAGATATTAAAATATAAACAGCCTGTGGTCCCAAACCCATCTGCTGAAAGAGCCACAGAGCCTGAGCCATCTTGTCATGCAGATAGTCTTGGATTTGTTTCCTAGGTATTCAGATATCTGTCTCTGAGATTTCACTCTTCTATGATGGGTGTGAATAGAATTTCTTTTGTGGCCTTCAAAGCTTTGGAAAGTACATTAAACACAGACTGAGTGTACGGAAATGTTTTTAAAGGGGCTATTTGGTAGAAAGTAGTTTTAATGGAAAATATTCACAATGGGTGGCTGATTCTTTAATATATAGTTTGTCATGTTCACTCAGGGTTCTCCCCAGTAAATGGAAAAATGGCTCTGCACCACCATAATCATTTTCATATGGTGTTTTTAAATGAAGATTTTTGCTTTTTCTTGTGTTTCCTGGTGGGAAAAAAGGGTTAAAAAAGAAATTACCGGCATGTAAATGGTTGAGAAATGTGTAGTTAATAGGCACACTTGTTGCTGACACCAGAACATCGTTGGCCAATAAAGATAACCGTGTAGAGCCTGTGGACCTCGAGGAATATTTCACTGCAGTGCTTGTGCACTTTGTTGATTTTTCTCCCCCACAGGAAACATGCATATCAGTGTATCATAATTAACTGAGCGCTAATTCCCCCTCTGGCGGCCTCAGTGTTCGCTATATGGGTTACGCTGTGACCCAGAGCAGTGATAATTTATTTCAAATTCATATTTTTAATTAATGCTGCCTCAGTTGGTGCTGTGATTGATGTGTCAACGCTCGCAGGGATGTTTAATGGCCGCGAATCTCCATGGACAACAATTATTGAGCCACCACTGCAGCTACTGGGCATCACCATGTCAACAATGTCACAGAGACAAGTCTGTGTGCTTTTATTTGACTTAAAGTTTAGTCTTAATGATGGTGATTCAGATTTTTCTGTTATGAAAGATCTTACATAATCCAAACAGCACTAATCTGGAACATTCCTGCTCTTTAAATGAAATCCAAGTGGATGCCAAGGCAGGGCTGCAGGGCTGTCTTTGGACAGATGCATTGTTGTGCTAAGTGTACTTTAGTATTTAAGGAATGCTTCTTTTCTCCATTACAGGAGAGCCATTTTTGGACCAGGGTCAGCTGCTTTATAGCCTGTCTCGAGAGTCCTTCCTGCCTGTAACGGCACAAAACTGACTTAACTACTACATCTGCCACTCTGGAACCTCGACCTTAAACAGAAAAAAATATGCAAGAGGGCTCATGGTTGGGTACATGTGCTGACAAACCTTTTTTTAAACAAATGTAGGTCTTAAAAAGTCTTAAAAGGGGCAAACCAAAGGAACAGACAATTCGAAGGAGAAATCAGATTCAAATTCATAGTCGTACTATATATTGAAACTGATATATTTGGGAAGTAGATATAAACAAATAACATAAATAAGAATCTTGATACAGATCCCTCCGATTTTTAAATTGTGACCAAGATACATGTACTGTTTCCTCTGCTGGAAAATGGTGGATTCAGACTATAACTTTGGGAAGTATTCATCTTCCAGTATGCTTGAGGTACTGTATGTTTCTGGGATATATAGAATTAAATCCACCATGATAAAGAATTGATCCAAATCGCCCTCGTTTAATCTCAAATCAGGGTCCCTTTTGGTCTCATATCACCTCAATTTGGTGGAACAATCTGTCACAAAAATGCTTCCATAAATGTTTGCGATAAACCTTTCCAAAAGTTATTATCTCCATTATATGTATGTTTATTTTGAGGAGGTCAAATGGCAACAGGAGCTCACATACAGCAGGGAGACCAGTTATACATTACTCGTATTACTGGATGACCAAGTTTAAAAAATACATTTAAAGCTCTGTTCTTTTTTTATCTCCTGATTGGAGCAAATCTTTGACCACAATTTCATGGCTGAAACAAGCTATTGTATTAATGGGATTTCCATCACTGTGAATGACCGCCGTGAAGAAATAACCCCGACCAGGCGTTAATCTGGATTAGCATGGTTTCAGCGTGGCAGTGCCTCATTCGCCTCTGAGGCCTCAGTGTCGGCTCAGGTAATTACGTTGGAAAGTGAAGAGGTTAGATTGTGTAACTTCACATCATGACTGAATGAGTTCGGAGGCTCTGGGAGCTGCTCACTGGTTTAGAAATTAGGAATTTGATAGTTGTCCTCAACTGTCATTGTCTCACTTTAATCAATTATTTTTTTTCAAAAGTTATCAGAGCTTTTGGATATTTCTAGGAATTTAAGAACTGATGATTTCTTCAGCACCTGTCAACTGAAAAGTTTTTTATTTCAGTCGACCTTATAACTGTCTGTTTCATTTAATCCAGGGGAGTCTGGACTATTGTCGTGGAGTACTTTCCCAGAGTCTGGTGGAAATATTATTTGATATGTTTTTGCAGTAGTTCAGTTTGATGCCAGTTGTACCCCTCTGAACCCGGTGCTCACTCCTCCACACTCCTGTGCAAAGAGAGTCACTTTAACCACTTTTTCCTTTAAACACACAAAATAGAGGATATTAATGAATACACATACACAAATAGCCACAAAAAAACCTTCATGCATGCACAGAACATAATAAAAGTATTTGAACAAATCCAAATAAATCAAAAGCAGTCAAAGACAATGAAACATAGCTTCCTCTGTCCTATTAATCTTTGCTACACCTAACTTAGAAATGGTTTTGAATATGTAAAACTCCTCACCTAATGCAATTTTAATCTTTCATTTATCTGTTCGGGCCGTAAAGTTTTATACTGTATCACATCATCTTTGGAAGTACAGATTTATAATCAAACCCTGTCTCCTAAAAATTACGTTTATACACTACTAAATGGTTTTCGCCAAAGCATTTTGAAGGAAACTTAATTTGCTGCCTGGATTGTGCTCACTCGAAGTGCTTTTTCCAGTCCAGGAAATGCTTTTCTTTCTTTTTTAACCACTCAAATACATACTTCTCTAGTTTTTGGAATATAAACCGCTTTTAACTCTTAACGGTTTAGATCAGGAAACATCTGAAATAAAAGGTAAACAAGGCAGTGTATTTGACCAAGCATTTACTGGCAATTTCTCATACTTGACTCTGTACACATTTGAATTGGTGCTCAAAATGTAAACAGTGTTTGGACACAACATCATAAACTCCCGTATAAACTGATGCAGTCTAATGCGGGAGCCCTGCAACAAGTATTGTTCCTGTGAAGGGTCTAAAGCTCAGCTGGTGTTGATTCTGCCAAAGGTGTGTTCATTAAACATTTGGAGCACCCTATACCACAATGCAATCAACTGAAAGTTCAAGTTGAAAGTAGTGGTTGCGTTGTGACCCAGTTTCCTTGTGAGGAAATTCAAATTTCACAGGTCTGTGCTCGTTGTTTTACTCACAGCTACGCACACAGAAGCAGGGAAATAAAGCTATAAACTGAGCTGGTTGTTCTCAGCACAATGCGAGAGCCAGGTGCATGGCTTCTGTTTGCCTTTGTCCTCTTTGAAGAATCACATATGGTTTGTTGACTCAGGGATGTCAGTTTTTCAGCCACCTGTAGGGTTCAAATGTAACAGACTGACGTTTATCTGGGCTCAGACTATATCTACTTTACTTTGGTGGATGTTCTAACACTGTGTCCTTGATCAGATGCAGTGGATGGAAGGAGTTTCAATCATCCATCATCAATTTTGTCTTTGCTTTCATTGATTTTATTGTATCTTTATGGCAGTTTGAGGGGAAACCATGCACAGTTTTTGCACAGCATTTACACACAGTTCTCTGTATCTTTTCTTACCTCAACTTTGCAGATGTCTCGATGTCTGATAGAGACCTCTATCTCGTAGACGATCCAGGCGGTTTAAGTGCTCGGCTTCACTTTTTCACATGCTGGATATCTCATTTTGCAACGAAACTCCTCTTTTGTTAATGTCATCACAAAAACTGCCAGCTGCACATTGCTCCTATCAGCATTCTGCAGCACTTGCTTTCTCTTCTCGTCCAAGCTTTGCTGTTCAGCTTTTTTCTTACCTCCGGATGCTCTGTCTGTCTGTCTGTCTGTGATTGATGCCTGACAGAGAAGCCAGACGGAGGCCATACAGACTTGACTGCTCTGCTAGCTGCTATTGATTCTTTTTCACTTAAGCCATAATGAAGTATTGGTCAGCCTCAGTGAGTGTCAGCAGTGCTTAGCAAGGCAGCAGGTGAGAAGAGCCCTGAGACACTAGACTTAATTACAACTGAAGCTTGTGTATTCAGCTTCTCTTTGAGCCACGCTGATGGCATTAGTGCAGTGGTAGTGGGTGGAGGACAACAGGAAGTAATAATGTTCAAGATAATAATGAGATAAGATAAGAAATTATGTCTTTATTTATATGTTCAGTGGTGGAAGAAGTTTACTTGAGTAGAAATATTAATATTGCAGGTAAAAGTTCTGCATTCAATCCAATTTAAGTGAAAGTAAGGAAGTATTATCAGTAAAAGGTATTTAAAGTGACAAAAGTAAAAGTACTCGTTCTGCAGAAACTCTTCTCTGATCTTTGCTTTTGTTGTGAAATATTGGATCATTTGACCTCTTTTCTTAGACAGGAAATAACTCTCTACCAACTCATAGACATCTGAAACTTGACGAGGGGCCCCAACTCATCACAGATTTATTTTGTTGTACGGGGCAACAGGCCAAAAGGGTTTGGAACCACTGGTTTAATCTTAAACAATGCGTTGTATGTTTTATGTAAACTACGAATCAGAAAAGCAACTACAGTTGTAGATAAATGTAGTGGGGTATAAAATAGCATAAAATGGCAAGTAAGGCACAAGTACCTGAAAATGGCACTTAAGTACAGTAATGAAGTAAATATTGACTCACCTTCAAGATATGGATGCTGCAATCAATTGAAACCCACATCTGACTACGCACAGATGATCTCCATTTAACTAATTATGTGGCTTCTAAAACCAACTGTCACCAACAGTGATGATTTAGATGTGTCCTATTTAAGTGGGTGAATACTTGTGCAAACACATATTCTGTATTTGTAATTAATTTAAGTCACACTGTAGAGATTTGTTTTCACGTCGACATTAAAGGGTCTTTTTCTGATCAGTGAGAAAAAAACGCCACATTTATTTTTACCCTGATTCAAATTTGTAAATATGAAAACTGCAGTTTTCTTTATCAGCACTCCATCGTCTTATTTTGTGAGTTGGTTGATGACAGTTGTTGGCAAAGGTTGATGACAGGCTGAAGAGTGTAGAGAGTCTCTCTCTCAGATAGAGGCAAGGAAATAAACCACCTTTTCTACCTGCTCATTGTAAATTGTCGTGGAAAAATGCATCTGGTAAATGGCTCAAATGGGAATGTTGAAGTTTGCAAAATTAGGTAATTACTGGAAAGTTATTCTGGCTCACACGTCTGATTCTTCGGTTACAGCTTCTTAAGTCAATCAGCATGCAGGTAGTGTACATGTGGGGATACATACTGTATAGGAAATATCCCCAAGGCCCTCATTTCAAACATATGCTTGTGGAAAAAACCTTGCATTATTTATTGCATGCTGTCAACAACACATGCTGACTGATAAAAACTGTAGTTGTACACATATTACAGACTCTGGACCACAAATGTATTTAGATGGACAATGTTGTAATCCCAGTCTGATCTTCTTTGGGTCAAAATGTTAAAAAACTGATCGGTGTGGTTGGATGGTTGTTCTGACTGATGGAGGTCTCTTGACTTGTCTTAAAGGAACTACAGTTTTTTGAAGTGTTTCTGGAGAGCTTTGTATAGTATTATAGTCTGTTTTTTGGCACCAGCAGAAAAAAAACATAATCTCTTCAGACTGCTGTTCAAATTACAGAAATATCCTACTGTCTAATGTTGTGAAGTTATTATTAACTAGACTGTATATAATGATCTATCAAGGCCCCTATCTTTTGGTTAACTTTACTAACTTAATTGACAGACATGAATGTAAAAAGATATCTGCCCCTAAGTACATTAAAGACCCTAAACTCCATATCATCCATTTGAAATTGGACAGCAGCAATGTGCAGTACACATGATGCATAGTTGAGGTGATAATATGAGTCACTGACAACTGTCAGAAGTGCAAAAGTAGGATTTTGTCAAGCGCAAAAACAGTAAAATCACAATAACCAGCCAAGTCAAAATCACAGATGAGGTAACAACCAACACAGTCACCAAAAAAGAATGTGTAGAATTTAAAGATTAGTACCTGCCAACCAAAAACGACAACCATCACACTCCTTAGAAAAGGTGAGCTGCAGGTGAAGACAATGAGGCCGCAGGTTAGTGAGTCAAACTCTCTGACACAAACTTATTTTAATGCAAATTGGATTAGGGAAATGCATTAATATAATAGGAAGGCAGCCCATGTCTTTGGTATTTTGCCTTTCCTTGACAGTCAACGCAGTCAGGAAAAGTGGATGTCATGCAACAAAGGTCCACAGTTGAACCAGTGACCACAAAGCCACAAGGACACCACAGGGACTTTAGTCATGCATTTTGATCACAGGAACAAAACATGAACTTGTTGGAAACTGCTGTAGCTAAATTTAGGACGTCAAACACTAAATCTAAAAATCTGGGTCTGCAACTCGGCTCAGTGTTTCTCAAACCTGTCGCTCTCTGCCGGCAAAGAAGCCAGCGGGACTCCATTCCACCTTAAATCCAGGGAAATGTTGACTCTTTTGTCGGTTTGCCTGAAGGAGATTTAGCTCTAAGCACGCTGCCCATAAATGGACAGAGTACACACTGCAGGGAGAGGACAGAAAGGGGGGAACAGATCAGAAGAGGAAAAGGAAAGAGGTGTACGAAGAGTGCAACAGGAGGGAGAACAAGGTGAAGAAAACGTGAGAGATGTAGAGAGAAAGAATGAAGGGGAGGGAAATCAAATGGGGAGAGTTTAAGGAAGACAAAAATAGGAGAGTAAGGAATGCCAAGGGAAACGAAAGAGAAGAAGCGAGAGAGTAAGGGGGAAAAGTGATCCGTCAGCCAACCCAAACACAGGAAATGCCAAAAAAGAAACTTCTTTTAACAGAAACCGAGATCCCCTGAATCTTTGGCAAACACTGCCAGCCTGCAAACACTATCCTGAGGTGAACTGAAGGGAGGTTCTCATCTCTGCTGCAGAGGTCAGATGTCAGGGTTAAAGGACACCACCCCACCTATTTACAGCCCCCATACATCACCCACATAGATGTCTTCACTTATTTTGGCTTCGTGGGTGTGTTTTCTATTGACATCTTCACTGTCCGCTTACTTTTGTCGCACCTGTTTGAGATTAGTGACCCCAGCCGACCCCCAGCAGGGCCCCGACCAGCTTCACCCTAATTAGAGGACCTAATCTAGTCAAATTCTTGAATCTTCAGGAAGGTTTTGTTTTTAGTTCAGCTTTTGTTCAGATGTGTCTGTTGGAGGTTCTAGTTTGTGCTGCTGTTGAACTTCATTGCATTATATTGACAAGTGTTTCAAATATTTAAGTACTGCATGAAGAAACTGCAGTGTTTCAGGGTCTGATAAGCCTTTAAACTCGCTGACTCAAAGTGAACATCTTGAATCATATTTCATCTTACAAATACCTGCCTTAACTTCCTCCAGTTGTCCCCTCGTATACTTATATACACTCACATTCTTATATACAGGGTACATGCGCTTAATTGCTCTTTAAATGTGAAACACTGAGCTCAGGGCAGCTGAGGTTTTAATGTTAAAGTTTTAATGGAGCTTTTAAACAATTTAACTGGGTCATGGTAGCCTGCCAGGAGGTGGAACAATGTCCTAGAAAGCACTGAGGGTATAATAAGTGTGTGTGTGTGTGTTAGAGTTGTGTCTGTCTGATATGTGCATATATTATATATGTATGATATAGTGTGTGTGTGTGTGTGTGTGTGTGTGTGCGCTCATGAATGACTGCACAGGCTGCATCTTTGTGTGCAGTGGTACACATATTTCTGCTTAGGGACATTTCCTGCACTAGGTGTGTGTATGCACATGTCAGCCTCTGTGTGTGTGTGTGTGTGTGTGTGTGTGTGTGTGTGTGCGCGCGGCCAGACGGGCCCTGTCACCCCGAGCCGAGTGCGAGGTGAAGTGACAGATTTGGATCAGCAGGGGAGACCGGCCACTGCATCTGTGCCACGGTTAAATAATACAGCAGATCTAATACAAACACCTGAATTATGGAGACGGAGCCATCGCATTTCTAGGGAGCGTTTTTCTTGCGACACAGTCAGTGTCTGAGGACTTTCAGGCCAGACGCCGAGCGGAGACGGCAGCCCTTCAGACAGTCTGGAGGTCAGTCAGGGAGAGACGACGAGCTGACGGAGGGACCTTTAACAACGTGCTGGTCGCTGCTCGCTCTGGAGGTAAATGGATGGAATCATAACACCATTATATCGACAGCATGTTAACTTTGAGATATTGGTATATTTACTGTAAACGGACCTTTGCTGATGATGCTGCTTTATTGCTCAAAACAAGTTAGAGGGTGCTGTTTTGATAATGCAATTATCATTTTAGTTATTTTTCTAATGAAAAGATGCCAATCATTTGCTGATTCCAGCTTCTTAAGTGTCTGTTTTTATGCCTTTCCTTGTCTGTAAACTGAATATTTTGTAGTTTTGGATTATTGACAAAACAAAACATTTGAAGACGTCACCTTCGGTTGTGGGAAATTATAACCGTATTTTATACAATTTTTTGATATTTTATAGATGAAGTGATTAATTTATTATAAAGGAAATGATGAGCGGATTAATGGATGATGAAAATTATTGATAGTTGCAGCCGTAGAAGAAATAAAGCCAAAGTTGTACCACTTTCTAATAAGGCACCCTTTACATTGTAACTTATTGTTAATTAGTCATTAATAAATCATTTACTAGTGCTGCATATATCATCAATAAGCCATTAATTAAGCCACTAGAGGTTGCCAGGTTGGGAAATGTTCTTCTAGCTGGTGTTTAGTGTAATAACGCAGTTATAAATGTTTGTTATCAATTGATAAAGATGGATTGGTTCCTCACTTCCTTGTAAGCCATCTTGTCTGCAGTCACAAATGTTAATAAGTTAATAATGTTAGTGATCAAACGGACTGATCACCCACCCAGAGTTGACAAAAGTAAAAATTAGGAATGAAGCGACACTTGATGTGTGTGTTTATCTGTTTGTCGTGTAACCAGGCGGTTTCTTCTCAGTAATAATGGCTGTTATTTAGACTGCAGGAGGCAGGATAGGAAACTCACGTACACATCATGGACATGCAGCACCTCCAGCTTTCCACTGCCCTTTCCTCCCTTCACACATTCACAAACTGACAGCCGCAGATAAGAACTCTTAAAGGTCTTGTGTGAGTGTCTTGCTGTGTGTGTGTGTGTGTGTAGTCCAGACTGAATTATTTCAGCTGACACCTGATTTGAGAAGTGCGTACTTCCTCAGTTGCAGTTCTGGCTCTTTGGGTCACGGTCAGTGTCACATTGGTTTACTGACATGGATATTTGAAGGTAAAAACCAGGATGAAAGTAACACTTTCACACATCACGTCATTTTAAAAGATAACGTCACAGACAAACTACTCTTCGTTGTGATCAGCAACTCACTATTTTATACAAACGTGGAACGGCTTCAGTGTAATTTGACTTTGAGTTGCACATTTATATTATTCTAAAAGTACTAAATAATCTGATCAAATGATTATTAACACGTGAAACAATCAACAGTCGGAGTACTGACTTTTAAACTCGGGGTAAATCCATCTACCCCGACTTCATGGAGAATCCGTTGTCTGATGTCACACAACAATGGCAGCGCCCACTCAACGTACATGGTGAACCATCAACTAAAAGGCAATATGGTATAATAATAGTATATTTTCCTGTGTTTAATTAAAATAATACATACTACCATATTGTAAAACCTGTTTTGCACTGTTCAATTGTCTATAAAGGAACACTATTTTGTCAGTCAGCCATGTTTTGTATTGACATTTGGCGTCTTGCAACTGGAACGTTTGGACTCCGACTGTGTTTGGAACGCAGCATAACTGGGAACAGAGAGTTTTTAGCAATAAGACTTCATTAACGTGTATCGTGTGACTTTGGTTTTTGTAAATTACACTTTATTTAGTTTTTTCTGAAATAATTTGCAGAGAATACTATGCAAAAACAACAAAATTTAAGTAAATGTGTGAATGAATGCAACACAATAGCTGGCAGCACATAAAATACAATAAAAAACAGTATAGTAATGAAAGAGGTGATATATTAATGTGTGTTTAATGAGCTTCTAACTTGGCATGCTTGGAGCTAATAGCTAAGTATATGCCAATCTTATGAGAGGTATTCATTTGACAAGATGGGTCTTTGATTTAAAAGAAATATGCATTATCTTCTGCAGGTTTTTATGTTAATTTGTATGTTCTGTGTGTGTGCTTGAGCTCCTACAGTTTGTTGTTTGTGTGTCCTGTGTGTGGTCTGGATGGGCGTGGACTGACAGATATTGAGGCCAGACGGCGAAGCCGAGAAAAGGGGGAATACTCTGGAGATCAAATAAAGGATGAAAGAGACAGCAGCATAAAGGTAGAGACACTGAGGACAGATGAGGAAACACACAGTAGGTCAGGCTGTCAGAGAGCGAGAGAGGGAGGCAGACAGAGAGAGCGAGAGAGTGGCGAGAGGTCCCCGGTGTGTTGATGAACCCGTTTCCCCAGCAGGAGGAGGGGGAAGGGGCTGTCGACGGGATTCGTTTCCATGTATGTTAGTGCTGTTTCAGACGGCATGAAAGATTCATGGAGATGAAAAGGCTGGCCGGTGGTCTGGGTGGGACGCTCTGATGGAGACGGTGGTGGTGCAGGAGAGAGCTGGGAGGAGCTGAAGGGGTCCACGTCTACACACTGACAGATATACTGCACGTTGGCAAAGGTACGATAAAAGAGGCTTGAAAAACCTTGATGGGTTGTTCTTTGATGTGTCCCGGTACATCCCGCTGCTGCAGTGGTTTAGTTTCCCCGTGGAGGTTGTTGAACCTTGATTTACAGTAAGAATGTGCAGTCTTTTCCGGCAAATATCACATGGTTCAAACTACCAGTGATGGAACTCGGGTGCCCTGTGGAGCCTTTGACCACTTGTGGTGCTACAGAGCGATGTTTTTACAGGCACATGGCTGACGACTTCACACTTTTCCAAACGTGGATGTAAACGATGCAGGTTCCAAAACATACATATATATATATATATATATATATATATATATATATATATATATATATATATTTGAAATTGGCTTTGAAAACACCACTGATGTATTTGTTTTACTTGAAGGGTTTTTTAAAGACTTCAAAGAATCTAAAATGTCTCTAGTTTAAGAGAAAAGTCAGAAAAAGTAAGCATACTTTAATATGACAGGATGTTTTCTTCCAATTTATTCACTTTAATTATCTGTTGATAATTATCTGTCTTTCTTTGGAGATTCCGGGAATGCAAGCCAGTAATGCGTTGTTGCATAAAATACAAGGTTGCAACAGTCTCAGAAAATATCACGGTGTACTGTATTACAGAATTATTATTACTATTAGTATATTATTATTATCAGTTACAATGACCCTTTATAAATGAACACAAAGGTTGAACAAACTTAATTATTGTTCTACAAAATATTATGTCCTGACAGACATGAAACTTGAAACAGCAAAGGTGAGATTCTCCATCCGGCTGCAATTATATTTTTTTCGGTTTTCGCGTGAGAATGTTTCCTCGACCCGTTCAAATTAAGACGGCACTGAGGTCGGGAAAACAGGCCCGGCTGCTCCTCGAGGCGGTCGACGGAGGAGGATTTGCGCCGGTGTTGTACAGCAGTAAGCGGAGCACTTGTTATCAGCATACCAGGAGTTTCTCTGTCAGTCTGTCATCGCATTGCCTTCGGGGGACCACCTGCTGAGGGGGAAACCATGCCGAGGGGACGCAACTGACTCCCCCATCTACGGTTTTATCCATCCGTCTTTCACTGGGGCAGGTCGTGTTGTTGCTGCTGTGGTGGTCATCAACATTAGTTCAGCATGACAACGAGGGCACAGAGACCAGGCGGTCAACGGGTTGTCTAAACTCCCTGAGCTGCTGCTTTATTCCTGGTTGTAGTCTAATAAATTGGAGACTTTTTATTCTTAAAACTGGGATTAACACTTACATTTGTCAACTCCACATCTACCTGCATGATGTTTTTGCTTTAACTATCCCTTTAAATCTTGAATCCTGTGAATATCCTCTGGTTTCAGAATCGCATGTTCTCTGACCACTTACGGATGTAATGCTCAGGTGTCCACATAATTCTGGCCACGAAGGGAATCTCGTCCGTCCCTCTCTCCATTATCTCCACTGCCTGTCGGTGCTGCGATGCTTTCCTAATCTCGTGTGCTGTGACGGAGCGCCAGCAGCCACGAGCGGAGGCACGGCTCCCCCTTGAAGGAGGCGTCCTCTTCCCACGATAACACCTCCACCTCTGGCCTGCTCCTCCACAGCAAGCCGGGGCTTCTTATCTGGCCGAGAGTGAGCAGCTGTCGCCCTTTTGCTCTGACACAGATAAGGAGCTCACCCTCTTAGGATCAGCATCACACCCGAGTTCACCAGACTCTCCCAAAGAAACTGCATTTCACATTTATACGTACGAAACAAACCGCTTCAGCTTTTCAGCTCTTTTTATACTTAAGCTTGGAGAGCCTGCAGATACTTGTGTAAAAGTACTGATTCAACTTCTTTACTCAAGTAAAAGTGAAAAAGTCTTGTCTCGCCTGTCGTGCGTGATTTGCACTGATGGACACAGCGAGGAATCGTCTGCGTGTGATTGTCCCGTACGTAGTATTTGTTCTTCGTCACCTAGTATTTGTTCTTCGTCACAAAGTATTTGTTCTTCGTCACCTAGTATTTGTACTTCGTCACGAAGTATTTGTTCTTCGTCACCTAGTATTTGTTCTTCGTCACGAAGTATTTGTTCTTCGTCACAAAGTATTTGTTCTTCGTCACAAAGTATTTGTTCTTCGTCACCTAGTATTTGTTCTTCGTCACCTAGTATTTGTTCTTCGCCACCTAGTATTTGTTCTTCGTCACCTAGTATCAAGTCACAAACACGAAAAACAACAACCTCAATAACTAAAAGAAACAAAGCAGCAAAAACCTACACAAGAGCAAGAAGTGAATGAGAGGAAAGAACAAAACCAAAGGAACAAACATCAGATAGCAGTCAGTCATACTAACAAGGCTCCATCGTTCCTGCATCAGGGTTCAACCTTCAGGCGGAGCCCCGGGCGGCGGCCGGCAGGCGACCTTGCCGTGGCTGCTGTAAATTGATTTTGCGCTCCTCTATCATTCCCTCCTGATGGAGGATGGCTTTAGATGGACAGATTTAGCTGCTAGCGACAGCCAGTCGTGATAATGCAGCAGGTGAATCTCTCGGCTGCTTTCTGCCGTCTCACGCTGCTGCAGCTGAAGGAGAGTTTTTTTTGTTTGCAGGATAGTTAACACACCTGGTTGGGCAGAAGAGACCTCATACACAGTATCATAGATTCATGGTACTCAATAATGACTTTATGGTGTTTTACAGTTTTGTCCAATGCCAGTTGTGTCATATATCAATAATTTTCCAATACACTGATCCTCTTAAATCAATTATTAGAGCCTTATTTAACAGTCTTTTGAAAATATAATTGCATTTAGTTTATATTGGTGGTTTCGATTTGTGGCAGTTGGAGTTACCTTTCTCGTTGTTTATCATCACCGTTGAAAACAACATTTCACAATGATTTTCAAATTACAGACTGGATAATAGATCGTGATGCTGTCAGCAAAATGTGCTTAACACAGATTCAGTACACTCGACGTTCTTGTGCCACAGATGTATACACACGACTGATGTGTCCTTCCTTTTCCTTCCGTTAGTGAGTTATAATTAAATGTACGTGATGCGAGCTGCAGTGAAAAGTTAAATCAGGACGGAGCCGGTGTTTAAATTATTCTAACTTCAGCCTCAGACTGAGCTGCTCGCTGTTACAGAATATGAGTGATTTTACAAGACTCAGTTACGACTTTTGGCCAAAGTGTCGTCCTCGCCAAATTAACTCCTAATCGTGTAATGGTTGAATGAGGGAGTGTAATTAGAGTTGATGGGGGGGGGGGGGTGATGGGTACAGCCTGAGAGAGTGTGTTCAAACTGGGTTTTGATGAGAAGTTGGACACTTTCCCTTCTAGTGTCCTGTTTTTCTGTGTGAAAGCGCCCACCGATCATTTAAAATCCCCTCAGGTTCTGCTTGTCCCTCTCTCCCGCCACCTCTGCTGGTGTCTGAAGGGTTGATGCCCTTTACCCGGGTCGCTGTCTGATTTTGTTGAAGCGCCTTCGGGAGGCTCAGATAGCGTAGGAGTAAATGTTGTAAACAGTAGTTTCAGGCAGGGCGGACATAAATAGACCTGCAATTTGAACCATCTTCACACTGTATTTTATCCACATTGGCCATGGAAAAAGAATTATTTCTGATTGGCCGGCAGGCGTCTGTTAAAATCGGAGAACAGAACAAGTTAAACAAACATCCACATGGTTTACCGGTTTACCTGCTGTTCTCAATCAATGTGCAAGCATTATTATTATTAATCTGCAGGTAAACATGGCAGTTTACTTACACACAGGTTATTTCCTCCTCTTTATTATTATTTCCTGTCGTCTCTGATAACGGCTAAACTTGCCCCAAAAACACAACCTACCTTGTTTTCCCCTGGCCAGTGACCACAGTATGAACACAATAACACACTTTGAAGGTTGCAGAGGAAATACCACCGCTTGCATGGTGCTGTTCTTTTACCTCTTCCTCGCCTGTTATCATCTTATCAGGCCGCCATTTGCGTATCTCCACTCTCATTATGTTCATTCGATCTTTTTTGCATGCATGTCTGAGGTATTTATAATACTCGGACTGAGATAATGGGGGGAAAGTGTGCGCGTCTTCCAAGTAGAACAAGCACATTTGTCCCCGTGTTTAAGGACTGTAGGGACTTGATGAAGTGAAATGGATAGATGTAATGTAATACAGGGATTATAGCAGTGCGGACAGCTTCACTCCCCTCGAGTCCCGCGACGAACGGCAACTGGAGCTGCTGACGGAGCTGAACACTGATTTGCCTCCACTGTGTTTCTCCCCGGGCGGGTCGGACCCCCTCGAGGGCCGGTTTCAGATATGCTGAGAGGGCAGGGAGCGCCGCCGCCTCTGTCATAATGCCAAACAGCCTGCTTTTCAAGAACTGATAATAACACTCTTTGCTGCGCCGCTAGGACAATAAATGGCTGGATTTGAAATGGTTTCCTGGGAGCAGAAAGACAGTGGAGCACACTTGTATCCAATTCAGTGCAATTCAATACAGAATATCATTTTCCTGCATGGGAAATTAGTTTTGCACAAAAAACATGAGATACATGGAAGTTTTGTGAAATCCATTGAACTTACTGTACAAATACATTTCTCCAATCAAAACAGTGCAAATAATTGAGTCATCGCTGCAAAATCATTTTCACCTGAGAAATGCTAAAGAAAAAAGTGAAAAACACCTAAGAAGACCTGAGATGATGGCCGGTCACCTGAGGAAGAGACTAACTTATCTGCTGAAACAGTGTTTACATGCACAATCTGATGTCTTTAAAAGCATGCAGGCTGGAAATGTGTTTTGTTTTAAATAGGGTGAAAAAGTACAAGGATTCTAATTACTACATTTGTTACTGTAAACTGGTTTCTAACTATAGGCTTTTGTAAAAAAGTAATGAAGTCCAACTAAAACTGCGTCTGCAGCTGACTATATCTGTAAAATTCAGACGGACAGGAAATGTGCAGCCTTTCTTCCCGTCAGTGTCCCGTCAGTCCAGAATGCTGCAGCTTAATGTCCCCCTGTCTTTTCTCTACCTCTGCACTAGGTCACACTCTTCCATGTAATACACACCACAGTTCACAGGGCCCGGCTCCCCTGTGTGGCTGTGGATCCTGTTGGGCTGCAGATGAAGTGGTGAGATAGCAGGGAGACCGTTTTTTGTTGTTGTTCATCGACTGGGAGCCGAGAGACTCGGCTCTTTTAGCTAAATGGGAATACTTTATATGTCTGGTGTGCAGTTAACAGATTTGAATTGTGTTTTGTAGCAGTTGTTGTAAAGGTGTGCAGTTTTTATCTTGCTCTAGCAGCCAGTTTTGTTTGTGTTGGTGTTGTCTTACAGCTCAAGCTGATTTCAAAACAGGAAGTCCGCTTCCGAAGTGGAGTTGCACAGGTTGCAAGGATCCAAGGTTCATTTATTGTCATTCTCCATTACTGGGTTGTACAACGGGATGATGTACTGGGAGGTTTTAATCACTTGCTGCAGAGCCCTCCTGTCCTGGGCCAATTACTGATGTTTCCAGTCAGGATGCTTTCTATTGCTCCACTGTAAAAGTTGATAAGAACTTGTCGTGGGAAGTTTGCTTCCTTAAGTTTCCTCAAGAAAAACCAAGAATTATCAATATGAAACGTTTTCATATCTTGTCCACCTGAGTGGATCTGTTTGTATTTGTTCACATCGTCCCTTTTGACTTTTGATGTTTTCTGTTGTGCTGACTCTTAAAATTCACTCTGCATTCAGTCTGATCACTGATCACAGTGGTCAATAATAATTATAATAATACAGTAAAAAACAGAATTGGGTGCAGAAGTTGTAATGGCAGTAATAGAAGTTTGACCTGTCCAATGTGGTTTAGATTGTTACAATATAGCAAAAATATAAAGAAATCACAGATTAGATTGACATTTTAAAAGCAAAACTCTCACACATGAAAATAAAACTTCAATAAGTAATTTTGTTAGTTTTTAATGACAGTTTATCTGCAATAAGTTTGTGTGTGTGTGTGTGTGTGTGTGTGTTTGATTAGCCTTAACCTTTAACAGCCCCCTCTCAGCCCACACTGTTTAATGGAGTAGAAACTCTTCTTTATGGACTGGAGACTTCCTGTTCAGAGACTCTTACAGTAAAGCTGCTGCTACCTTCTGTAGACCGTGTGCTGCGCCGTGTTAGTTCAACTAAAACAGCTTTTCCATTCAAGAGACCTTGAATATGAAGAGTGACGAGCAGCGATGTTTTCACCCAACTGTCAGCTCATGTTGGTAGAAAATAAGTGAAATGTCCTTTAAAGAAATCAAGTGAAGGAGATTCACAGCAGCGGGATCGAGGTGAATAAACCGGCGTCTTTGTTTGAATGTGTAAAAATATTTAAATCTTTTACCTTAGTTCAAGAACAGAATTTTAAATTTACTGATAATGTTGAGAGGTAAAATTTCCAAATGAAATATAAACTGGTCCGATTCCATTTTATTTTTATATTTAATTGTACCACAGGACATTCAAACATATCAAATTTCAAACCCTGAACAAAATCTCTTTAACTTTCATCTGAAGACATTTATCAGACAAACAAAAGGAAATGTGAAACCAGAGCTGCAGAAATCTGATGATAGAGCAAAAAAAAAGAAAGAAGGAAAAGAACCATTGTGATAAATCCACCAACAATAATAACCTGTGCTGTCACATGCAGGTTGTGTGTGTGTGTGTGTGTGTGTGTGTGTGTGTGAGAAAATGTTCAGCTAAACTCTAAAACAGGAGGTGGTTGATCTTAATTTGACTGTCGGCGGCCTGCTGTTACTGTCTGAACCGCAGGATGTCAAAATAAAGTTTTATGGCGCTTCGGAGTCAAATGAGAGGCCGCTCCAGTGGTCTGAAATTGTCTGTCCCCCTGTGGGATTATGGGAATCGTAGGCTATTGTTAAAGTTGTTCAACTTGTATTAACCTACCCAGTCGAGTAAGGAGGGTTGAAGTCAGTGTATGTGTGTGTATGTCTCGGTTTCTCTTCTTCTATGTTTGTGCTGTGTGTTAACATGTCATCACCTTGATGCAGAAGTGTGTGTGTGTGTGTGTGTGTGTGTGTGTGTGTGTGTCTTAGCCTGAGAGTGTGTGCGGTTTGTATCTCAGCAGGATGTCTGTGTCCTGACTGGGTCGGCCTCTCGGTTCCCCTCTCGGCCTTTTTCCAACATCCTGTTTTCACACGTACGTAACACACACACAGACACGTGAACACACACCTGGGTCCTCGTTCCCCTGAAGCTGGAAGCGTGAGCCACATACCGCGAGGCCTCGCGTAGCGACAGAACGATGCACAAACTAAAATGTCTAGAATCGTCGTACTAAACAACGCCCCAAAATGTATCAAAAACTTAACAAAACACCAAAATTCCACCAAACTAAAGTCCAGTGGTGTTTTGGTACATCTACACTGAAGTAAAAGAGTACATATTATTTTTATATGTAGGATCTAACCGATTATCTAACGTTAATGTCTGTCGCGTTGTCTCCTTCTGCAGATCTGTCTCCCTCCAGCTTATAACAATCATCGGCATTATCTTTGGCTGATGGTTTGTAACTTGTTGACAACATTTAAAAAGGTCATATTTAGGTTATGGAACGACGAGGGACCAGGAGCAGAGGTACAGATGTACTCGCCGTGCCCAGAGCTGGGTCTGCTGTACGCCATATACCTGCATATAGCAGCACTGCCCCTCTAGACCCCCTTTCCCTTGCGAGGACAGTCTCGTACCAAAACAGGAACTGTTTTACTCATTTACGCTGCAATTTGCAAAAAAGAACAAAAGAAAAAGGCAAACCTACTCATTAAAAGCCAACATCGTGCGAGCTGGTGGATGGAGAGATGTGAGCAACAGGACTGTAAACTGGAGCCGGAGGTGAGAGAGGTGATATTCACCTCCGCTCTCAGACCTGGATGAAGGGGATTATAAAATAATACTCCTGGCGCACACTCACTATATTTTTGTTTGGTCATCGTTTTCACACCTTTCAGGTCGACGGCCCAGACAGCCGTAAACATCCTGTTTGAAATGACTTAAATTAGAATTACGAGCAACATCTTGATTTGAAGAAACTGATCAGAAAACAAGCAAAATCTGTGTGATTCAAAAGGATCTTTAGTCAGAAAATTACAACCAAAGCAGCAAACTCTTAAACTCTCAGATTACATTAAAATTCTTTAATCTTTTCCACATTAGAGACTTTCCTCAGTATTAAAATCGGATGCTGCGCAGCCACGTCTCAGAGTAATAAAATGTGATTCGTGAACAGTATTTAAGTCTGTGTCTCAGCTGTGAGCTGTAATGATAAACTAGGTTGCAGTTCAGTCTGTTTCTACTCCAGTTACATTCAGCACCATGTCCTCATTATATCACTGACAGTGAACCTGCCCTCCTCATCCCTTTGGTTGTGTGTTCAGCGGAGGGGGAGGTAGTTGTGGTAATCACGCTGTAGTCGCTGCGCCGCTGGTACACGAGCATCGTGCTTTTGCTGTTGTTATGTCTGTTTTTCATGGTCTTATAACTTTATGTTGTGTGGTTGGTACATTTTGTGTCCATGTTTTTCTGTATCGTCTTATTTCTCTCTACTCTTTTTTATTTCTGTAAAAAAACAAGTTATATACTAAATAAAGTTTACTTCTACTACTCATACTTCTGGTTAAAGCCGATGAGGTTGTATTGTAGCAGCGCTTAAATTACTGGTAGAATAAATGGAGCTGGTGTGCACTGAAATGATTCATTTGATAGTTATTTATAGTGCTTTAATAATTAATTACAATCCTGTATCAATTAATAATACAACTCTTATTAATATACTTGCTGGTTCCTGTTTCTCAAATGTGAGAATTTGTTTACTTTCTTTGCTCCACATCACAATAAAGTTAATACTTTTTTTTAATCTTTAAGTGTTAATGGCCATTAATCATTTTTATTATCATAGAATTTACTTTTAGACAAAACATTCATAATTTGTGATAAAGCTCACCATTAATTGCAGCCTTGCCAGTGGTATTAGTATTAGTAATACTCATGGTAGAGGTGGTTGTAGTTGGGGGTGGTGGTAGCAGTTGTGACTAACATCCCAGTATTTGTTGTGTTGTTAGTATTTGTAGTATCAGCAGTCTACTGCAGGTCTTTCAGCAGGTAAATCTGGGCTGTTTGGGGCGTGTCCCGTCACACCTGCCTCTGCCTGCGGGCTAAACAAATAAACCCTCATGTCCCGTTACAGCTGTTTATCCATCTAACGGTAAACCCAGAATGTAGTTCTATCATAAATGTTCTATATAATGTAGGAATAGCTGTTAACACTTAACAGTTCTGTGGAATATCTAAAGTTACAAGGACGTTGTTTAGGAATAGAAAAGCTCCTTTCTGTTAAATTTTTAAAGTCTCGTTTCTCAATGATGTTAGCATCACAAACAAAATTCTGCTTTCCTCCATTGAGGTGATGCCAGAAATCTCAGATAAACCAAAACCAAACAAACCAAAACTCTCTGCAGATGTCTGAATACCACTAGAGGTAAACAAGGACCTATAAAACACAGACTTTTGGCACCTGACTTTTAAACAAAATTAGCCAAACAAGCACCGTTTGTTAATTCTCTGCCCCGGTGAAAAGGAGGCGAGGCACTAATAAATATAGTCTTCGGTAGGTACTTTGACCCATAAAATGGAATAAAAAGCCCACGATCCACACATCCATGACTCCATTGTTATAAAACGGAAAAGCTACAACTCGTAGCCTTGAAATGAAAAGGCCTTCAGATCCAACCTGAACACAGTTTAGTCATTGACTTCCAAAAAAAGACCAGCGAGAGTAAGGTTTCTGATCTGTTTCTCAGAATATGAAACTGTTTCTTTAAGTGTAAGCAACTGGAACTACTTGGTTAAGGTTAAGGAAAGCTCATGGTTTAAAGAAACCAATGTTGACCAGTGTTGACTGTTTGTAGGAGATGGGATATGAACAGAAATCACTTCTCTCAGAGGTTTTTTGCAGCATAGTTGAGTGTGGTCCAGTTTTAACTGAAACATCAGATAGAAGATCATATTTCCAGGCTCACAAACCTCTAAATCAATCGCCTGTCCTTCAGCTCAGGTTTTCACCATCTCACCTGAATAACAAGAAGCCAACACAGAGTGTGCAGAGCGTATATAAAGTCTGACGGAGGAGAGTGGAAACGCCACCTGTTGAGACCGCAGTGATGATGGCGGCCGACGACTGCTTCTTGTTCTGCAGCCCGAGTGTATTTGCAACAGAAAGCTTTTTTCCTCCCAGATGGAAACAGTTTGAAGCTGCGGCTCATCAGTATGCGTCTGGGTTTGGTAGACGAGGCTGGAACATGTTGCTGTGGTGAACGCATCACAAATCATCTCTGCTCTCTCTCTCTCTCTCTTTTTTATTTTTCCCTCGATCGATCGGTCCGATTTTTGCCTGAGCATGAAATGGACCAGCTGCCGTGAGGCAAGTTGTTAAGGTGGGGAGTCACGGTGTGTGAGTTCTTGTGTGTGTGTGTGTGTGTGTGTGTGTGTGTGTGTGTTTGTGTGAGTGTGTCGCTATCTTTTGCTGCATCATTCGCCGCCTCCCTCTCAATTGAATTCAATTCATTACTGTTTATTGGCATGAATGTTACATGAGCCGAGCTGCCAAAAGATCCTGAATACGGCAGCAGTTTATCATGAAGAGAAATGATTGTAAATCTGCCAAATGTGTTGCAGAGCCGCCTCCCCCCCCCCCTCTCTTTTTCTTCTCCTCTTTTTATTTCTTTATACCTCCCTCCATCGTTCGGTGCAGCAGTGGCTCATGGGAGCAGCCCTGAGCGACCCTGTGGGATAAATCCATTTTAGAAACCCAAAATCTTGACAGATACCATTTTTTTTTTTGGGTCTCTGCTTGAGAACACGAGAGAGGGAGGGTAAGGAAAAGACACACACACACACACACACACACTCAGCAGGGAGGGAGGCAGGCAGGAGCCTCCCAGGCATTTTACTCATGTAGAGAATGTAATGAAATCCGAGCCACTCTTCCTCTTCTTCTGTTTCCCCTCGCCGTCCTCCTCCTCCCCGTGCACCACGCGCACGGCAACAGGACGGCAGAAAACAAGCCGTGGTTTGTTGATTGCAGATGTGATAATTTATGTATTTAACAATATCGTTGTTAAATACCGGACGAGATCCCAGGATCGTTGTGCACAGAAGTGTAGTTGGTTGAGTCAGGATTACCTTTACAGATGAATGGCTTTAATATTTGCTCTTGCCTCGTTGTACCTTTCAGTCCACCTGTTGATTGGTTTCTGTCAAGTGCATTTCTGCTGTGAAGTTGCACTCTAGCTCCGCATTTTTTACCCCCTCAAGTAGCTTTAAGGTAGAAAAAACCCTGAATCCTGAGTGTCAGTATCATAGACAGCATCATATACGTCCTGTATCAACTTTTCAAAGAAACTACGTGATAATAACACCGACGGACTCACCGTTGGACAGTTTTAAAGAAATCGATGCAGCAGAACCAGGGATGCAGGGATCTGTCCAAACAAAAATACAGAGATGTAGTTGAATTGATAGTCTGGACTGGAAATGGCCTTTATATGGAGTATAAATCTCCCAGTCTCCCACTCTCCTTTTCTATTTATGCCTCAAGCTCTTGGCCTTTACGTCCCGGGTCCCGTCAGTCTTTACACCTTCTTTCCTCCATCCCACCAGCACTTGTTTCCTGCCTGTGAGGAAGCCGGTCCTTCACAACTCGTGTTTACCGCACGTTTCTCTTCCCCTTGTTGATTTCTGCCAAATATCGAGTAAGATTTCTCTTTCTCTCTCGGTTCCCTTTGATACAACGAGGCGCCCGGCTTGGGTTTCACTAACATGCAAGAAGGCGGTTTTTATGAGCTTGTGTCCTTTTGGTTGGAAACTGTGATTAAATGGAGGTTTTAAATCATCTCCTGAGTGCAAGCACTTACATGCAGAACAAAACATTGATAAAGTAATCTGACGTTTCTCTACGACGTTTTTGGGTAAAAATAAAGAATAATTTTATTTTTTTTCCATCTGTTAGAGCCTTGTTTGTTCCAATGTATTCCACAAGTGACACCCTATGAAATAAAAGTTTACAGCACCCTGCGTTACCGGGTGACTGGCTTACAGCCCCCATAATGGATCTTTTTATGTATTAAGTCTGGCAGGCAGAGCCAATCGATCCCTGGGAGTTGGAGTTCCCTTAGAAAGTCAGGTGGTGTAATAACTGATGCTGGCATCTATTGATGTGGATTTACTGTACATCAATGCTGTATGTTTTTCAAGTAAATTAAAATTAATGATGGTATTTTTTTTACATATAAAGATGTGATTTAAGTCTTTGATGTGACACAGTAGAAGTTTGACTGTATCGTCTGTATCTTAAAAGACATCAAACAGTCCAAAATACTAGATTAAGATCAAAATTAGTGTGTGATTATATGTCTGCATTTAAATGTAAATCTAAATACGGTAGATATAGTGGTACCCATATTTGAGCAAATATTGGTCTGTTATTAATATGTGAGGACTGGTTAACTGTAGTTATGAGAGACATGATTGGAGAATCGGGATTGTGGAGTTGGATTTATATATGTGTGTGTGTGTGTGTGTGTGTATTAACTGGTTCTTTCCATTCAGTCGGACTGTGCTGGTGCTGATGCTTTGGGCTGAATATATATTATAATATCGTTCATGCGCCAGATAATTACAGGACGCAGCTTTTATGAGAACTTTCGCAAGAACTCGTGTGGTTTACTGGGATTATTCGGGGTCTCACAGAAGATTCAGAGCTCCCTCCTCGCCCCCCGTGACATTGATGGTGAATTTTTGAACATATTTCATATTTTCGCGACGTCGGTTTTGCCGTCACCTATTCTTCTCTTCCTTCCTTTCAAAACTCGTCCATTTCCCACTTTATTTTACAGCATTTTGATGTAAATTCTGTCCAGCATAAATCCGATTATTTCAAAACGTTTCGTCAGTGTGTTTCGTGTTTTCGAGATAGCACCAGTCTTTATAGGCACAGTACTAGTTTTGCTCAACACACATAAAAACACACACACACACACACCTGAAATGAAACAGCAGCTGGTTCTGGAGGGAGGAGATGAGAGGAAGAAGGAGGCGAGCTGAAAGTGGAGGAAGAGGAAAGAGGAGGGAGAGGTTTTTGTTTTTCTGTCATTCTTCACACTCCCCACCACCACCTCTTCCCCACAGTGATTATTTCCTTTCACCACACCAAATCCTCAAATCATGTTCACCAGTAAAAAAACTAAAAAAAAACTGAGACGAAAGAGAAGGTTGTGGAAATCCTGCGAAGAGGAGGAGGAAGAGGAGGGTGGCTGGTGTTGGCCGTTTATGGATCTTAATGGGCTCATCTAAATGTAAATGAGCACTGAGGTGGAGACGGGGTGTCTGTCTGTCTGTCTGTCTGCTGCCGGGAAAGCAAAATATTTAGAAAGAGGCAAATTGTGTTCATGTACAGAGGTCACTTCAGTTCAGTGAGGAGGATCTGTGAGCATCACTTTAATCCAGTGCCTCATGATGGCGTCGGTTTCAAGCTAAAATGCCAAATATTCTCTGTTCCCAGCTTCTCATTTGTAAGGATTTGGTGTTTTTCTTTGTTTTATGTGATAGAAAATGTAATGTTTTGGAGGTTTTGGGCCGTTGGTTGGACAAAACAACCAATTTCGAAGACATCACCTTGGGCTTTGGGAAATTGTGAAGGACATTTTTCAGCCCTTAATGGCTCCTTATGTTTTCTACACAAGCTTATCGTGTCATCATGGGGTGGCTGGAGCCTCCACCGGGCAAACCAGACTGAGTAGGATGTATCCAGGTGAGAGCGCTAACCACTGAGTCTCATATCGGCTGTTCACAGCTCTAATACTTCTTCTTATGTATAAACCAAACAGAGACACAGGCAGAAGGTCAGATGGCAAGATCCTCTTTCAGGAGGACACAGAGTTTATGGGAAATCTGTGGCTTTTAGGAAAGAGAAAGCACATAACCGCTGTCATTTTTCAGTTTCCATTTTTATTCAGGCTGGAACTAACGATTAGTCTCACCATCGATTAATCTGTTGATTTCTTTTCTTGATTGATTGTTTGGGCTGGAAAAGAAAGCCCAATACAAGTTCCCAGAGTTCAGTGTGACATGTTCAAACCATCAAGAAAACCAGCAATATTTCACGTTTGAGAGGCTCAAACCAGACACTTTTTTTTTTTGCCCTTTTGTCTTAAAAATGACACAAACGTTTAAGCAATCATCAAAATGATCATCTATGAATTTTCTGTTGATTGACTCCCAATTAAATGACTCATTTCCAACGAGTTTTTATATGTTATATATAATATACTGTATACTAATTAAACGCCATCAGTATTCATGTATAATATGCTGTCTAATGCAAAATACCTTTTGATTATTTTGTCAAATGGGAGTCTGCCGTCACCAGCTGCTCTGTTAGCAGGTCAAACAGGGATTTGGATTGTTAATATCCACCCACCACTGCAGATACAACCACCCATGGTCTGACTGTGTGTGTGTCTGTGTGTGTGTGTGTGTGTGTGTGTCTGTGGGCCGGGGGATTAGCCATATTAGCCATGTTAGATACACACATGTGGCTTGCACAGATGCTGTGGAAACTCAATCTGTACAGTTGGAACGATTGGGGTCACCAGAGGTGGTTAAGCACCAGCTGTGTGTGTGTGTGTGTGTGTGTGTGTGTGTGCTGGTATAACTAAGGCATAGCTAAGGCTCCCAGGATCCAGTCTCAGGAATTCGGGGCTGCAGGATGACGTCCAGCTCCAGCCGTTGTTTATCTGGTGTAATTACAGGGAGAAGACGGGACACGGAGCTTTATTTGTTGCGCTTGAAATGCCGTAACTCCTTAAACATTCAAACTATGTTTAACTATTTGAAGTTTTTCCTCTGATTTGTTCCAGATGAGTTGCTGATTTTTGCGGCATGGTAACAATACTAAAATACATATTTAAAAATAAACATCAGCCATGGCAACAAGGTACAGTGAGACGCCACTTATCATCTCCATCGAAAACAAACTGTAAACAGTCCGTAAACAAATACCTTGGAGGTATATTGGTAAATCTCTTATACACTTAGACACTTTAAATCACCGATTGGACCTTTAACCCTGTTCAGTTTGGTATGATGAAGTGTTATTTGTGCCCCAGCTGTATTTGTGCAGTAGAACAAGGTTTCCAGTTTCATCTGGATGGTGTCGAGCCTTCGACTGAGTTTCATCCTACATAGTTTGGAATTGATTCACTGAAGGGGAAGTTTCAGATTAAATCAAAATAGCACAAATGGAGTCAACTCAAGGAATGTTTCTGTTTCTCTTCATCATTATTCCTGTTGTGCTGACGATCGCAAGCTGAAAATATTCCTGCTTTTTGCTCATTCTTTACTGACCGAAGGTTCACTTTTTATTTAGTTTTGTGCTTAAGCTCCTGTTGGATCTTCTTTACCTGCAGATTGATTTAATATTTTAAATAGGGCTGGGCATCGTTTGAAATGTTGAGTTTTTTTGGATCAACTGGGAAATTATAATTTGTCTATTTCCATTTATTTTTTGTTTTTATTTGGCAGTTGTTAGTAGAGATAGATGTGAAATACTGCATGGGAAGAGAGAAAGCCCTACAAGATCCTACAAATAGTCTAAAAACGGTGGTTTGAATTATGGTTTAAAGAAGAGTACATGTCTGGTTTTGACACTTTTTGATAACTATCCCTAACAGCCCCAACGTATCTGACTCACCATCAGCTCGTCCTGCTTGCCAACTTTCAAACATCACTTTGAGGGAACCAGAGCTGCTGTTTCACACCCTGTTCCTGCGGTCACATCGGGCCGTTTTAGCTGTAACGCCCTTTGGATTTCACATTTCTGCTGCCACACAGCTTTAAATGTCCTCTGAACTGTAGGAAATAAAATTAAAATAAATACAATTTTCTGTCATAGGCTCAGTATTAAGTGGAATATACTGTCGGTTGAGTTGTAGAAGGGAAATGTGTGGGAGGCGTTTCGCTGCTTTCTCAGTGTCATTGTGATTCCTGCTTATGGAAGATGACATTTTGAAAGTAAAAGAAAGTCTTCCACTCAGACGGCTTCTGCTTTGGCCTGTAAAATGACGGCGAACTCTGCCACCACCCTCGCTCATTACGCTGTGGTGAGGAGTGGAAAAGAAAACTCTTTTAAACCAGAGTTCACATGTCTCTTCTCAAGTCTCAGGAAGGTCAGTGTGACGTCTCAGCCGCCCCAATTATTCAACGCAGATTCACAACTGACAGGAAAAGACGTCTAACTGTCCTTCAGTCGTGTTTTTTTAATCATCTGCCCTCTTTGATGTCCTCTCAGCTGCTGTTGTACCACAGCCCGAGCCTGACGCGAAGCTCGCTTCTTTTTCTGGTTTCTTATAATATTAACGGCTGCGGCCAAGTGTGAATAAGGAGGCATCAAGGTTAAGGGAGTTTCTGTGTTCCCACACGTCGCCCATTTATAAAGGAGTTCATCGTAAGAGAAGAGGAGGAAAAAAGTAGATCATCAAAAACAGAAGAGCAAAGGAAGGAATAAGGGAAAAGAAAGATGGAGAAGAGAGAAAAGAGGTTTCTGAGCAGTCTTCTGCTGACTAAACCTCAGGAGTGAAAGGGTTTTCTTGTACAAAGCAGTGAGACAGAGCTTGAAAAAAAAAAAAAAAGTTCCTGCCAGAATGAGGGAGAAACTGAGTTGCAGTTTTTAAAGGCCCACACTCCTCTCAGATTAAAACCACATTGTTTTAGCAGCACACGCTGGTATTTCCTCTCAGCCGGACCGCTCGGGGGCAGCTGGGTGGAGCGCCGGGGGAACGCGGCTGCCTTTGCCAAGCAGCACTGCAGCTGACTCTCTGCGGCGCATGGAATTACCTTCCGCTGCTCTCGGCGTGCCAGGCGAGAGAGGGCCGGGATGTTTCAGAGGGAAAGTCACCACCGGTCGTTAGGTCCCGGAGGGTTGAAGGGTGCACTGGTCGACTTTCTGAGGCTTCGTCTGTCAACTGGAACAAAATGCAAGTGAAGTTTCTGCAACTTCGGGGCTCGCGAGGAGCGCTGGCAGGCAGGCGAGTCGCAGTTTGCGGCACAGCTTTGGATTAAAGGGCTTCAGGAGAATCACAGCTGCAAACGGTTTAACGCTACAGCCTCGTGAAAGCTGATTTGCAGGTTAAAAGGCATTCAGACATCTTTCTTCAAACTAGATTAAGATATTTTTTTAGATACCCAATATGATTTGGTCACACATTTTTTATGTTGTTTGTTTAAAAGTTTTACCAGAGTGGAAAAAGAAAAAAACGTAGATCAAGTTTAAACTGAGGGCTGCGCTGTGATGTCGTGTGCTCGCCATGCAATCAAGTCACATCAGCAGCTCTGTCGTCGGGCAGAACATCAACTTTGATCCAGGTGCCAGATTTGCAACTGTTTTCCATTTGTAAACGTAAAGAATTAAGCAGGATGCCAAAACTACGAGGGAAAAACCCCCCACAAATGCCTCCTCTGACGGCTCAAAAAGACGAGTGGCAGGTTCACACAGTTCACATTACTACCCAGAATGCCATTTGGCAGTGAGCAGCGTGGCATTGGCCCTGTGATTTCTGGCTTTATTTCCAGTGGGCAGTGGGGAGAAGCCGGTCATATCTGGGATCTGGGTGTGAAAGGCTAATACTGTGTGATGGCTTTACACAGCCACTGGATTATGTACTCATCTGTGTGTGTGTGTGTGTGTGTTGTACTGTATATAATCTGCTGGGATTAAATGCATTCAGGCCTCAGCAGAAGAGTTTATGTGACGCTCAGTTAGCGGACAGGGATGTTTTCCCAAGTACTCACTGTATAATTGAAGAAAATGGGCAACACTCTGCTCACGAGCTCAGCTTTCCGACCTTTAGTGCAAACGCCCGCTAAAGGGCTCATGATTGGTTTAACCTGTACTTACTGCAGCTTTATTTATCCAGTGAAAGCAGACCGAGCACATGTTCTTTATACAGCAACGCCCTGCTTCATAGCTCACACATTTACAGGACGGTTCTCTACTGTTTATTGTCAAAAGACTCCATTAACAGAGTCTCAGTAACGTCTTTACCCACCTAAAGTTCCTGACCAGCTCTAGATATTTCAACTGGCAAACTCTTAGCACCTGATTGGCACATTTTGCATCACAAAAACCTTGATAATCATAAAATGTACACAGTTTCTTTAGCATCAACATGTATCCAGGTGATTCTTGTCCCTACATTAATGGTTACAGTGCGAATAGGAACTACTAGTAGCTAATGCAGCTTTGTCCTTTCATGGTCCAGACTGGATAAAATGTAAATAATATTACACGTGGCTCATGAATAACATAAAGGAAAACAATAGGAGTGACAAAATGCATGAAAAAGCTGTCAGTTCTGACTGTCTCTGGTCGCCTTTTCTCAATGTTTTTTAATATTGAATTTGTGCATATCAGGTCTGTGTAGGTTTTCCATGAGTCTTTATCGGATCGGGTCCATAATACTGAACCCGTGAGGACCTCTACCCTCTACACTGACTCTCTCTTCTGTCCATTCGTATCTGGGCTGTGCTGACTGTATCACATACAGGCAAACACCCCCCCCCCCCCCCAAAATCCAGATACAGCCAACGGGCTTCTTCTTAATTCTGTCGCCTCAGTCACCGCTGGGACCAAACATAAACTCCAGCTCCACAAAGACCCTGATGAGAGAGTTTGTTTGCTCGGGAAGGCTGTAGCTGCTGCACTGCACCTCTCTGTGCTGGGTTGTATATTTCCCGGCTGACACAGCTGAGATCACAGTCAGCTACAGCCAGAGCCAAAGTCTGGGTCGCCACTTCCTCCCCCTCCTTCTCCTCCTCCTCTTCTTCTTCCTCCTTTTCTCCAGATTGCAGCTGGCGGATGTAATTGAATTAAGGAGGAAGCCTTGTCTTTTGGCTGTGGACGCAGCAGAAAGATGGATGTGATGCATGCACATGGGAACGGGTACCTGTTGGTGTTTTTAATTGTTTTTTGATGTAGCGGCGGAGTCTTTCTTTTTTATTAATCTTAATTTTTGTTGGGAAAGTATTTGCTGAACATTCATGCAGTTGTTCATACAGCAGAGACATAAACATCTGGGGCCTGCCCAGTACAACAGCCGTCCGTCAGCCAACTTATCACGTCTGCCAAAGCACTCAGGAGCTCAAGTGTTTCTCTCAAAAAACGTTTTTTTAGTTTTTTTTGAGGCAGTGGAAGGGGGCTTCCTTTTCACTTCCGCTGTCCAAATCTTTTCAGTCTTTTCCCTCGAGGCTAAACTCTCTAAAAAAATTAAAAACACCTCTGCCAACACTGATGTCACAGCCAAAGACATCACTTCTGTCACAGTCACTTTTATTTTTGGGCCGTGCGAACATGTTCCAGCTGTAGTTCCTGTGTTGACACTTTAAAATAACTCGTCACTGGACCAGGTTGTTCTCGGTCAGATCTTCTTCTCCTTTAAAGTTTTTCCTGCAGATGGCATCCTTGAAGTTGCATTACTGTCTGATTTTGGAAAGAATCCCACCAATGTGCAGTTATTTTACAGTAAATTAAGCAATCCAGTTGCTCTCAGAAAACCAAACCACCATCTTCTGCCTTCAGTCAGGTAATCTGATGGTGATGTAAATATATATAGAGAAGTATATGAATGACTCTATATATATATATATATATATATATATATATATATATATATATATATATATATGAGATTCGGATCCCAATCTGCGCTTACTAGCTTTTTCCACAGCTTTCAACCACATCTTGCGGTCTTTCTCAGTTGTCGTACGCACAGCTTAGTTATCATCATGTATGTTAAAACTATAATTGCCATATGTTGGAAATCCCAAATCCAGATCACTAAACCAAGAGTCCAAGATGGATCAGTCGCTCACCTATCCTTCTGCCAAATTTCCCAGGAATCTGTTTTCTGAGATATTCTCCTGGCAGTCAGGCAGAGAGCCAAACTAACCCCAGACAGAAAAAAATAACCTTTTTATTTGCAGGGAAAATAAGAAAACATATTAAAAGGTTGTTGTTGATGTACTTGGCACATGTGCAGCCGGTCACATTTCTTGGCGGACATAAAGCAAATGAAACCCGAGCTTTTATCTCCTCGCGCTGATTTGCGAGGCAGCATCATATCCCTCTGAACGACCCGGACGAGAGCGTCCATTCGCACACACGTGGTGCATTTTGGGAAGCGTGCGTCTATTCTGAGTCTGTGTGGCCGCTCCTGTGGGTTCCCTCTAAGTAGCTTTTAGCAGGGTCTGATAAGTCGTCCACACACACACTCACTCTGTTAAACCCAGCAGCCTTACAGGGCATTAAAACCCCCATTTTCATTTTCTCTAAAGCAGCTTTTGTTTGAAGGCGTGTGAAATGCGCCGGGCTCCCCTGATAACGCCGCACTTTGTAGGTTATCGACTGGCAGAGGTCTGCACTGAAGTGATCCCTATCGGATCTTTACCGTGATGGGGTGCATGCTTCTCTCACATGCCAGCTCGCATTGGGTTATATCTTTAATCCTTTTTCTCCCCTAAAGAGCTTTCAAGTGGTTTCTTTCTTCATTGTAGATGGCTGATGATAGATTTGGACACTATATGTCCTCATTAAGGCTAAACAAGAAACGGGCAGGTTTGGAGGGAGAAAAGAGTCTTTCATCTGGACGTGGTAGATTTCTTAAAATATATATTTTTTTTACTTTTACTTCCCACTTTTCTACCAATCTCTTCCCTGCTGGAGCATGAAATGTGCGAGAAACTGAATCCTTGCTGCTTCTGGTTCTTTTTGCTCTGTTGCTGACCTCTGACCTCTCTGTGGTGCAAGAGAGAGTTGGGTGATCAATAAAGTCTCACAACGGACAAACAAAAGCAATTAAATACTTTAAATTTAATGTTTTTACATTGTGTTTTAAAACAACTATCAATAGTTTAAACTCATGTACAAATCATCAACTAACACACTGATTCATTAATAAACCCTTAACAATGTCCTTAAATGTGCAAACAACTATATATTAGTGTTAAATAGCGAGTTATTAACCATGAATTAATCATTTATATACTGATTATAAAGGTGTTAACCAATAATTCTTTGTTTACAGTAATGCAACTAAATTGATACATTTCTTTCTTTTGGGAAAGAAAGCAGCAACACAACTATTTATTTTTAGACAAACAGTACGAAGAAAAGTCCACACAAAAAAAAAATCCAAATCACAGAGGAAAGTAAATGCAAATGAAAAATGTCCCTTTTGGTTTCTCCGCTCACCTGCGCCTCCACACATCCTCCTCCACCTCTCAGCGGACCTACTGCACCGCGTATCTGCAGCCCATTAAAGGCTGCCCGAGTGTGACGGAGGAGGTTTCTGCTGAGACTCCGTGATGGGATCGGCGGGGCCGAACTGGAGGTCTTTTATCCTCTCAGCACCGAGTAAAAATGACCTGAAATCTAAGCTGTTGCACAAAGTTTGTTGGAGTTTTTTTTTGTTCAGTATGTTGCATTTAGCTGTCGTCTTGCAACACGCCACCGTCGTGAGAGCAACGCGTGAACCTGACCCACATCCCTCCATTGGCAGTTCAAAGGTCGTCTGGAGTCAAGAGAAGAGTTTGCGTTTTGTTGTCATGTCAGTGAAGATGAGAGAGAATGAGTCTGTGTTTGTCGGAGGTCCAACTGCCACCATTTCAGCCCTCAGGGTAAATATCATGTGACTGACAGCTAACGCTACCTGTAGCACAGGTGCAAGGGCTCTGTGTGTGTGTGTGTGTGTGTTGGCACAGTGAGACAGCAGCAGTATTGAGTATCAAAGGTTATCTTGTTCTATTTTGGGAATCTCTTCTGTAGGCAAATTTCTACTGGCTGCAGGATCCGGTCTGTTGGTCTCACACACACACACACACACTGATATACACTCCCAGTCGTCACCTTCTGTGTATTCTTGTTGTATTAAGAATATTGACATAAGACTCATAACAACTCCTTAAATAAATATAACACTTTTTCTTGACGGCTCTGTTGTTAGGGCCAGATTCAGTATCATTTCATCAAACCTGAACCTGGTGTTGGATTCGCTTATCAAATCCAAATCCTTTCCAAATCCCTTATCAAATCTAATCAGATCAAGCCTCCATTGTTATAAATAAGCAAAACTCAAAGTTTCAGTTTAGATCTATAATCACCTTTTTGTTGGCTGAGAAGACAAAAATGACTTATTGACTGTGAGCTGCAGAAAAGTTCTTTAATCAGTCTCTGAAGTACTCTTTGATTTTATTCATTCTCCCTGTTGAACGGATTATTTTATAGCAGGATGTGATCACAAGACGTCCAGCCAGACGCGGCACATGTAGGTCTCCATTTAAAAAAATAAATAAATCTGCAGCCGTTTTTTGTTCGTTGTGTGGATATAGAAGCTAGGAAAACTGACCTTTTTGTGTGTAAATAGTTCCTTTAAGGCTTTAAGTGAGGCCTAGTTGGTGTCTGAAAGCCCAGTTAGCACCCTTCAATGTTGCAGGCCCAGTGGCCAATAGGGTTTGAGCGTTTATTGGTGAACTGTCCCAGGTTTTGTACATAACTCTTGTGTTTTATTTTCTGTGTTGGTCATCCAGTCTGTGGAGGGTTTCTGTCAACGTCATCAGGTCATGAGTTCCTTTACAGTCCTTATAGTGTCTGTAAAGTGATTATTGTCCGTTGAAAAACATTTGACTCAATAAGTTTTTAGAGTGTGATTCTGAATATTTCAGTAAATATCAATAAATATGTTTGAGGCAGCACCCTGATAATTATCACAATATTAATTTCATCCACACTCCCCCCCCTGGTGGCAGTTGTTATTGCCATAGTAACCACTAGAGATGGGTGTTAAACACCCCGAGGGTCGGAGGCTGGGGGGGGGGGTGTCTGTGTGTCTGTGTGTGTGTGTGTGTGTGTGTCTCTCTCACTTCACTGTGAGAGAGACGACACACAAACCAATTTGTTTGTTTTGCTGATGTCGCCTGGCAGCATGTTCGGGCGGGGGGGGGGGGGGGGACCGTACCAAGTGTGGGGGGGTGGGGGTACTGTTTATAATCACACACACACACACACACGCAGGCACACTCAACTAAGGTGAAAAGTAGTTCCTTCCTAGACTAAAAGAGGTGAAATAATTGCTGCAAAGTGTGTGTGTGCACGTGTGTGTGTGTGCGTGTGTGCGTGTGTGTGTGTGTGTGTGTGTGTCCTAACAACAAAGGCAGCAGCATCAGTAGCTAAATGTCAGCAGACACCTTCAGCCTTTTGTCTGTGAATAAGAGGTTGACCTGCTCCTCTTTGAAACTAATAAGCTGCTTGTCTTTGTGTGTGTGTGCTAATTGAGAGAGGGTTGTGTGTGTGTGTGTGTGTGTGTGTGTGTGTGTGTGTGTGTCCTGCCAATGGGGAATAAGCAACCAGTGTTTCCACACACTGAGCTGTGGGGAGGACCACAGACGGGGACGGAGGCTCGTCCAGGAGGAGCATGAGGCTGAGTCTGACTGCTGTGTCAGTCGTTTGTTCCTGCTGCCTGTTGGCATTATGCTCGGTGAGTAGAAGGACGCTCTGCGGTGTGTTCACGGGCCACATATCAGGTGTGTGTGTGTGTGTGTGTGTGTGTGTGTGTGTGTGTGAGCTGATTTTCTGGATCTAATTAGCCTAATTGGAGAAATGTTTCACAGCTCTTTGGCTTCACTTTGCGTGTTTGTCTGACTCATCAACGGAATAAATGTGAGTTTTTAGTTTCAACATAATAAAACCTTTTGATTAACTTTGGCACGACGTGAAAGTTAGAGTTTATTCTGTTAACCAGTTGCTTTAGTGTCTCTAGTACCATGCCTCACCGACAGTACTGTGAGCAGTAAGACACCGTGTGTTAAATATAATGTCACTGTGGTTCTTCTGAGCGCTGAGCCACATGTTGGATGCAGCTTTCTTTGCTGTGTGTGTGTGTGTGTGTGTGTGTGTGTGTGTGTACATGCGATGTCGGTGATAAGATGAGCTGCGCTGACCCCGAAGAGAAGTGGGTCACATGATCAGCTTTGCCCAGGAATATGATTTATTTGCAGCTGCTTCAGGATGAACAGAGGTATATAACACAATAAAGGACCAGTTCGCCTCTTTTCTGTGGTCAGTAATGTAGCATGACGCTTTGTTGTCGTGGTTACTTGACATGGACTTCAACTATTTTTAGCTATTTCAGAGATTCATATTATATGTTGTATTTTTTGAGTTAATGTTGTGCTTTCACATTAATGCATCATAAATATAATATAATACACATTATTCTGAAATGGGCCATTTTGCATAGCGAGTACTTTTATTTGTGGTACTTCACGTATATTTTGATTCTGTATTTATGTACTTTTCTTTAAGTTTAAGATCTGAGTGCTTCTTCCAACAGCGTTATTAGTAATAACAGCAGCAGTAGAAGCAGTAAAAGCAGCTGTAGTTGTAGTAATACTGGCTGTAGTAGTATTGGGTGGTGGTGATAGTAGTACTGTCGTTATAAAAGTATCAGCAGTTTAAGCATTAAACCGTGCTGATCTTGTTATTTTAGTATTAATTATTTAGTGGCACGTTCCAGCCTGATGAACCAGATTAATTTAATGAACTGACGGCACTAATGAGGCCACGCCGCAGACAAATTCATTTCCTCCATTTTATGCGGTCGAACCTAAACTGCGATCCAGCCCGGACCTTCTTGCCGTGCGTGTAATGGCTTCACTGAACCCAAAGCCAGCACAGTAAGCTCCGTTTTTCCAGAAGTGCTCCGGATGGCTGTAAATCATTGAAACTGCGCCTTGAAATCCAACTTACATATGTTTATAATTGGTACGTCCTGGATGTGCCGTGAGGAAAAAACGGTTACACGCTCCTCTCTCACATTTTAAGACAACCCGGGGGGGAGGAAATGTGTTATTTTAACACCTTTGACAAGTCGTGTGCTCCTTTCTAGCCATGTGTGCTGTCGCTCAGATGGGAGCCGGCGTTTGCATTTGTGAGTTTTCTTTCTGTTTGCTTCTGCAGTTGGAAAAGAAACGTAGAGAGGAATACCGACGCTGCTGAGCAGCACGTCCCCAAAAAGAGGCCAAAAAAAAGCTTTAATAGTTTTGCTGACCAGGGAAAATGTGATAACTCCAAAATGTCCTCCTCCTCCTCCGCTCAGGAAATCCTTCTCAGCGAAGGTAAACCGCGCAAAAGCGGTGAAATTCAAAACCATGTAATGCAAAGTTCAAACGTATGTAGACAAACAAGCTTGATGTGCCCGTACACGAGCCTCCTCTTCCTGTGTGTTTCTACCTGTGTGGAGGTGAGTGCTGACTCAGCGTGTTGTTACTGTAAACACCTGCTGCCTCCGACTGCACACAGTACCTGCAGAGTGTGTGTGTGTGTGTGTGTGTGTGTGTGTGTGTTGTCCTTGCCCTCACCCCCGGGGGGGAGTCCTTGGGCGTTTCCTCCCGGCTCCACTGTGTGTTAATGTGTGTTTGTGTGTGTCTTTATGGATGCAAAGCTCAGTGTGTGTATTTGACTCCATTATCTCAGTTAGGAGAATACGTCATTGATGACAGCATGTGAGGAAAAGCCTCAGAAACCCCCGAATACATGAAACTCACAGCCAAAAGTCAAAAGAACGTTTCATATTTGTAGTTCTGGCAACTAAAGCTCACTCAGCGCAAATGTAGCAGGAAAATCACTAAATTGCTCATGTTAATATTGACGGCGTTGAGGCTCTAAATTGGTACAAAGACTCTAATGATTTGACCATGTTTGAGGCAATTTTTCTTTTTTCTTTTTTTAGCTTCGATGTTTTGTTCTTATCAATACACAAACTACACAGCCAATTGTAACATTTATATATATATATATATAATCAATATCTTTCCTCCTTTTTCTCCTTACACTTTATGTTTTTGTGCTAATGGAACATGTGCTTGAACACAGTGAGTTGCTCCACTTGCTCACATTTCACGGTTTAGTTGCTTTGTTGCATGTTATGGTAGTTAATGCTCCTTCATTATGTTTAGCTTCCAGTGGCCCAGAGTCACATGACAGAAACCTCTCTCTCTCCCTCTCTCTCTCTCTCTCTCTCTCTCTCTCTCTACTGTTGCAGTGTGGAAACAATAAAATCAACTCTGTTTCCTTTTTAGGTGCTGGGTAGATGCAACACTCCTCTCTCTCTCTCTCTTCCTCTCTCTTTACTGCTTCTTTTTATCAATGTCACGCCTTCCCCTGCTCTTTCTTTCTCTTTCTCTATCCTACACGATGTTTTCTTCATGTTTCTGTCCCCCCACCTCTCTTTCTAGCACCCTTGTCTCTCCTTCTCTCTCTCCTTCTCTCTCTCTCTCTCTCTCTCTCTCTCTCTCTCTCTCTCTCCGTCTTTCTCTCTCTCTCTTTCTCTTACTGTATATGGTCACAGAGGCTCAGCCCTGCTGTTTCTGTACAAACTGACTCTCTCTCTCTCTCTCTCTCTCTCTGTGGGAAGGTGATTTAGCAGAGCGGATCTGTGCTTGAGCATACAGTATGTGTGCATTATATGGCCAAAAGTATGTGGACACCTGGACATTGCACCCACATGTGATTGGAAAACCCTGGGCATTAATGTGCTGCTATAACAGCCTCCCCTCTTGCACCCGGCTGCAGGGATTTGCTCTCATTCAGCCACAAGAGCATGGATGAGGTCCAACACTGGCGTTGGGTGATGAGGTCCGGCTCGCAGTCGGTGTTCCTGTTCATCTCAAAGGTGTTTGATGGCGTTCAGGTCAGGGTCTGTGCAGGCCAGGTTCTTCCACACCAAAGTGGGAAAATTATTTCTTTTTGGAGCTGGCTTTGTGCACGGGGGCGTTGAGACAGGAAAGGGACAAACACAAACAGCCGACGCAATATTGTCTAAAATATCATTGTGCGCTGTAGCTTTAAGATTTCCTTCAACAGGAATTAAGACGCAAAACCAAAGCCCTGAAAAACAGACCAAAAGTAGGGGTGTCCACATACTTATGGCTATTTTTCCATTTACACCGGTTACATTGTAATAAATTCTCCGAAATCTGACATGAAAAGTGAGTTAAATGTCCAACTTTGTCACATTCTTGCTCATTCAGACTGTTTGTCTTGTTGTTACATAAACTGGAAGTCATTGCGTCATCGGTTGCTATAGCGGCTTCAGTATCACGACACACAGAGAAGCGCACAACAAAGGGATTCACACGTCGATGACTACCCAGAGTGCTTCACTCCAAGTCAAGCTTAAGAGGGAATGAGCTTGACGTCAGTGCAGGGAGCCACAGTGGGTGCAGCCCGCAATATGTGTACGTCTAATCGTCAATAATTCATCGGAGGCTTACAGTGAGGTCATACATCAGACTGCTGCATGCATATTTCAAAACCAGCTAATGCACTGTACTTGGAGATGTATGCAGGACTGTCGTTGGAGGTGCACCACACATGGCTCTGACTGACAGCATGCTCAACTAAAGCCTCATTTAGTTTTTACTTTAATTTACCGCCTTTATTTTACCTTCATATTTGACCCCCAGACTTTCTTTTTTTTTTTTTTTTACTTTTTTCACCAATCTGTGCGTAAGCCAGGGGGGGAAGCATCGCTGCTGAAATACCCCCTGAGCATAGACACACCGCTCTGTCAACTGGTAAGACTGTAGTCGAAGACTTGTTACTACTTATCGTAGCTCTGGTGGGCTTGCTTGAGCCCGCAGGAGAGGCACTTAGTTAGTTAGGTGACCATTCAACATGCCGGGCAGATGATATGCTGTTGACCGTGATGAGCTTGTGATGCTCTGCCTCCAAAATTGTCATCTTCATTTTCTTCTTTAAGTCTAAAGATAAACCAAAGACTTCAATACTCACTGAAGTATCTCGAAACTGCATTGTCATATTGATTTGCTCTCTAAAAGGTTAAAATATGAAAAAGGTGAAGTTTACACTTTGAAGATGCGTGATTTCACTGGATTGTGACAGTACTTTTTTATTGTATTCATTCTATTAGAGAACAAATCAGCAGATGAGCTTTTCGATCTTATCTTTCACAGGACCGTTTCTCGGAAAAGTCGATCTTTTATTGCTCGTGTTTTTCAGAGGTTTAGATTTCTTAGCAACAGTATTTCAAATTGGACGTTTTTATCTCCTGTCTGGGTCAAACTGACAAAAAATTTAAACTTTGCATGTGTGATTCAGGGAGTTTGAAGTCAAAGGCTTCGTCTTAGTCTCTGGCTAAACTTCTTTGATATGAAACATGTTGTCAGGCTGTGTGTGTGTGTGTGTGTGTGTGTGTGTGTGTGTGTGTGTGTGTGTGTGTGTTTGGATGAGCAGAAAACCTCCTCACAGTGTTACACCACCTCTCTCTGACCTGCCTCTAACGGCCTGTGGCAGCGGCTACAGAAAAGAAGAGACAGACAGTCAGACGGAGGCGAGAGTTTGGAAGCAGGCAGTTGAGGAACAGCAGAGTCTGAGTCATCCTTCTCTTTTTAAAGACCTTCATCCCTCCATCCTCATCAACTGCCTCTTCATTCCTGTCGCTGATCTAAGAATTGGGAAGGATTTGTCGCTCCCTTTAAAGGATAATTCCAGTTCATTCCAACTTGGATCTTGTTTTCGTAGCTTCAAAATGATTCTCAAAATGAAGCAGTGTCTGCCTGTGACAAGATTTGAGCCGTTCAGCTGGAGAGATATTTCTTTTTGTTCCTGGATTGTTTTGTTTGAAGGTCTGTACCGACCCAAAGAGGTTTAAAAAATGTGGAAAAAAGCACAAATTACAGAAGAAGTGTTTTTCTAACCTTAACGAAGATAGCCGCAAATGTGCATCAGTCTGGAAGCTCTCAGTTCATTTGGGCGTTAACAACGGACGCAGACAACCAATTAGAGCAACGAAATGTCCTGCCAGAAGTACGGCTGTTTGTGCTTCTTTTAGGGAAAATATACCGTCCAGTTCGTTTAATACGGACGGAATAACAGAACGTCTCACACCAGCGGCAGCCATCTTGGTTGCTTACGAAGATGCCTCAACGGCGCTCCTTTCTGTCAGTCATCGTATCAAACCCGCCCCATATAAGATAAACGGCTGTGATTGGCCCGACACACAGGTTCCCAGGCTGTAACTAAGTACTTATTTTAATACAAATCCCCAAATCTTTCCCTAAACCGGACGAGGGGGGCATCAGATCAGAAAACTCAAAAGTATTGGGGCACAAACATCGTATAATGCCAAGACGGGGAATAAAGGTGGTGTTAGTCTCTTCACACAGTAGCTCCTGACCAGCCCTCCTGATCGACTGGCTGTCTCGCTGACCGACTGTTTGACTGACAGACTGACTGAGCGCCCGTCTCGCCGTCTGATTGGATGGAGATTGCGAACGCGGAGCTGCGACAGCGTCTAACAGGACGCTCGCTGACTGACACGTTCATTTCACTTTGACTCCTCTTCCCTGATAAAATCCCCAATTAAGTCAAGAAGATGGTGGATAGTTGAGTGTGTGTGTGTGTGTGTTTACATCACTCTAATAAGTTGGCATCTTGAAGACAAGGTCAGACTTCCGCGTGTCTCAACCTCCCTCAGTGTCTCTCTCTTTTCAGACTGAAACATTTGCCCGTCCCTCTTTCTCTCTGCAGGGAGGTGAGATCCCCTGCCAGAGATGCTAATTATTGCCATGTGCCTCGACTTCACGCAAGCAGAAACACACACACACACACACACACACACACACACAAACACCCCCACAGTGCTGACATTGCCACCGATGACGTCCGTGCCCACAGTCGGCTTCTTGATCCGAGCCAGTTAGTCACATGTATGTGTGTTTAAGAAGGATTTGTCAAGTCAGCCGCACAAACAGCTTTTTCCTGTGTTCAACAAATCCGCTGCAGATTTAGCGTCACTCAGGTCTGTTTTCATGCGTCTCTCACTGCTTGAGTCGGCCGACGCTCTTCACTCTGATTTTACTCTGAATTTGTAATTTTTTACTTCCTCCAGTCAGAGAAATCCTCAGATCAGTTGTTGTCTACAGCTTCAGCTGCAGTCTGTGTAAGAAAGCACATTTAGGCTTTGTGAGTGTGTGAGAATGAATATTTTCCTTTTTTATTTGGCGTTTTTTAGAGTTGTGAGTTTAATTGGTTTGCTTTTAATCTGTCATAAAACAATAAACACATACTGTGACACAAAATTGCTCTCAGTATTCAAGCTGATCCACTGCAGATTTAGAGTGTTTCACTTGTTTTACCAGGTGTTTGCTGTATTTTCTCCGCCTGTGTAGAAGTGCATTCAGCATTTGTAAAAATAAATTGGAGGTGTGCAGAAGCACATGGTGTCTGTAAAATAAAATGTTTTATTGTTTTAAAACTTGACATTGCTTTTATGAAAGAAAATCATAGAAGTGCCTCATTAAGTCCTCAATTAGTTTTTTCTTTTCTTTTAATCATTATACTTCATATTTTGCTGTTTTAGATTATTTTACAGCTTAAATAACCATTGTGTGTTTTTGTGTGTTTGCAAACTTCAAAACTCAAACACACAAACACTCAGCACCACGACTTTGCAATCAAAGAATATTCCTCTTAATACTTGTCAGCACTTAAACTCCAATTCCCATGATGCTTCTCTCTTTTGCTTTCTGCTCTCCTGTTGAGTTATTGTCTTATTCACCCAGAAAGTTTTTGTCAGTGACTCCGAATGTGTTTTTTTTTTCATTACTTAGAGTAGTAAAATTTTCAGGCTCTCTTTTCCAAAACTTTCTTTGTAAATGTGGCAAACGCCTCCCGTCTGGTATTCCCCGGAGGTAAAACCCGACGCCAAGAATCATTTTATAAAGGAGCTATTGGATTCAGATGTGCTTTGTGCAAATCTGCTGATGGTACCTCCGCTAGGCTTGATTTATCGCTTTCGCTCGGGGAGATCGCTCAGCAAGTTTCGAGGTGCTTTGTCGCACCGTGAAAGGTGAATTAAGTGCAACTGCGAGACTTTTGAGTTTTAAATTGATTGAACGTACACTCACACATACACACACATGCAGCCAAACTGCACCATCTGCTCGTGGTTGAGTGGAGAGAATGACTTGGCACAATATGATAAGTCAAACAGCTTTCTCTCTGACTGCACTTTTTGTGGAATATACATATATATATATATATATATATATATATATATATATATATATATATATATATATATATTTCAGTGCAGCCCTATTGTTTCTCTGTCATTTTTTCCCATTAACTAAACTGTTAAAATTGAGGAAACACAGTACTTTTATCTACAGATAAAAGATAGAAATATATTAAATCTTTCGCATCTTTTTTATAATTCTTAGCCAGATATTTGGTAAACCTCGATTTGACGATTATAAAAAACATATAAAAAGATATAAAAGAATATGGGAAGTAAATGTCTCTTTCTCTCTCTGTTTCTCTGGCAGGTGATATCACACAGAAGGGCTATGAGAAGAAGCGATCCAAGCTGATTGGATCCTTCTTCCCGCAAGCACCAGGTAAAACAGACTTTCCTTTTCCTTTCCTTTTCCTTCCTCCATTTTCAGTTCACAAAACTTTGTGTTGCCATGTCTTATATTATAGAAATATAAAAAAAAGTATACCAAAAAAAAAAAGTGAGAAAGAAATAACTTTTCTCTAGAGAGAAATGGTCAAGAAAAGCAGAAGGAAGGCAAACTGTTGCTAATGAGCAACATAGAAAATAATAAACAAAGTCAGAATAGAGTCACACTCACACAAAAAGTTTAAATCAAAATACTCTTTTTAAGTCACTTGTTTTGTCACATTGTACATCATACTGCCACAGCATTGACCAGAGTGACAGTTCCTGCGTTTTGACTGCTGACACTTGAAGACCACTCAATCATGTTTGTTTAGGAGTTTTGCATCCCAGATGGGGTGAGGTGACCCTCTCGCAGCGGAGGGACAAAAATTAATCTGGGATGGTAAAATCGGACATCCCAGCAAGAATAAACACAACCAAATTCACCTGAAGGGTCTTTTTGAGTCTTTTCTAATTCATATTTAGCACATGGGAGTAAAACGCACAGATATTAATCAGGACTATTGAAATTGCTCTGCATTCTTTTGCAGAAACGGATACATTCAGGTGTGAATAATCTCTTTTCTACTTGCTAGAGTTTGACTACAGACACATGAAACCCAACTCTGTTTTTTGTCTAAAGTTGAAAGGAGTGTTTTTTTATTCTATCTTCACAGGGACTTTTTCTACGTGTCGAGGATATTTAATCAGGACACAGTGAAAAGACACTTTTTAAACTTTGCCAAAAGGCCAAACAAAGTTTTCAGTATCTGTCGGTTTTACAGAGATAAGTGTTCCTATGAATCAGGTGTTGGTCTTTGTAGGCTATTCATTTATTTAGATGTTTTTAACCAGCAGACTTCCAACATGCACCATTAGGGTTTGGTTTTCTTCCAAAAGGGAACTGGAGAATTAGATTTTCCTCTATAAAGGATACATGTGGATTCTGATCTTTGTACGTTTAATAAATCATCACCAGTTGAGTTGTTTTTGGTAATACGCCACAGATGGATGTTATTGAGGCCGACCACAAACAATCTAAAAGTCCATTTCGCAGTTAGACGCAGCATCAGACTGACTGCCGAGGATGGGACTGGAGCGTCACTGGAGACCAGCAGACACACTGGCACTGCCAAAGCTATTACTGGAATATACTGTCTGTCTGTCTCTGTGTTGGTGTGTGTGTGTGTGTGTGTGTGTTCCTAGGGTGGGGAATGTCAGGAAGTGCATTATGGGGAGTTATGAGGGGTGTGGGGTGGAGAAAATTTGTGGTATTCACATCCAGGCCCAGTGGGGGGTCGTCCTAAGTTCGGTATGGGGGACCGGATGAAACACACACAAACACACACACACATGCTGTATTCTGACCCCACACTTAATTTCCATGCACTAGTAACACACATTTGTGCACATGCATACACACAATCACACACTACTAAAAACACAATACTCCCTTTATCGCTATCAAACACACACACACACACACACACACACACACACACACCAGTAACACAGTTTCCTTCCCTGTGATGTGTTTCAGCTTTAGGGCCTGTTAATCCGCACTGCTCAGTGCTTAGGCTGATATTGTTTGATTAAAGCATTTACAGTGTTCAAAGTAATGGATTTCCCCCCAGTTACCCAGATTTACATGGTTTCACATCATAGATTAGGCTTATTTTACTCAGAGACGACTTTGATATCATGAGATCCAGCAGGCCGCCCCTTCAAAATCAGCCAAAAAATAAAAGAGAAAATACTTACTTATTGATTTCACTACTCTAGGTAGTCTGAGAACATGGATGTAGTTACGGTAAGGTCACCTGTAGATTTTGTAGGAACATTTTAAAAGCCCCTTTGTTTGGCTTTACTGCGTGCCACCATCTTGGAACTTCAACTCCAACTTTGTCCTCAACAAGTGACACACAAACATTACAATAAAATGCATAAAACATTTAAAAAAAATTGCTAATAGCGACCGCACAAACTCAAACCAATGTTCATAAAGTGACCATTTAAAACTTGCAGTACAACCAGCAGTCTTCATCTAAACCAATCATTAATGTTTAAAACGACGTCATTATCAGGATTCTCAACTCTACCGAGATGCACATCAGAGGAAGGGAAATGAATCCATCTATCCAAACATCAAAATGTTCCTCTCACCACCCAACAATGTCAGTGTCAGTCAGTGACACCCTCTGCTAAGAATAGACTGGTTGGTTTACTCTTGTTTTTCACGTAATTCCCATTTGGCATTATTCAAATACCATTGTCATTCGATAACTGTCAGAGCCTTATTCTGACAGTAAGTACACACAACACTAAACTAATTATATCTACTCTATAACGTATAACACCTATGTATAAACCTACATTCAACCATTTATTACATTCTGTATAAAAAATGTTTTATGTTACTATTGTTCCCACTATTCCCATAACCAAACCAAAGTAATCACACTTTACAGGAACCAAGAACAGCCTTCTTCCTTTAATGCCACTCCTCTTTCTGGAATGAAGCAAAGCCTGCAAAGCCCTCCCTCTCTCATATGTTCTAATAAAGTAAACTCCTTTAGTCATTTCTTACCTGCTCTGCTCAGAAAGCAACATGGCGCACAGGATTCAACTTGAACGAGCAAAATTCTGCTGCTCGATCTGTCTGGATCTACTGAAGGATCCGGTGACTATTCCCTGTGGTCACAGCTACTGCATGAACTGCATCAAGGATGACTTAGATAAAGTGGATCATGGGAGGATCTACCGCTGCCCTCAGTGTAGGCAGACCTTCACATCAAGGCCTGTCCTGGTGAAAAACAGCATGTTAGCGTTTGTAGTGGAGGAGCTGAAGAAGACTGGACTCCAAGCTGCTCCTGCTGATCTCTGCTATGCTGGACCTGAAGATGTGGCCTGTGATGTCTGCACTGGGAGGAAACTGAAAGCTGTCAAGTCATGTCTGCAGTGTTTCGCTTCTTACTGTGAGAAACACCTCCAGCCTCATTATGATGTGGCTCCCTTAAAGAAACACAAGCTGGTGGACCCCTCCAAGAAGCTCCAGGAGAACATCTGCTCCCGTCATGACGAGGTGATGAAGATGTTCTGCCGTACTGATCAGCAGTGTATCTGTTATCTCTGCTCTGTGGATGAACATAAAGGCCACGACACAGTGTCAGCTGCAGCAGAAAGGACCGAGAGGCAGAGAGAGCTCGAGGTGAGTCGACTAAACATCCAGCAGAGAATCCAGGACAGAGAGAAAGATGTGAAGGAGCTTCAGCAGGAGGTGGAGGCCATCAATCGCTCTGCTGATAAAGCAGTGGAGGACAGCCAGAAGATCTTCACCCAGCTGATCCGTCTCATGGAGAAAAGAAGCTCTGATGTGAAGGAGAAGATTAAATCTCGGCAGCAAACTGAAGTTGGTCGGTTCAAAAACGTTCGGGAGAAGGTGGAGGAGGAGATCGCTGAGCTGAGGAGGAAAGACGCTGAGCTGGAGAAGCTGTCACACACAGAGGATCACACTCATTTTCTATCAAATTACCCCTTGTTTTTACGTCTCAGTGAGTCTAAAAATCCACCCAGTGTCAGAGTCCGCCGCCTGCGGTACTTTGAGAAGGTTACAGTGGCTCTGTCAGAGGCCAGAGAGAAACTACAGGAGGTGCAAAGATTTCAATGACAGTAGGTGCAGCAGATGTTTTACCATCTGATCCACCAGCAGAGCCCGAGACCAGAGCTGACTTTTTACAGTATGCATGCCAAATAACACTGGATCCAAACACCGCAAACACACATCTGTCTATATCCAAGGAGAACAGAAAGACGGTGTTCATGAAACAAGAACAGAAATATTATTTTCATCCAGAAAGGTTTGCGTATTCCTGGCAGGTTCTGAGTAGAGAGAGTCTGACTGGACGTTGTTACTGGGAGGTGGAGAGGAGCGGGAGAGGAGTTTTAGTAGCAGTCGCGTACAAGGATATCAGCAGAGCAGGGGACTTCAGTAAATGCGTGTTTGGACTCAATGAGAAGTCTTGGGCGTTAGATTGTTACAAGAATAGTTACGAATTCAAGCATAACAACATGAAAACTCCCATCCCAGGCACGTGGTCCTCCAGAGTCGGAGTGTACCTGGATCACAGAGCAGGTATTCTGTCCTTCTACAGCGTCTCTGAAACCATGACTCTCCTCCACAGAGTCCACACCACATTCACTCAGCCTCTCTATGCTGGACTGTGGCTGTCAGACGGAGCTGCTGCTGAGATGTGCAAGCTCGAGTAGAAGAGCAGAGGTGTCCTGACGATCAAACAGGGAGGCAGTATTGTGCCAACTTTATGATGGTGGAAAACTAATTAAGTAATTACTATCTTTTTTTGGTCTATAAAACTTTATTCTACCTGCTTACTAGTCATCACAACCACTCAAAGAAAGAAGTGGAGGAAGAAGGACAGTATTTACCTTTGAAATAGAGTGATATAAATGTATGAAGTCGTACAAATGAAAGATTCAAACCTCAGTCTTTGTTACCTTCTTCCTGTTCTTTCAGGATTTCACCGTTCTGTAATTTATGAATAATTGTCAGGACTTTTCCTGAAAGGGAACTTTGCAATTTGGGAATTTCCTTGAAATGAAAAGCTCCATTTAACCTACTTAAATATTCATTCATTATTCATTTTTATTTGAAAAATGTATTCTCAATATAAGTTAAACTGTTACACTTGCACTTACACTTTGGCTCCATTTTCACTATAATTGGTGCAAAATTAAAGACTTTTTTTGTAGGAAACTTAATTCCATTATAAGGAAATTATCTGGAAACTAATGAAGCAAATAAAGCAAATTGTGCCATCTATATTTACAGACTAATCTGGCTAAATCACTGACTTTCTGGTCTAACTTTATTGACCGCATATTATGCAGATAATATTCTGATTGGCAGTGCACGTTCAGAACTAGTGACACTCCTGCACAGTGACTGAATATTGCTCAGTGAGCTGGCACTAATACTGTGACTCATCATTCTTATCTAACAGGAAACAGAAAAGAAAACCAACTGTAGGTCAAGCTGTCACTGTATGACATCCCAAAAATGTTGCTGCTTACATTTGAAGTTATCGAATCGTGCCAGTTATAACAAGGGAACTGTCTGAGTGAAAGGTATCCTTGCCAGAATATGAACATCGCGCAATTTGTTGATAGTGAAATTACAATATCTGATTATGTATTTACCATATCCTCTGTTTGCATTATATTACTATCTTAGCTGTGAATATGTTTTTGTAACAATACCAGGAAAAACTCCTGTGCACTCTCTCTCTCTCTACGTTTATTTTACTTGGCTGTGATGGTCATATCTAGGTGCCGAGAAATTCAACTTAATTTATTTGTGAAGATTAAAATCATATCGAGTTACAGTTGGCTGTTATAAATGTATTGGTTGGAATAATAAAACAATCCAGTGATAAAATAGGGGCTTGTGTGTAGATGTTTATCTGGGTTCTGTTCAATATGTAGCCTATTTAATGTGTTCTTAGAGTAGATTCATTCATAACCTACGTAAACAAACTCAATTCATTCAGACTGATGAGAACGTGTTGGACCACCACATCTCGGACACCTGAAAAGTTATAGTTTCGAGGAAACCAACCGAGTTTGTGGTGAAAATGCGAAGCAGACAAGCCACATGATTGTTTTATAGTGCATATGTAACACTTGTGTACATTCAAAGCTAAACTTAACACAGTATGTCATAAAACACTAAAATAGAAAACATCTGCTTTTGGTGACACAGGAGAGTCGGGATTTTCATCAGTACCTGGGCAATGACAGGAGGGTTCCTGATATTGTTTTGGTGTCAAAGCTTTATATTGGTACCTTTCAAATGATGCAACCATGACGATGCAAACTACAAAGTTCCCTGTCTTATGAATGAGCTTCTTGTCAGTCATGTTTATTATTCTTGTTTTCTGAAAGAGGTTGAACAGGATGAGAATGAAAGTACTGCTGTAACCCACATGAGATCAACTCTCTGACACTGTTCAGCATTTATGTACTTTCCCTCTGAGAACACTGTTCATCTCTTATTCAGAGCAGGCTGTGAGCCATGTAGTCTGAACTTTTTTAATGATTTATTCAGGCCTTTGTTAGCTTTTCTTCAATTGTCTTTGATCTGAGAACACACTACAAACCTTAAATTATACACCAAGAACAGCAGAGACTGGAGATAAGATTTAGTGTTTCATGTTCCTAAAATGATATTTATACTGTTGGAAAAATGTTTAAGGAATTGGAAGTAATTTTTTGAATTTTGGAACCATCTTTAAGGTTTTGATCTTTCTCCACTGTTTCCAGTATATGGAAATCTGCTCATTCTCTACATTTGTTATGTTCATCTGTAAATTGAATATATTGTTAACCTCTTTATTTTAGCTGATTATGTGAATATGAGCGCATGATATTATATCCTGTGCTGTGTATATACTGTTTATTGTAGATTATATGTTTTTATGTTACTTTTTGAAATAGCATTCTAAGTTACTTTATAGATTTTGTATTTCACATTTGTTTATATATATATATATATATATATATATATATATATGTTTTCTAGTCTAATACTCTATTCTAATGTTAAAGTTTCTTCTTATTTCTGTTAAATATGGTATGTGGTTGTGTTTAGCAAAGTAAAATATAGTAAAACATCTAGAAACTGCAGTCCACGGTTGTTTGGTGTTTTTAGGGCAGTTGAGGGGCTGTTGATAGGTGTCTGGGTTTTCTACTTCATCTGTCTTAGTTCTTTATTGAATTCAGTGTCTTTCCACCGGCAATGGTTGACAGAAAGGGAATGAGTGAGAGGCCTGCATTGATTTCCTTTAAGGTTTCACTGTGTGCCTTTGTGCGCAGTCTCATTGTGTCTGGGTCAAACAGTGTTTGTTGTAAGGAATATCAGATGGATGGGGTACAACTGTGGAATTAACATAATGTCAGTTAGATGATTTATTTGTTGAACGTCAGCTACCTACTTGCATTTTCCCAGCAGTCACTGTTTTGATATGTTCCCCCATCCGACACTTAAGAATTTAGAAACAATCAATCATGAATACTTGCAGGTATGACGGGTTCTTGCACTTAGACATGCAGGTGCACCATGCGAACATGCATGAGTGAAGGTTATAAACATACTGTCAGTTAACATTTGTGAACTAACTGAAGGGTTTGTTTTGTTTTAAACAAGCATTAATCTAACCTTCATTTATTTAGTTTTTACAGCTGTAATTGGCTATGCCATCGACTCTGTAAGGCTGCATGCTTACATGCTGATGAAAACAGGTATTCTTTTATACAGACTATGGGTGCGACATGAAAAGTCAGAGGATCACCAAAGTCAGTTTGGTTTATCCTCTGGACACCATGAATCACTGTACAAAATTTCATGGCAATCCATCCAACAGTTGGTGAGATAATTGACTGACATTGCTATCCTTAAAAATATAAAAGCGCTTAACATATTACTGCAACTTGTCTGCGACTAATGAAAAAATTGACAAATTAACAATGAACTCCTGTGTGAACAATCTGAGGCCAAAACAAATGGAGTGAGAAGAAAGAAGAGAGAAAGAAAACATTTTTGAAGAGCAAGTAGAACGAGTCAGGAGGGGGGAATCCATCCATCCAGACTCCCCAGAGGGAACAGGAAAGCGAGGTATTTCCCAGACCCGTCATATATTCCAGCGCTGGCTGGTAGTCGTTATATGGTCGGCTAATCAACTTTTAGCTTTTCTCCTGAGCAGCAGCGGTACTCTGAGCCGCCCTGAGAGCTCTAATGAAGACAGACGAGGGTGGGAGTGCGAAGCTGAGATGGATGCTCATAGATCAGCAGCTCCGGAGCGGCCGTAGCTGTCAGTGGCAGGGTGGTTGTTATCATCAGACTTATTGATTGGTGTGTAGGGAGGTTGTCTTCTCTGCGTGTGTGTGTGTGTGTGTGTGTGTTTGTGTGTGTCTGTATCTGTCTCTCTGATGGCAGGTTTGATACAAGAAAAATCCCAAAATCCTTTTAGATTATAGCCTTTTATTGTTTTTAGTTTTGTGATTTCCTAGGCAGGTTGTGTATGTGTGTGTTTCTGCTGAGTCAGGTTTTTTTTTCCTGCTGAGTAAGGCTGAAAGATCAGGGGTTTTTAAAGTCTGACACTGACAGAATTAAGACAACAGCACCAGTTCCCAAACCACAAACACCACCCCATTTTTCTTACCATTTTGGCAAAATTGGCCCCATTAAAAGTGTGGCGAGTTAGGTGGTAGAAGTTCCTGTTTGCTGTGTTTCTATTGATGTAAAGACAACTATCACTGGATCACTTTTATACTGGAGAAAACTTTTCAGGCAAGTTCTGGAGAGCGTCTTCTTTAATGACTTCTAAGTGGATTTATGGACACTTATTTGCTAAGCATTTTGAAAGCACCGTTTTTGCCTCCATGAGCTGTGAGTCACAGCTTCTCTTGCGGCTGCAGCTGCTGACCGTGTTGGTAAGAGGGTCAAATCAAACAGGCCAAACTACAGTAACTAACCTCCCGTTGTTTGTAGAAAAGGCCTCTCCCTCCGCCAACCCCTTCAGCTCTTCACATGTTGAAAAACTGCCGTCATAGATCAACGATTCATTTGCAAATACATACAAATAAGCAAAAGTATGTGTATACAAGGAAAATACAAAAGGACAAACTTTTGTTACTCTGAAATTTTGGATTGGAAACTTTAATTTAAATGTGAACCTGTCTGTCTCAGGAATGGATCCGTCCATGGGCCAGGAGAGGAGAACCCCGGTCACCCCGTCCTCGTCCTCCCGCTACCACCGCCGGCGGTCTTCTGGCTCCAGGGACGAGCGTTACCGATCAGGTAAGAGGCAGGGCGTCGGTCGCCTCACACAGACCAGATGAACCGAATCTGCTTCGGCATAGAGCGCACAGAGGTGATATCACCAGTGTCTAATAATCACTATGTTAATCAGCTTCAATAATCACCTCATTAACATAGTAGGTTATGTGTGATAACTTAAGGACGACATGATACTGTTTTTTAATTTTACTCCACAAAGTATTCCAATAAAGGTGACAAAGTGATTATCATTTGGAGGTCTTTGCTGCATACATTTGCATATCAATAAAGAAAACCTGCTTTTATAACTGCTGTCTACTTTAATACAGGGAGTTCACATTAGTATCACCCTTGTGTTATATTATATGTAGAGAAGTACACAGACATAGTAATACTTAACCTTTTTTTAATTAGCTTGTTTTCTAGGATGTCTGTGATGTTTTTATGATATATATTTATAGGTATTTTATACATCTACACTATTTATAAATAAATATATATAATAAATAACAGAAACAACTGGCAGTATTACAGAAATAAAATGATTACAATAATAAAATAAAGTCTATAGTCTAAAGTCATAAAGTCTATACTGTCTATGTCGATATTTGGCCGTTTAGAAAATATTTTAACACAAACATGTGATTCTCTCTTTTTAAAGAACTGTGACGAGGATACATACTGTTCTCTGTTGGACAAACTAAGTGATGGTGCCACTGTTTCTAAAGGACCTCACACTCAGTTTGGCCTTTCTGTACTCCGTTACGTCAGGCTGGCAGAGCCATCGCTCCAGCTCTACAGTAGCCCTCAGTTCCCTTTCAGATCGAGTCTCATAAATCCAGTTATGCACACTGGTTTCTGAGAGGTTTTCCGTGATCTGTTTTGGGATCAGATCCAAAACTTTCGGACTCTTGTTAGCATCCTCCACACTTAACCCCAATCCCCTCCCGAGGACAGTCATCCTGAGGCGATATCATGAGCTCCGTTTGATATTTTCTGTCTTTGTCTGCAGAATGGGGCTGCAGCAAATCCAGTGTTTGGCATGGATCTGTGGAGAAAGCTTTTGACAAATCTGACACAGCTCTTGCAACATGCATTGTTTGGTTTTGTTCCATCTGGTGTCCAGTAAAAATTAATATAGGATTAACTAAGGATTTGATCATGGGTACATTCTTTTCAGTGCCATCTCATTCAAAATTAATCTGTAGGAATTCTCTGTGGTGACATTTGAGGTTAGCAATAAAGATATGCAATAGTCCAACAAGAAAAGAGACAAGCTGTTATATGAAAGTTTGAATCCCTAAACCAGTGGGAAAACACTGCTTACTTTATTATTATAATCCCACACGCTGTTGGAGAGTTTGTTTGACTTGACTTGTTTGTTTGATTTGATGGAAAATAAATCCTGTAAAAAAAACCTTTTAACCCATTAAATTGAAAAAGAAAAGCTGTGTGAGCACCTTTAAACACACACACTCACTTCCACACACAGTGCAGTCACACTCAGTCAACCATAAGACAATAAATGTGCACTTGAGATTTGAATTACCTCCGCTCCCCCTACATAAGCACACAAGCAAGGCAAACAAATGTACATCTGTGAGCCCCATTCATCCTGACAAATGTCTTACTTATGACATTATCGGCCCGACAGCCTGTATTGTCGGGCAGCAGTGGACCCCATTCAAACAAACCCAGTTGTGGCTGTATCGCAGCGCTTTATCTCGCTCTTAGAAACACTAATTTGCCAAAAAGTCTTCGCCGACACTCCACGAACTTAATCCAGTCGGAAAAACCACTGGGCCTCGTGGGAGCCGCTGTCAAACCGGGAATGTTTGTATACGTAAACTGAAAGAGAATAAATTGGAACACAGCGCTCATTGTTAAGAAGAACACTGCAGCACAAACACAGAGGCCGGCTGATAGTCCTGCTGCTGTTTTTCTACTCTGTCCTTCAGTGCGAGTGCTTTGGCTGGATGGACTTTATTTCTCTATTATTTAACACCCTCTGCCAATGTTTACACTGGATAGCCACAGCCATTATTGGTGCCTGAAAAGTCAACTTCTTTCCTTATTTATTTGGTGAGCCATGTTTATGGTTAGAAGTGGTGGAAGAAGCACTCAGACCTTTTGAAGTAGAAGTACAACAATGTAAAGAGTACTAATCCTGCAATCAAAATCCTAGCCAAACAGGTTTTTATTTGTGTTTTTAATGTAAAATATTAATTTCAAAAGTAACCAGTTAACTTTTGCTGTCAGAGGAATGTAAGCAAGTAAAAAGTACAATATTTGCACTGAAATGTAGTGGAGTACAAGTAGAAAACATAATTTAATGAAAACATTAAGTACATGTACCTCAGAATTGTACTTAAGTACAATACTTGAGTAAATGTACTTCACTGATGGTTAGAAAAATATCCAGATCAAGGGGATAAAAGAAAGGAAATTGCTTATTAGAAATTCAAGTTAAGTTAAATGTCTTTTGAATAATGACCAACTGTCCGTTATATTTGATCAGACCAATAATAAAGGACCTTATCCGTGTGTTTAACGCCTGTACTAAATATCAGAGATACAGTGCATTGATACGTACCATTTCCTCAGGTGAACCATGTTATGAGTTTGCAGTTTACTGCAGGCTGATACAGTTTGTCTCCCACTGCATTATACAGCAGCAGCAGCTGATAAAGACAAATGCAAACATGATTGATTATCAATCTCAAGCAAGTTTCAAGTATCTTCAAAATCCTTTTCTTGCTGTACAGAAATTAAAGGAAGCTCATTTAAAAATATAAAACACTGTGGCATGGCTTGTTAATAATAATATAATATATAATATAAACTACTGTAACCAGGAAAACTCTCCACTATGGATTTAGTGTAAATAATAAGTCCCACAACCACATAAAGGTTATGATACTGTCGTTTTCAGCCTTCAGATAAATGGATCCCGCCGGGCAGCTGAGAGATCTTTTGGTTGCGAGATTATTAACTGGTACCACTGTAAAATAAAAAAAAACATAAATCTCACCTGACACGTTGAAATCTACTGTGTGTCCGTCTCCAGATGTGCACACAGAGGCGGTGCAGGCGGCCCTGGCCAAGCACAAAGAGAGGAAGATGGCGGTGCCGATGCCTTCGAAGCGGCGGTCGCTGGTGGTCCAGACGTCTATGGATGCCTACACACCTCCAGGTACGGAGCCAAACGCTGTTCTCACAGGTCTGCACGGCCAAAATCATAACCCCAATTACTAATAATGATCAAATTATTTATTTTTGTATCATATAACAAAGCTTAAGTCGGGATATTCATCAATACGTAAAGTGACGTTATTTGGACGAGAGCGCTGCCTCTATTCTGATTTGCGGTCGCCGTGGTAACTTGTCAGTCACAACGTATCATAATTTACTAAATGAACATCCTGCTGTTCTGAAGAAGACTTGAAACCAGCGACTAAGACCATAAACTTATTAGTTTCCTGAGGTAATAAATCAGGTGAGAAGTCGGGTCATTTTCTCATTGACTTCTATACAATCTAACTTCTGTTAGCAGCCAGTGGAGTCGCCCCCTGCTGGCCGTTAGAGAGAAGGCAGGTTTAAGGCTTCACTTTTCAGACCCAGAGGTTGCTTATGGTTAACATTTTAGCATGCTTTAGCACATTAATGTGCAAATGTTTAACATATAAAGATTAGTGTTAACATCTGGCATGTTAGTGAAGCACGTGCAGTGTAAGCAGTTTAAAATGTGGTCATTAGTTTTCGAGGGATTCTGTCCTGAACTGAAGCGTAGGAGTGGAAATGTGTTTGTGCTTCAGTGGTAACTAAAGTCACGTGGATTCATCCTCTGAATGTGTTTGAATGTACCACATTTCATAACAAACCATTGGATAATTGAAATAATTCTCTCTGGACTAAAGCATTCATCCAGCAGACCAAAAGTCCCTGTGATCCATGGAGCCTCGCTGATAGCAGGGCCAAAAACTGTGCATCACTGTTGATAAGACTTGAGCTTGTTTCTACTGTTTTGACAGCTGTAAAATCACTGTGGATGCAAGTTTCCCTTACATGCCTAAAATGTGAATGTTTTCCACTTCATGTTGACTCGTCCTAAGCAGCATCCTCAGGCAAAGACTTGTAACTGTCACATTATGCTGTCAGTGAGTCTGTCACATCTGCCCAGTTTGACACTGTCAGTCAACTTCATCAGTCAGTCATTCAGTGAGTCAGTCAGGCAACTTCCACGATCACTCGTGTGATCAAGGAACATTTTTACTTTACGTTTTGATGTTTGTGTGTAAGTGTCTCTTAGAGTAATCATTTAACCATAAAAGAGAGAAAGAGAGCAGCTTGTTTGAATGTGAGGCTGGTGGAAGCTGCAGTATTGACGTCCTCCTTGTGTCAGTGACGTTGGCAGATGACTGAGTTGGACAAGTGTTTGTTGACTGAAAAGACAGTTTTTTTTTTCTGTGAAACCTGGAGATTGATAAGTGCTCGGCTCTGTGGGCCAACTGGACATAGCTGATCGTCACTTATACTGCAAGAAACGGGGAACTTCTTTATTACACTCAGTTGTAGTCACTGCTTTGGCATTTTAAGCAGATTATGGGTTTGGCAGTTAAAAGGCTAACCTTGGAAAGTAGATTTCTGTAATTCCTCTCAACAGTTTGGTTCAGCCACAAGTTATAGGTGTCAGAAACACAAGTGTGACACAACAGACCGAGATTATTCATTTTTAATTAATTTGATGTTCTGTCTTGATGAGTTGGGATATTGGCTTTTGTTTAATTACATTTGGGTTATACAGCTGTAAAAAATTAAACTATGAAGAGAAAAAGTACTCTTTGTGGGTTAAGTTTTATTACCACAGAGTAATTTAAATATATACAAAGTGCTTCGTAAGCCTCAGAAAGAGCATGACATGAATAAAACAATTTTAATGCAGTGAATTAAAACCATTATACACGTGTTATCACACACTATAATGATCTTATATCATATTAGTAGTTACTTTTTTTCATTTTTGTTGTGTCAGAGTATTTCAAATTTCAACAAATATTTAAAAAAAAAATGCTTGTCAGATAAATTGCCTCCCTTTAAGTCTTGGGGGTATTCTGTAATCTGGGCATCACAGGGCATCATTTCGTATCACGACACATTGTCCCAAAAAAAATGATCATAAACAAATCAACAAACTTGTAGAAGGACAGGAACCCTGCTGAGAGGAAACCATAATCAATATGGATCAACGTGGAGGTGTCTGATGGCTGTAATGACCTTGGCTGCTGAAGTTACTGGAGTGTCGAGCGAATGAAACCGCGGGACTCGTCTTTGTAACTCTGCAGCCACAGATATGATCCGCCTGCTCCCCCGACCTCTCTGATGAACACTTGACACATGTAAATGCCCAGGACGGATATCGCCTCTTAAAATGAGCATCACACAGCTGATTTCACCCCTGTAGCGTGCGAAGCGGGATCTGTCCGTGGCGGTGGCAGTCATCCATGTCTTTATGGCGCTGGTGTCGCCTAATGAGGGTGTTAATGAGACCATTATTTCCATGGCTGCAGGGTGGAGCTTCACAGCGCCTCACTGAACGAGGCATGATTTGGACCAGCGGCACTAGAGGAAAATTAAAGATGAGGGTGTTTTATTGGATTTAAAGCAGATTGTACAAACTCGCAACTAATTGTTAGATTTTGTCATAAACACCTGGATGACGTCAAGTGTCCAGTTTCTATTTCAAGACATTTCCTCCCCCAAGCTTCATCACACTTTTTCAGTCTATCCTTCCCTCCAATCTATTTTCCTTCTCTTCGTCCTTCTATCAGTTCTCATTCTCCTTCTTCCTTCTAATTCTGCTCCATCTCAACCAAAACTAGATGGATTATTGGGGAATAACCTTTTAGAAATAGGTTTGGTGTTCAGTAGTATTTGATCAATTTCACAGACATAAATCTGGTCAAATCTCCATTTTAACATGTAAGAATAAAAACTTGGCGTCAGTTCCTTTGAGGTACATTATTGTGTTTTTCCACCACAGTACAGATTGGCCCTTTATCCGTCTGTTACTCTAACGACGACCTTTGCTAAAAAAAGTGACAGAGAGGTAAAAGATGTTATAGGAAACATGTTACAGCTTGAAAGAATAAGGCTGCCATTATTCTACATTTTGTCTTATTCTTATTAAATCCAATAAAAAGACCAAAGACAGCTTTCCTAAAAAAAACTTCCTAAAACAGCTGGACAGAGTTTTTAATGAACGCCACGCAAACAGGAGGAAATAGTGAACTTGATTGGGACTTTTTTCAGTGGTGGATTAATCCACATTTGGTGCCCTAGTGAGTGTTTGTGGCAGTAGGACTGTGTGTGTGTGTGTGTGTGTGTGTGTGGGATTGAGTCCAAATAAACTACAATGTGTGTGTGTTTATGGTGATGAAGCAACATGTCACCCAGAGCAACAGTGAGGCTCAGTGACATGTTTTTAATAGTTTATGGACAACAAAGGAGCTCTACGTTCTCAGAGGAAGAAGATAAATCAGGCTTTTGGGCACACAGATAATACTTGGATCAATACTTATTCCGGATATTTTAGCAATTCAGAACCAAATCCAAAGTTGAACTGGCCATCAAAGCTGAGCTCCACCTCTGCAGTGAGCAGAATGTGTAAATATAGCTCAACACAAATCCTTCATTCATGTGCAAACACATTTTCTACGTACACACACACATTCATATGCTTGTTTGTGTAGTGCTGCATGTACACACACATGCAAAATATTCACATGATTTCTATGTTTGTTTTTTTTTAACATTTTACACAAAGCGAAATAAACAAGCTGTGGGATTTACACACTCTCACATGACACACAGAAACACACACACAGACCATCTTGCAGATTTAGAAAGCACATGTCCTGAGGGAGCAGTAAAAGCAGTCTCTCACACACACACACACACACACACACACACACACACATGGCTGCCTGTCTGCCAGCGAGGTTCATTCGAGGACGGCAGAGTCGCGTGTTGCCGAGCAGCATGTCGTATCGTGCAGAGATGACAGGCGAGGGAGGGCTCTGATGTGCTCTTTATTGGCTTTCGACTGATTTTTTTACATCTGCATTTTTTCAATTTCCCAATACATTATTAAATATATTTCATCTCTCTCTCTCTCTCTCTCTTCTCTCTGTACGTTTGTGTTTATTTCGTGACACTCCCGGGTTGCCTGGCAGCGTCTTACTTTCGTCAACATGTTTGTGTTTTGTCACTGGTAGCCTCCGCAGGGTCCTGCTGATAACGAGACACAAATTTGCCGATCAGACGTGTCAGCAAAGCGCCGAGGTAGTTAACATGCCGAGGCGGCGTCCAGTCCCGCGGCGCTTTAAACCGCAAATGTCAGTTTTAATCCATGACGAGCAAGAAAAATGTCACCTTTTAAGGTTAACAGTGACCAAACAAGGAAACACTCTTTGATATAAAACTGCATTTATTAATTACCATCACTATTACCTGAGTAAAGGTAAAGCTTTAACATGATACGTCTTAAAGCCGTTGTTGGTGCTTACTGTACTTGTGATAGTCAGCTTTATTTTGGTGATACTTCAGGCTACGGACGTTGTATTTATTAATGTCATTTATATGGTGTGTTTATGGTATAATCTATTTTTTATATTAACAGTGGATCAAATAACAGTTGTGTGATGTTAAAAGTTTTGCTTGTATCGTACTAACAAGCCCACAAAGAATTATCACTGATCCTGCAGCTCTACAGAGCGTTTTAGCCTCTTTCAGCTCATTGTTTTGGTTTTACAGTTTTACGGTTCCGGTTTGATCTCATTAGCTGTCTTTAAGCGTCATTTCCAGACGCAGCGGGCGGCTGTTTACGACCAACAAGCTCCGATAAACCCGCTGTACACGACCGCCCAGCACCAAACATCAGACTGACACAGCTAGAGACCAGCTGGTGAACACGGTGGGAGAAGCCAAACCAGAGCTAAAAGGACCGTGAATATTGGACTTCCACAATGTCTGCAAAGGCTGCAGAGCTGCAGCAGCTTCAGTCCTCCGTTTACATCTTCACAGGATGCGTTCAGGTGCAGTGCTGAGTGTAGGTCACCCGGGTTTTGACCGCGCCCAGAGCCCAACATAAAATCGAGCATGAAAATATACTGAGGGTCGTTCATTGCTCTTTAAATGCAGAAAACACTAAATCCTTGGCCACAAATTTTCTATTCTCAGTAACATCGCAACATGGTTCTCACGACTAAAACCAGTTGAACGCCAAGCAAATGGTGTACTCCTCTTCCCACATCAACAATGTGACCTCTTTTTAATTCAGTTTTATTTCATTGCAACAAGATGAGTGTGTGAGTCCAATACTCACAGATTAACAGATCTGGTCTCCACTGAGTCCGACAGAAATATCTGGTCCCCTTTTTTCTTTTTGGGGGGTTGATTGTTGGACTTTCCTCATCAGTCCCTTGTTTATTGTGTGTCATGTGCCATTGTCCCACACACACGCACACACACACACACACTCACACACATACATACACACACAGATACACACACAGACACACACACACACACACAGAGCACCTGTGTGTGTGAGAACTGGGTCAGCTTCTGTTGTTATTCATATCATCACTATCAGTCTCATAATGCCTTAGGCATTATGGAAATCACATGCAAAACACACTCACACACGCACCCACACACACTCTCTCTCTCTCTCTCTCTCTCTCTCTCTCTCTCTCTCTCTCTCTCTCTCTCTCTTTAGCTTTCAAAAACAAACTTTACTCCATTCCCCTCCTGCGGCGACTCTAAACAGATGGGAGCTGAAACCTTTCCAGGCGACAGACAACAGACTGGGACATACATAGACACTATTTTTCTGTCTGTCTCTAAATATAGCAAACAGGATTGGACTTCTTTATTTTTTCACTCACAATAAAAGATCATTTTTCAATGGTTAAATTAGATCTTTCAGCCTCGTAAAAGAAAGTCCAAAATTTATACTTTTGTTATTGAGGTCTGGCAAGGATCTGCTTCATTTATTTATTCTTCTCTTCCGCATCCATCGTCTGTCTGTCTCCTCAGACACCTCCTCGGGCTCAGAGGGCGAGGGACAGGGCGACGGCGATGAAGAGGAGGGAGGAGACGGCGAAGAAGAGGACGGAGGAGGCGGTGGGGGCACCTCGTCCAGCCGGGAGGGGAGCATCAGCATGGAGCACTGGATAAGCCGGGCCATCCACGGCACCTCCTCCACCACCACCACCTCCTCCACGGCCTCCTCCTCCTCGTCCTCCACGCGCAGCGGGGGGAGCGGGGCGGCCGGCGGCAGGCTGGCCGACGTCCTTGCCCAACACGTCCACATCTCCGCCCACCATCACCACCTCCGCCACCACCACCACCATCACCACCACCACCACAAGACAGGTAAGAGGTCTGAATGTCCCCAGTTCTCGAGCGAATCTTAACACAATTTAGCAAATGACACCCGAAACCAACTTACCCCGTCCTTAGCCACATCCAGACACCCTCAACCCGAGTTAAAGCACCCTTAGAAAAGTCCAGGCGCCTCCAGAAAAGGCAAAATACCTTTAGCCAAGTCTGACTCTTGAAATCCAAAGCCAACCCCTGAGCCGCTCCACAGCCAAGGCCAGACACTTTTACCAAAATCCAGCAAAGTCCAGACACCTTTAGGGAAAAACAAGGGGCTCATAGACAATTCTAGACACACTAGTCTGAGTCTAAGTCACTTTCAGTCAAATCCAGACATCTCCGTCAAATCTGTACAGGATCTAGATTCGGCAAAATGCACCCACGATAAGCAAAGAACAGATATTCTCAGAAAAATATAGACTCTTTTAGCAAAGGGTTAGGGGTCAGCCGAAGTTTCACATCCGTTCTGACAAATCCAGACTTCTTTTGCTTCTTTTTTTTTTCGCGGTTTCTGAAATCCCGAACAGATTTCATCACATGAAATGTCACATTTAGCTTCGGGTTTAGCTGGTTAAAGGTGCTGTGACGGTTAGAGAAGACGTGCTGATTGTTAGAAGTTCTGTTTTAAGCCTCTCGAGTGCAATCAGAACTTCTTCCAGCAGGATAAAGCAGACGAGCAGGAAGGGGAGGGGTCAATATTACGCAGCACTTTACCATTGCATAGTTGGTCTTTATAAGTTATACACATTCCCCTGATATTGCTTTCAAACTGATTTAAAAGCAGCTTCTATTCCAAAAGGTAAGACAGCTTCAAAGCGCTTTCCACATACTTTAACTGTAAAAGGAATTTATAGCAAGACAGATTTGCATAAGGGAGATTGAACATTAAAGACACAATGTCAAAGGGCTTCACATCAAATAATTAAAATTATTTTAAAAGAGAACATAAAAGAACGACTTCTATCCATCTCAAATTTGGTTTCAGAAGTGTTATTGCAGTCCACCATGAAATTTGTCTGACTTATTTCCTCAAAATTGAGATTTTTAAAACCACCAGCTGATAAAGTTTTTGTATCAGTGATCGATTTGGGGAGTTGTCAATAAAACCTCCCATGAAAGCAGCCCGTCTTAGATATATTTCTCATTATTTCTTCTTAAGAACAGAACATGAACAGTGCATTTAAACTATTACATGTCTCCGAAGACCCTGAAGGTTCCCGAATCCCAGTTTGATAACAACAAGGCTGAAAAACTGCAGCAGAACTTCAAAGCATGTCTGAATTAGTCTTTAACTAAAGCAACTATCCTTGAGTTTATTTAGTTGTAGGTAAAGTTAGTTGGCTGTTGAGAGGTTTGTAATAAAAGTGTGTGTGTGTGTGTGTGTGAGGGCATCAGCATACAGTAAGTGGGTGGGTGGCCTTACTGTTCGTCTTTGAAGTTTAAATGAGAGTGTTTATTTGGAGTGTCGTATCTTTGTGTGTACAGTGTGTGAATGCAGGTTTTTACAGTGTTTCTGCTTCCTGCGTTAACTTTGGTCTGCGTTCGTGATCCGTCCTGCTATCGGTCATATGTCTGAGGTGACTACAGTACGTGTATTTTCTTACTTTTATTGAAACTTTATTTTATCAATTGTCTTTCCTCTTCAAAAACATTCTTTTTTTTTTTGACGTTCATTCAAAACTACTTTTAATTTCATTCACTTTTCATGACTACAGTATTGTTGATACTCATTCTTTAATACTTTTTTGAAGGTGACATGATGTTTCTTTTGTCACATTGTTTTCTCCGCGCATCTAAATCCTTTTTGCCAGACCAACATAAGAAATCAGAACTTGGAATTTACTTTTCTGACTGAAAATCCCACAGGAATAGGCTACATTATTTAATATTTTGTCCCTATCCTGTGAGAACCTTGTGTCTTTAAAACATCAACTTTCACGAGAAAAACAGACCTGCTTTTCAGTTAATCCAATTGGTTTTTAAATATTTAGCCTAAGAAGTAGGATAATTGTCTCAACCCATGAAGGAACACTTAATCCTTTACTTAAAAGCTTTGCAATCACTAAATTTGGAGACACTTGAGGTACATTAATTAGGATAAATAAAGTATTTTAAGTGGTGCCATGGAATTTAAAATGATAGATGTTTTGTTTTTTAATGTTTGCCAGAAATGCCTTTCACTCACCCACAGAAAAAATAAGGTAACAGCACTTGACATATCCGGATAGTTAATGCATGTGGTGCTTGTCCATATTTGTCTTTCACTTTTCCAAGACCACCCTGGCACACCATTTTCCTGCATAGCTCAAAGTGCAGAGTGTGGCACCAGCTCTGCAGCTGGGTGGGAGTTCCTCTCCAACTGGTTCCACCCGTCTTCAAAACATACGCGTAGATAGTGAAAAAACCAGCCTGCTGCTTTCACAGAATCCTGTTTGTGCCTTTTTCCCCGCTGTGTGCTGAGGTAGCGTCGTGACTAAATGCTCTGGTGGCCCCAGGTTTGTTTTCACGCTGGCACCGTTGGTATCCAGCTCTGAAGATAATGCATGGACAGACACAGAGAGGAGAGCGCCTGCCAGCTCCAGCCAGCCAGCATTCAGCTCCTCCGCCGCTCAGATGTGACGGCAGAGGTTCTGTGCACGCTGTTGCCTTCGCTGGTTTGTTTGTCTGGGCCTGTTTCCACCGATTTCCTGTGTCACCGTTCCCTGCTGGTGGGCCTCGGCACAACACTTTACGGTTCGAACCAGACCGAGTGCCGAGAAAGAAACGTGGAGATAATGGAACTTTTTTATTTTAGCGGTCAAAGGTAGAATGAACTCAAATTCACCCATCTGCATCTTGAAATGACTTTAAACTTAACAAAACTTAAGCAAAAAACAAGTACTTGCACAAGGAATATACACTTGAATTAGTTCATAGCTTTATTGATACACCAACTTTTCCACCTCAGCCAAGTGTAAAAGTTTTTGCAAAATTTTCTGCCTTTTTTTTTTTTTTGTGCAAACTGAAAATGCTCATAAAAACATTTGTATAGAAGCGCACTTACTTCATAATCCCATGGTCATCTAATCTGACACCGTGACCATCTGGATGATGTCCACTGACTCCTGGTCGATGGCGGTGTCTTGTGTGCAGGGTGCTGGGCAGCCTCTTTTGTTATAGTTTATAGTTTGGTTTGTCAGTTACACATTTCCATTACATCATACATTTTTTCAGTAGCGTAAAGTTTCATGGAGTTTCTTCTTTGTTTTACTGAGTTCATGTATATCACAGAGGAAATCCTCAGCGGTGTGCACACATGTGGGTTACAGCTCTGTTTCTCATTTCCTTGTTCAAGGCCAAAGCAGCCCAGGTCTCAGTGTTTTCTGTGTGTGTGTGTGTGTGTGTGTGTGTGTGTAGATACTTAAGGGAGATCGTTTCCCATAAAGTCTCATTCCAGCCTCGTTTTTCACTGAACTCTTATCAGAACTGCTCGGCCTGCTCGTGCAGATAACTTTTTGTTCCCTCCCCCCAATTTGTTGTCATTCCTTTTATCCGCTCACATTTTCCTGCAGGTTGCAGATCCCTTTTACAGAATCACTGGAGGCAATCTGGTTTTTATGGTTGACTTTTGTCTGAATTTAGGATCAATAGAGCACACTGTGTTTGTGTCTCTGGGTACCGCTTTTGTTTCAGATAACTGCACTAAGTGCTTGTTTGTGCTGTTGCTGTTGCTATGTGATTATTGAAAACCCTTTGGAAATATTTGTAATCTCAAGCAGCCGTGAGCACTGAAATAAACTGAACTCTCAGCATCTTTTTCTCGAGAACAAATACAGATTCTATAACCCCTTGGTATATTAATGTTGATCAGTGTGTTGATTTAATTTAAATGTCAGATTGCAATGCTGTATTGTAAAACTACATGTAAATGAATTGGTAAAGTAAAATTTTCTAATCAAGTAAACTGATTTAATGAAGAAAGAGAGGTGAGATGATTTAATTTTTACAACATAACTTTTACTTTTTTGCTCCTTTGTTTTTTGTTATTTTATCATATAAAAGTCCCATAAAATCTTTTTGAAGAGAGACAACTTTAAATGCTACACAAGGTGATGCATGTAGCAGTATTTTTTTTTAAACTACTGTATCCCAATTAAGTAAAGTTTTTTAGTCACTGGACAGGTGGATTCCTGAAGAACAGATAATCTAGTAAAGGTAAAACTGAAGTCCCTGAAAAGAGAAACTGTGTACTTTTAACTAAAGTTATGTAACGTGGTTTCATATGTGATGAGACAAATTCTGATCTATAATAATACCTAAATACAAAACACCTAATGTTTATATAATTTCAGTTTCAAATTCTTGAGAGCCTCAAAGGTCAGGGAGGTTAGCTGGTAACTATCTGCCATTGGAAAATAATTTAATAATAATGATAATATTTTAACAACTTTGCAAAAAATATAACATTTTCTATAGCATGATGAAGTGTAGAAGTGCCCAGTTTTACAAGAAAGTGTATATTTAAGGTATATTTGTCTTTTTAAGGATAATAACGCTGTGTTAACTGCACTGTGTGAAGAGAAAGGACTGCAGCGCTCTGCAGTGAGCGTCCTGAATGACGTACGACTTGACCCGCCTTTTCAAGATTCCCCTCCCCTCTTGTTCCTCACATGCAGGCCTTTTAAGCCACCTCTCCTTGAGGAGGAGGAGGAGGGCAGTGCCGGCTGGTATGGTAGAGAACGGAAACTCTGGGCCACGGCGCTCCGGTAAGTTGTGGATCGGAGCATGGCGGGCAGAGGGCCGCGGAGCAGGGTCGGTCCCCTGCCATCCCTTGGCATCAAGGCAGGGATGTTGTATCTTCCCCTCATCATTTTCAGTGACACCCCCCCCCAGTGTCCTCCGTCGTATGCTTGCTGTTCGAGTCGTGCTCCTCGTTGGTTGTTCCCTGCTAATTAAACTGTTAATGCTTAGCCGTGTTGTGAAAGTGCAGAAGAAGAAATTCCAATGCTGACCTCACCAGGAGCAGCATTGAGCGTTGTTGTGGATGCATGAAAAGCAAAATGTGTTTTTGTGTGGATTTTTTAACAAAAAGCTGGTGCTCACAGCTTTTTTAGAGTGGGAATTGTTGATGTGGATAATCAACAATGCTTTTAAAGAGGCTGGGTAGCAGCTTGTATGAATGAGTCCTCCCTCCTTTCAAGGTTACTCTGTTTGGTGTTGTTTATTGATTTGGCTGATCACGCAGCATGTTTTTAGTTGTTTGCTCAGCCAGAGGCAATCTGCTTTCAAAACGGCTTTTTCCTCCAAGCCCGAAAGCAGATGGTAACAGAATGAAGGCTGTCTGCCTGCTTTCTCCTTTTAGTTTTGTGTTAGTCTGTAATTTTATGCAGTCATCTTAAACTCTGCTACCTTGAATCACACATACTGTTTCAAAGGATTCAACTCTGCTTTTATCTGGTTATGAAAGGTCCTGATTAACAGCCAGACTTAAAGAAAACCTGAATAATATGGACTCATCAAGTAATATTGCTTCTACATTTTAAGAGGTACAACCTGAAGACTCCATCAGCCAACTCGCTGCCTGGCATGTGAGAAGGCGGCAGCTGATATTCGATGATAAGGCCCGGTGGGATGGCGCTGTAGTTTGGCCTCCCTGTCAGTGCTGTATATCTGCCAGGGGAGCTCTCTGTGGGACAGAGGAGTAACAGTTCAGCAGTTCGGGAGAAGGTTCCCGGATGCTTTTCATCAGGTGTCTTGTAAGGCGGATGTGAGGGAAGGTTTTCTCACAAATGAGATGGAAAAATTGATTGAGGTTTTCTTCCTTCATGAGCTTTCTTGACTTGTTGTAGTTTTTATAAATCCTGCCGTCTTTCTCATGAGGTGCAGTTTCTCTTTCTAAATATTAGCGTTTGACTCGATTTAAAGGCGAAGCGTTTTTGCATTTTTCATTACGCTAATCCAAAGGTTCTCTACGTAAGAGATAAAAAGGCATTCAGACAAGTTATAACACAAGGCAAAGTCATGTCAGAGTCCAGCTATTGAACATGATATGAACTAATGTTTCCTGCTCTTGTTGCGGACTCCATGTGAACACTTCTTGAGTTTGAGCGACTATTAACGTTTGTACTGTATTGGACTCTTCTCTTAACCTAAAACATGTTGTTTCTGTGAGTAAACCAAACCAAACCTTAACAATATTGATGTCACGCCATAAAACAGTGATTTGTAACAGTTTTGGAAGGCACTGAGACATTATATCATCCTGCTGATGGTGGCGTCAGATCAGTAAACACTTTCCCACATTGCTCCCAAGGGGCAGTTACAAACAAGTTTCTACCCCAGATTCTTTAAGTAAAGCCTCTCATGTACAGTCTGTTCTTTCTGCAGCATCGTACAGCTCAGTTTTTGTTTGCGGCTTTGTGAGACGTCTCTCCTTAAGCTCAAGCGGCGAGAGACTGACTGACTGTAGTGGTGATGTCAGTGCTGGAGCTGCTCCACAGACGGTGAATAATGGAACAACTGCTGGGCGATGTGACAGCAGCCAGTGTTATTTTACTGGTATATGGGCACATTTCGCGACTCGCAGCTGGAAGTCTACATACACTATGAATCTGAAGGAAAGATTGGAAAGCAAGATCCTGTAAATTCATAGAGACAGTCGCTGATGTCACAGCAAGACAGCTTTCTGTGTTTGTAGGTATTTACTTTATTGTCTGATATCACTGCATTACCAGGATGTAAAGTCTGTTTTAGTGTGGAATTGTTAATAAGTAAATAATACTTTGAAAGGTTTACAGATAGGAGAACATACCTAAATGACAAAGTTGGTAATTTCTGCCTGACAAAACGAACCTTACGACAGTTCAAGAAATGATTCCTACAAGAGTTTGTACATCGAGTAGGACATAAGCACAACATACTGGTGTTTCAACCAGTAATATCTTGTAAAATTTTACTAGTGCCACATTACTACTTTATCAAATCACATGATAAATCAGACGTTTGGCTCATATGTTATAAACGTGTTATAAACAGCAGGACAACATCGTACAATATCTTTACAGTTTTGATTTGGACAAGGAAAAACTCGGTTTGGCATGAAAAGCTCCCTAAAACGACAGGATTAAGTCGACAAAACAATGTCACCACAAGGTCCATTCAGTAGCTGTTCTGGAGCTTTCGGCTGTATAACATGATCTCCATCTGCAGATGAAGTTTGCCCATATGTCATTGCAATTTTGGTGTTTTTTGTAAAGCACTTTAAGGACTTCTTGTCCATCCTGATTTAAAAGCTGAGATTGAAAATTCATTCTAGACCCTGTTTAAGAATGAGCTTTCAATCTGTGCTTCATTAAAGTTTCGGAAAATACCGCCTTCTTTGTTACTAACATTGTTGTTTGGTAGGAAGTGGGACAGAAACCGCGGCCTCCAGTATCAAAGTCACGCATCACTTTGTACTGTAATGTCTCTTGATTGGCTGACTCACACAGCTAACTCAACACGGCCGGTCAAAGACACATTTGGCCTTGTGGGGCTTGAACACGCGACCTTCCGACCGCAGTATCGTAAACCCTCTTTGACCCACGCTGGGAGATGGAAGTGTCCCGTCCCTGAATCAGCTCCCTCCGCCGGCCTGATTGGTATTCCAGCAGTGAAGGAGGCATTCATCATCATCATCATCATCGTCCTCCTCAGCCAGGGCTGATATTCCTCCCCGTCACACATCATCATAAATACATTGTGATGAGGTCACCGGATACTCGTGCATGCACACACACACACACACACACACACACACACACTCCCAGACAGATAAACAACAGGCGACTTCAGAGAGTGCATGTCTAGTTCAGTGCAGCTCAAACAGACAGCCCAGATGTTGCAGAGACAGAACGTACAGTGCTACAGTAATCAGCATGCCTGTGCTGTGTGCTGCAGTATTGATATGCAGTCCGTGTCTGGGTAAAGAATTCTGTTTGGTCTCGCCGGCTTTGGCTCTGAGCTTTGCAGGGAATCATCTCCCTCTCTCGCTCCCCCCTTCTCTGTTTTTCTCTCACTATATACAGTATATTTATTTTTCTCTCTCAACCTTTCAGGTCATACTCGGTTCTTTTTCATTCATCATTATTGGCGTGAGTGTATGGAGGAGAACAAACTTTTGCAAAATCATCTCAGTGCATCAAAAGCTGTTGCAAATAGCACAACAGTCGGCTAAGTAATAGAGCTAAAGACAAACGATTCAGTGAATATAATAGACACTAAGATTAGTTTGCTTTTAAAAAAGGAACAAAACTATCTTAAGTCTAGTCAATGTGGCATACAAGTCTTCTTTTTGCATTGTAAATGAAAGTGGGGTTAATAACAAAGCAAGTATAGTGTGTTTGTATAGATTTACATTTTTTTATCTGTCCTCATGCAGGCTCTCCATCTCCCAGGGAGAACGAACGATGATGAAATTTTAAGTAAGAGGGAGATCAGAGCCAAAATACATCTTTGTTCTGTCACCGGCAGTTTGTGGTTTTTCCTTCTTTAAATACTGAACAGCACATTTAGAATTCAGTTCAGCTCCGTTTGTATGAGTAGTGAGTAATTTTAAGTACATTTAGTAACCTCCGCAGTAATTTGTATTACTCCCAGATAATTCACAGTAAGGAATGAAAGCATGAAAAACAGTGTGTCAAATATGTATCACTGTCTCTTGATAATATACTGTGTTTCCTCTTGTTTGTACGTTGTCTTGCATCGGTAACAATTAAGAGAAATCTTAATGCCATCATACAATAATATATAGATAATATATAATAGTTTTCTTCCATCTTGTGTGTTTGACCCGTTCCTGTTCCTACATAACAATAAAGTTCATCCTTCCATGAACAGCCATCAAAATATGGCAAAAAAAGTGAATATTAAAGATTCTCATTTGATGAAAACCTGCACTAGATGCTGACATTATAAATTAAATTCATTCATTCTTTTCAAAATGAGAACTTAAGACCCTAACCTCCTAACAATATTTTAAAAAACAAGGTAAATGAAGTAATGAGGTTACATCTTTACCATTTTGAGTCATTTTAAAAGCAAGCTTATTAAATAGCTTGTTTCTTAAAGAAATAATCATCAGTGGATTCAATCACAGCCTGATGATGGAGTGGTTTCTTTGTATACTTGAGCAGCACTTCACATTAAAAGCATTCAGATGTAACTTGCTCTGCTGCCTTTGCACTGCGGGAAGCTTCGTGCTGTGAAACGCAGGGGGGCTGAAGTAGTTTGATCCCCTTTATCTTCTGGTCCTTGACTTGAGCCCTGGAGCTTCATGTGGAAAAGTGAGGGGAAATAAGGCAGCGGGGAGGTGAGGGTCTGCGTTTAAATGATCTAAAGTGGATATGTTTTAGAAGTAGCATAAAGCAAAGAGCCATTGTCCATTCATTTTCAAAAATGTGTATCTTTCTATCTCTCTCTTCATATGTATATATATAAATAACTATAAATATATACATATATTTGTATGTATATGTATACATATTATCTTTGAATAATCTTTCTTTAACTCATCTTTGAAAATTGTTGATTATCATGCATATTTTAGATTGTGAAGTTGGTTTTCAGGGCAGTACAGTTTGTTTGTAAGGGGAAACTGTCGAATAGTTTCGGGTTTACAAACAAACGTTTTTCAGCACGTCGAGCTCTTTTTGACTGTTTTTTGCTGAATACTATTTACTTCTTGAAGCATGAAACATTTTTGAAAACTGAACCATTTTTGTTGCCAGGCACCTACAGTATCATATAATCTACTCCACTACCCATGTCCACGCAAGATAAAACCTCAGATGTTCCATTTGAAGGCAGTTTTCTGTGGTTGTTTTACATCTGAACCAGACCTCTGACCTCCAGGAATCAATTAAGCAGCAGTTGTCCAAATTGCTAAAAGGCAAAGATTGTCCACAGTGGACTATAGAGAACCTTGCAACCCCGTAACCTGAGAATACAAAATCAATGTTTATACATGCTAACAACGGTAATGCAGTAGTAGTCCGATGCAAATGACACACAAAATGCAAAAACAGCAGACTATACACCTGCAAACACAATGTACATCCTTCCCTTTATTGACATTACATTGATGGAGGACTCAGTTTGAATGCAAAGGGACAGTAAACGACACAGCAGCACCAACACACATCCCTATTTAGATTCACCACACATCTTTCTCTCTGCATCGTGTCGTGGTCCGACCACTCAAAGTAAAGATCTCCCGGGCAGAAAGTAAACGCCGTTTCATGTTGTTAAAACAGCAGCTCAGCCTCATGAAAGAGGTAAATGTGAAAAATCTGAGGCACGGTGGGAGCTTTGTAACACCAGGCTGAAACACAATCTAAATGTAGCACAAAGGTAGGGAGAGAAACGACCTAAAAACGAATATTCAGGTGTGGGTGTTGATGGAAATGGAGTTTTTTTTTACCTCAGAGAAAAGGCTGGCGTCACAGTATGTGGTGGTGGGTTGTATGAGACGAGAGTTTTGTGGAGGCTCGGTGATCAGTGAGGGAATCGCTGCAGGATTCGGGAGGATTTTCTCTCTATATAAGTGTGTCAGATCACCAAGGCCCGAACACCATTTTCCTGAAAAGTTTCTTTGCAGGAAGTCAGTGTTAGTCAGATACTTACGGGGGGATTTAAATTCCCTTGTGGTAACTCCTCACAGTGTTTTAGCTGCATGTTTCCAATCATTTCTTTTGCAGTTAGTTTGTAAATGCTGCCTGTATGAAAGCTTGATAGATACACAAATTTTAGACGCTTTAGTTGCTGCAAGTTTTTACCTTAATTCTTTTTCTCTTCTGTTCTTTTCTTTTCTTACCCCTGTTTTTTGTCTAATTGGACACAAACATCACACAAATATAAAATCCACTGGCATCCAAGTTCAGCTTTAATAGGAATCAGTTTCGCTTTTGAAGTTACTGAGCATAAGCCACTTCTCAGTTTTCATTCATTCACAAGCACCAGTATTTCACATTGATTTGGCCTTTAAACTTTACCTACAAGTCATATTTACCAGAACACCATTTAAGGCTCACAGAGGCTCATAATCTTCCCGTTTTTTCAACACTTACTGTTCAACAGACTTTTCAACTGACACCTCAACTGCTTTCAGGACTTACAGTTCAACTGATACATTAACCTCTTTCAGCACTTACTCTTCTTTAACTAAAGTAACTAGGTACGTTAAGTGACATTTCAACTGACACCTCAATAGTTTACAGCACTTACACTTCAACTGCTTTCATCACTTACACTTCATCTGACATTTCAACTGCTTTCAGCAATTCAGAACATTAATGCAGTTCAACTGAAACTTCTGCTCATTTTTGTCCTTAAACTTCCACTGACGCTTCAACACCTTTTAGTGCCTCAACTTCAGCTGACACTTTAATTACTTTAAATGCCGTTTACTCTGTTTTTTTTTTCAGTAAAAGTGAGCACATTTAAAGTTGCCTTTTCTGGTGGTTTAAAATGATCTTTGTATATTATAACAGTGGGATGTCTGTTTGAACTCTGACATGTATCTACACTTCCTAACTAGTCCTGACTGTAAGAGTCCCCATTAAAAATGTTTTAACAGCAGGATGTGTGGGGGTGTGGGGGAACTAACCAGGCCTTCATTCCCTCCTCGATCCCCCCCGTTTTCTCACATCCCAGAGAACCACTCTGCCCCTCCAGATGTCACCGGCTACACCAACAACACCGCCACCGACGGGATCCAGGTGGAGAGAGCCCCGGGCGCCGGCACCACGGCCCAGAGGCAGACGCCCAAGTACGGCAACGCCGAGCTGATGGAGACCGGAGATGGTGAGTCAGGGCTGGGAATATGATCTCTGGGGGGTGGCAGAAATAATTATAGTAACAATAACAAAAAGAAGTTCCTCTAATGGTTTAGCCAGAGACTGAAGGCCAGTATTCACTCATTATAATCCCGTAGTTTTCATTTTTCATGCATTGAAACTTTATCTGTGAAAGTTCACTTATTTAGTGATGACAATATTTACATATTTCTAGCTTAGTTAACAGCTTCAGTATAACATGGGCCTGATCTTATTGCACTAACACAAGATCGTAACACAGTTCATAAATCTAAGAGGCAGCACTTGGTTGAAGCAGAGGATTTAAGCCTGTTTTCTTAAGAGTCTGGAGCAAGTTTCCCATTGGATTATTCAATGCAGATTGTAATGCACCTTATTGTAAACATTCAAAGTATCAACAGCAGTTATTGGGAAGATTTAATACCATAAAAAAGTTGTTTGGTTAACATGAACAAGGTTTAATGTTGATTAAGAAATTCATCGACACACATCCATGATAATGCATGACCTGTCAGACAAAGTGTTTTAATGCTGTTTAAGGCTGCATCATAGTTTAATATCCAAAAACTGCTGCATTTTTGGGTATTTTTTGTCTTCAGGTAAAACCAAGAGATGTGATTTAAATCAGGACTTGAAAGACTTTAAATGGACCGACTTTCTTACATGCTGGAGGGCCGATTATTCACTCTAAATACCAGTCCTTGTATCAGAATATCCTGAGTCATGTGTGAACTTACTGCAGACCAGCTGTTGTGTTTGTTAGACTCATGTTTGTTCAGCAGCCTCAGACTCTCTGGTCTGACATGTGATTAAAGGACGCAGGATGTTTTGCAGTCTTGGGATCACGTGAACTTTTAAAAGCAAAGATTTAAAAGAAAACATCTTTCCCAACTTGTATTAAATGACCGTATCCAACTTATCATTCCCCATGTACATACAGTATTTATTGTTTTGTTTTTCCCACCACGTTTTACACATCTTATATCTTTAATTTTTATTAAGAAAGGAAAAAACGTTCCAAAAAATCAGACTCACGTTCACAGTTGTGATGAAGCTCTACAGGTGGTAGTTTTGTCATCACAGTCTGTGTCTAATTTCTGCTTGATGATTAATGTTTCAGCAAAACAACAAATCAGAACATCCAAAATCTCAACAATCTCCCTTTGTCGCCTAATATATCATCATCAGAGTTACGTCCGGCAGCTCTTTTAACAGTTTAACTATAATATAAATGCTTTTTAGCATTAGAAAAGATGAGTCCAGATATATAGGTAGACTCCTCAGATATGAATGAGGACACCAGTTTGCCTGTTTCATAGTTGTATAATTCCTTGTCTGGAGGGACATGAAGCTGCAGCAGAGGGAGTTTTCCGTCAGATATCATCGATGCCGCGGTGGACGGAGATGTTGAACGCAGCTCACAGCGAAGCAGCTTGACAGATCAGGTGCCAGAGTTTACAGATGGGAGCTTATCGGGATGTTTGGCTGAAAGAGACACAACAGAGCTGAGGCTCTCTTTCAAAACACTGAGAGGATTTCATTAGAAATTATAAATCTTTGTATTATGTTGCTTACAAAGGGTCTCGGGCCTTTTTGTTTTCAGAGATTTGGATTTTTAGATTTTTTTTGTAGGATTTAACCTCTGATTCACTGTGTGGGAGCAGATATTTCAAGTTAGTGGGTTTCACTTCTGGTAGTTTCCTCAAATAGTTTGTACAGCTTAACTTTTTAACTTTTAACATTTTTCTGGTGTTTGGAGGTATTTCACTACTACTATTGGCCTATAAAACAAATCATTTACAACACCAGTAAAATGTATTTCATTTCTGATCAGTCTTCCAGAGCAAATGTTACGCGTCCTTTTTAATCGTTCACTTTAGTTTGCAGCTCTTTGTCTCTCGCCGTTTGAGCACAGACATTTTCATCTTATTTCTTCGTATTTTATTAACTTTCATTAGTTTTTCTGCTGCCTCTGAACCGGTTGCCTTTGCAAAAACACATTGATGGATGTTTTGATGTGTTCAGACTGAACGTGAAGCCAATTTTATAGATGGGTTGATTGCGTACTGACATGTTCACGTACGTCGAAAATGTTTTCAACTTGAAAGGACAATGAGAATATGAGAAGGGTCATGGTAGCTTGGTTGCTGCCGCGAACATCTGCAAAGACACTCTAGTGATCAAATTTGCATACAATGAATATAATTCACGTAATTCACAAATGCAAAAGAGTTAAGCACAGAGAAACAGAACATTTTCAAGGAAGAGACTGAAGATGGAGACTAAAATAGAAGGTTTTGAGGGACAAGGATTCACTACCTGCCTCCACAGGATTTTACAGCACACCGACTTCTTCACGGTCATTTTGCCAAAGCTCAGTTATGTGTTTGGCTCACCCCGCCGCCCGACCAAGTCTGCCAAAACAACTATTTGCATCCAGATCTCAGCGCTTAAGCTTCCATCCCACCTCTCCTGCCTTACGGCTCCACACACTGTGACGGTTAAAAAACAAATCAGCCTTAATGAAAGAGCAATTTGTACCCGTACCTCATCTCGCTCGGCATTTTCCTGTTTCATCCCGATGTGACATCGCTCGAGTAGACGGGCCACTTTAATGCAGATTTTAAAACTCAGGGATGTTTTTTTTGTGTTATGGGGAGATGAAGCAGCGGGATGCACTCAGGATGTCGCCCGGCGGCACGTGAAGGCGACGACTTCACGCGTGCACCTGTGAAAGCACAATCAGGAGTTTGGGCCTCGGACTCGCATTAACATTTGCGCGTTCGTCCTCTGCAGGTGTTCCAGTCAGCAGCAGAGTTTCAGCCAAAATCCAGCAACTCGTCAACACTCTGAAGAGACCCAAACGGCCGCCGTTAAGAGAGTTTTTTGTCGATGACTTCGAGGAACTCCTGGAAGGTAATAACTTTAACAACCTTTAAAAATGTTTTCAACAAGTTATTCTTGTCTTGTGATTCTCTTATTGCTCGTGCTGCATTACATCATTTTGTTTAGTGGTTGATTATTGATCGTTAGGCTGCAGGCCTTTAAAGTATAACATTAACAGTGTCATAGATTGCAAAGAGATCAGAGTATTCGCAAGTTTTAACTCTTGAACTATACAGTTTATCATGTATACTTAACATTGTGCTGACCATTTTTGAATGCATGCGATACAATTTTATATTCTCATAATGGATTTTTCCTACAGCTCTGGGCAGCCGCTGTTATTTTATATTCTATGAGCACATTCATAAAACTTGTTTGAGTTATGTAATCCATCACAGTGAGTATCAGTTCTGCACTGATTTTGTGTTTCATTCCTTTTCATGGGCAATTCAGTTGAAGTGCAGATTGATTTAAAATGTCTGGACTGCACAATAATGTAACTTTGACAAAAATTAGACTTGATTTTCACTGTGATGGATGCGATAACTAAAGTTTCATGAGCGAGCTAATAGATTGTCATACTGTGCATAAATAAATAGAAACCAATGGAACAATAAATAAAATATTTTGATTTGTAAAACACATTATGTGTTTTTTGATGCTGTGAAAACACCCAAAACCAGTGGCATGGTCCTTTAAGGGGCCACAGATAATGGCCATGCTGCTGCTTCTGATAGTGATAATGACAGCAAAGACGATTATACAAAATGACTATGACTGATTTTAAACATCAACAACAGTAAGGATTGAACTTTTAACCCTTACCGTATCTCACCGCCTTTGCTCCTCATGTTGACACATTCGAGGTGAAACACTGACAAACAGCTGAAAAGCGCAACAATAGTCCACACGACCAAATTACTTGAACCAAGCTTTTTAGCCCTGAATCCCCACAGCAGTCTGCTGTGACAAAGCAGAGTCTAACTGATGAATATTTCTTTTTGTTTCCAGCATCAAAAGCTGCAGAGCCAGAAGTTAATTCATAATTTAAGCATGAATAGCAAATGTTGGAAAGACTGAGCCTGGTTCAGTGGGTCACAAAAAGGAGCGTCACTCTCTGTGATACAGCAGTAATGAGAAACAACACTGCATGTCCTGCACTGTTTATCATGTCCACTGTCTTAAATCACATACGAAGATACATGCACACTAATATTTTGTTCCTGATTGGGGTTTTCAGTGTCACGTCCTGGGGTCAGAGACCGGGGTAAGCCTTTATGCCGGTGGTGAGAAACTGGAATATGTTTGCTGGAGTAGTGGGATGCTGTCGGACAGCAGCAACAGGTTGGCATTAATTATAAGTCTCCTCCTCTCGTACCCTCCTCCAGTCCAGCAGCCGGACCCCAACCAGCCGAAGGCGGAGGGGGCCCAGATGGTGGCCATGCGGGGCGAGCAGCTGGGCGTGGTGACCAACTGGCCCCCATCACTGGAGGCGGCCCTGCAGAGGTGGGGCACCATCTCCCCGAAGGCCCCCTGTCTCACCACCATGGACACCAACGGCAAGCCGCTCTACGTGCTCACCTACGGTAAGATAATCCTCGGGTCGGGAAACCACAGGGGGTCTCTTAGGGAGCATTTTTCATTTTTCATTTTTTTATTGTTTTTTGTCTAGCTTTGGGCTTTTGTTGTGCTTTTGCAGTCACCTTTTTCTTACATTTAAACTCTCTGGAAGCCACATTTTGGGGTTTGTGGGGCATGTGAAGGAAACAATGTTGAAATACTTGGATTTAAAGCTGGGTGTCACTTTATATTTTTCAAAACAGTACTTTTTTTGATAGAACCATGTTCTTCAAAAATTTTTTTTTTTTTAACTTAACAAAGCCAAATTTCCCATATGTTGCAAACCCTAACGGAGGCAGACATACAAGAACTTTGTTTCAGTAAAACTGTCTACATTTTGATTGTAATAAGGAATTATCTGATCAGAAAATATGTAAACAAGATTATAAATGTGACCAGAAGTTTGATGCCAGTTTTCAATAATCTGTGCTACAGATGTGTGTGTGTGTGTGTGTGTGTTAGTGTGAAAGAGTTTGTGCTGTTAAAATGGCATCATGTCCAGTTTTTTCCTATTTTTCTATTGTCAAATGAATTATGGCTGCTCGTTGATATCGGAGTCCATAATTTGACAGATTTTCCATCAATAGTCAGTAACGAATGTTTCCAGTAGTTTTAGTTGCAGGTGAAATTACAACATCAAGTGTTTTTAAACATACATGTCTGACTGCCCACATGACCTCTCTGCACCCCAAATCAATCATCATAGTCGATACCAAAAATTGCCTTTATTATATGAATATGAATACAGCAGGGTTTTTTCCTGAATTGCTTCCTATTTTTTCAGCACATATGGTGGCTTTCACAAGCTGATTAACTGAAGCACCAAACAATGTTTAACACCCGCTGTGTGAGCATAATTCCACTAATGGCAGCCAGACAGAGCGCTAAGCACATTAGCAAAGTGTGAAAAAAGACGCTTTCAAGAAAGCTGCTCTGCTGCAGAGAGAAGGAACGTTTTTTTATTAAAGGCCAGAATATGTTTTTAAATGAGTAATTTTTTTAGGATTATATCCTCAGTGATTTATAGGACAATCTGTGTAGGTCATACTTAAAAACACTTATTTCACTCCCTACTTTATAATTTAGTCATTTATTTTTATTTATAGATGTTTTGGCTACAATAACATACACAATAATTTTACACACTTTCTGTCCTGAATTGTTTTTTTTCAAATCAAAGTGTGTTCAAAGCAGTTTGTTCAACCTCTGGACTAATTTCAGACCTAAATGCAATGTTTTGGCAGAGATGCTGACGTCTCTTTTCTTAGCTGACTGAGCTGAATGTTAAAGAGTGAAGCTAGATTAATACCTCTGCATCAGGACCTTTGCGACGGGGCCACTGAACAAAGCCTTCATAGCTTCACCAAAGGCTGGAGCTGACATGCACTTCCTCAAAACTGTAATTACACATCAGGGCACCGATGGCTGTGGAGATGACAAGAACCGGTAGTAAAGGTGTGGATAAGCTGACCAGGTCCGAAATAGATCAGAAGAAGAACTGTGGTTAAAAAAAACTGCACATCAAAGTTCAAACTTTATAAAAATATATTATTCTCATGATCAGAGGTCCTGTAATAGACACTTGGATCAGACATATAGACACACACCTGAGACTCTGGACCCGACCCGACCCAGCCTGAAGCGGGTCCTCGGTCAGGTCTCGGTTAGGTCTCGGTTATTGGGAACCAAGTGAACCTGTGAAGACCTTCACTACGAGTTTCTGATGCCACTGGAGAACGTAATCATAAATACACTGCCATGCAAGTCAAAGAAAGGATAAAGAATAAATAAAATCGGACCGTGTGCTCATCACAATGATCGGCTCCAGCTGTGGTTAGTAGCACTGCTGCCAACAGGTGAAGAGAACTTTAATTCTCACGCCTGAGGCAGCTACTGCGAGACTGCCTGACACTGAATAAATCCACCTTTCGTCTTGAATCTATCAGAAAACAAAGTAAGCGTGAAGGAAAACAATTTTACAGCAGCCAGAGGTGAGAAGACAAACACACAGCGCAGTAATAAGAAATGATCCAAAATGTGTCATCCGTCTCGCCTGCAGCGCCGCCGTCACCCCGGCTGCCCAAACACATTCACTGCAGCTGAATCGCATCACGTCCCAACCCCCCGGCTCGGCGCCACAGTTTAAGTCCGCACCCTTTTGTTCGGCAGCTGGAGGCTGCGGATCCGAGTTATTCATCTCCCGAAATGGCAGCGGAGAAAATGGCTTCGGGTCCGGAGGGTGTAAAGAGTTTTAGCCGCCGTGAACAAGAGCCGCTTCTCTCAGGTCCTCGTGAATTCAGAGTCGGACGACGTGCTGCACAGCGGAGAGGATGAAGAGACGCCGAGAGGATCCCGGACATGCAAACACACAATGTCCACACAAACACCACGCAGGCATGCACGCTTATTGATGCACATGAACACAGAGGTTTAAGGACGTTCTCACATCGAAAGTATGAAGTGTTCTTTGTGAAGTAGAGTAATCTTGAACGTGGAAGTTCATTCTCGGTCATCATCTCAAATCAAAGGTCCATTTGCTGGCTTTTCCCAAAGCTTTCATCTGTATTTTACAGTTTTCATCATCCAGTCGGAGCTGACTGTGGTGTTTTTAATCTTGTTGTGTCACTGTTCGACCTGTGTCTCCAGGTATGAGGATTTACATGTTTTCAGATCAGTTGAAGAAGAAGAGAAAGTAGAAGAGGAGAGAAGGGAGGTAAAGGGAATAAAAGAAAGAAGGAAATTAAAAAGGGGAGGAAGGAGACTGAAAAAGAAGAAGCAGAACAGGAAGGACGGGAAAAGGAAAGGAAGTGAAGAAGGGGAACAGGATTCAGGAAGGAAATAAAGAAGAAAGCTCATTCACCCAGAGGATTAACACAACTTTATCCCTAACGCATCAACTTCCTTCAAATAGGCGTACAGTGTGTGTGTGTGTGTGTGTGTGTGTGTGTGGGGGGGGGGGGGGGGTAACCGCACAATCTGATTTGTGAGTGAGCTCGCAGCCGATGATGAGGCGATATGAGCGCTCACCAGACTGTGAAATGTCTTCAGCCAGCACTCAGGAGTCCTCCGCCACAGAGACAACAACATGGTGAGACGGTGTGTGTGTGTGTGTGTGTGTGTGTGTGTGTGTGTGTGTGTGTGTGTGTGTGTGTGTGTGCTGTGCTGAATCTAAATCTCGATCTCTCTCTCTCACAGTATCTTCCTTTATCTTTCATTCCTGTGGCATCTTCCCTTTGATGTCGGCCGACAAGGACAAACTTGTTTTGTTTCTCCCTGTCGAGTCGTCCTCCGCCCCCCCGGAGAACAGAGAGAATTCATGATACCGAATTCTCCCGCTGTCCTTAAACTCAACCCTCGCCACGCTGCACTGCAGATAACCCCACATCACTGGCAGCAGAGGAGCATATTTCTACTCATATAAAATAGTTTCAAACGAGCCAACAGTGTCTCAGGGAGCTTTGATCCTCACGCCGGATGTTCTTTATCAGCTAATCACGTTGTCAATTAAGACATTTGGATTTCTGGGTTTCCGGCTGTGTGTGTTGTGTTTCGATCCCTTTCTTTGATTATCTTTTGTGTGTACAATCCGCTTTAGTTTGGAGTGTTCTCTGTAAACTACAAATCCTTTTTTAAGACTAGAAATACCGACTGCTGTCAACTGACATGGGACAAACAGAACGGGTGTGCACTGTCACTGGATCATTGGTTAAACACGATTTCAAATCTACTGGATAATGGATCCAAAGGTGGGAGCTGTCATAGTCATACTTATCCTACAGGTGGAGACATTATCTCTCTCTCTCTCTCTCTCTCTCTCTCTCTCTATATATATATATACACACACACACACACACACACATATATATTTAAAACCAAAACAGAAAAAAAAACATTTCAAAATCGAACAATCAAATCTAGTCCCTTCATTCGTTTGGCTCAAAGTTGCTCACAACAACAAACTGAGAGGTTACAACAGCCCATTTCTAAAAATGCTGTAAATTAATCTGGGAAGATGCATCACTCAGTGTGAAATATTTCTCCCGTGCAGAGATGAGTTATCTTTTCGTCAAACGAGGGCTCAGTATGTGACTCACTGTCCTTCAGAAAGAACCAGTTTTGTCTCAGTTTTGTCTCCTGCAGTCTGATTTTCCGAGAGAAGCTGCCGCTCTCAAATGGTGAGCATCTCATTTCAGAACAGAAGCACCCCATTTTAATTAAATTAAGCTAGATGATTGGACAGTTTCCTTCTCTTCTCCTCGATTTCAGGGGACAAAAGGCTGCTGGATGAGTATTTCATGGGGTAGGCTGAGTACAAAAAACACAGACCCCAGCTCTGCACAGACACTCTGATCACATCTCTCTGATTTGGACTCTGCTGCAGTTCAGCAGGAATCCTCTCCTCTGATTGCTGAACATGTTCTCCAGCTGGAGGATGGCTGGTTGTCACCTCCAGGGTGCCCACTCTTACTGCTGAGATAACCTTGAAGTAGACATCTCAAACCTTTCTCATCCCAAAATTGATTCAGGGTCACTGCAGAAGCTCTTACACCTGCAGAAAGAAAGTATTTCCTGCAATCCATGGATATCACTGAGTAAAGATGTTGTGTGTTTATGCTTTTTAAATACTCATCAGCGGGACAGTTACCCAAAACTGTCCTACTATCCACGACCTTTAACATCATTAACTTCAAATCCCTCTAAAGTCATTTTTTTACGGAGGGAGCGATGGCATCAACCTGAGGCCACAAGGGCTCCCGTTATAAATCTGTTCTCCAATCTTTGCTTTTTCGAGTTGAAATACTGGAGTAAATACTGGAGAGTTTTACCCATTCGGGCCAAAAACTATTCAAATGAAACAGTCTGAGAAGTGAACGTAACGCTCTCCTTTAAGCGAATTAAAGTCTCACAAGTGAAAATTACCAACGCAAAGAGTTCAAATCATTTTAACTCTAAGTGGCCCAGTTTGAGCGAGTTTCCAAACTCAAAGGAAAGTGTTTTATAGAGGCAGATACAGTATTGAGTCACACCAGGCGATAACTTGTCAGTCTGTATTCATGAAGAACTGCTGACTCCTAAAACAGACATTTAATAATCACGTGTTGTGGTTTGGATCAACAGGAACGGTTCAGTTCAGACTTTTAAAATGTAGCGCGGACGACGTGCCTGTCTGTTCTGAGACAGGACCAGATGCTCCGGATACATCTATGTCGCGTTCTCGCCTCACTCATCAATCTGACAGCGACTTTCAGTGAGTCAGGCTGAAGTCAGCAACACATGCCTGCATGGACTGTGCTGTGGACCAAAAGCAACGTATGACGAGTTTGAAGGATTGGAAGAAGCTTAGAGCTGCACTACTGATATTTTTATGTTAAAAATGGCTCACTCGTGCTTTATGGCGACTTTCAGTTCATTGTTTTGTGTTTTACGGCTGCAGGCAGCTTTTCTTTTTACTGAAAAAGCTCTGATGAAGCCACTGAACGCTGCCTGCTCAGCACCAGACGGCAGATTAGCTGTTGAACTCAGTGGAGCATTTAGAGACGAAGAGCAGAGTCAGTGTAGGACACAAACACCACTCCAAATGAATCGTGATGTTGCTCTGAGTCTCCAATTATCTGTTTGCCAAAAAAAATAAAGATTCCTGCTTTTAGTTTATCCCCAAACTTTACAGATAAACACCTCCACTAAAGGAGGTTTAATTTTTATAACAATTAAAAACAGCTTTTGCATATTTGCAGTAATCAGTAATGTTAAGCGACCAAACTCACAAAATATCCTTTGTGTTATACTGTTTTGTACAGTATGCGTATTTTAACAGATCGAAGCAGTCATTACTGTCAGGGCTTCTTCCCCAAACACCACATTAAAGCCTGTAAGCAGTTGCTAGGCAGATTTTAGGCAGTGATTGCTTTCTCTCATGGCATCCCTAATAAAGTCTAACTGGAAAAATCTACTTTATGATTCTTGAAGATGGAAAAGGCTGTTTATTGTGGCCCTTAAATCTGAATTAATTAATTAAATTCTTATTTTAATGACTTTTTTGGAGTCATGCCTACTGCAACTGAGTCACTGTTGCTCTGCTGTTGTTTTTCTCTCCTAACAGTCTGTTTTCCTTGTGGGATCCCAAAGCTCTCCTTTTCTTCAATTCATTAGCTCTGACAACATCAGAAAAACCTCATTTAGTGTGAAAAACAACGAGGAATTCACGCTGGATTGCTCATGCATAATATCTGCGTCTGCCAGTCTGAGTTAGGAAAAAAAAAAGGAAAGGGTGGAAATTGATTCTATTGTTGTGAGTTACGGCGTTAATGAACAGAGCCAACTACGCCTGGCAGGTGAAATTAAACCGATCGGAAAGATTTGATAGTATTGTTTGACTTAATAAATACAGGTTGCTATTTAAAGCAGCAGTTACTGTGACAAACACCTTCTGTGAAGTGAAAATACTTCGTAAATTGCTTCTCCAACCTTATGAGTTGTGTCTTTTTAGAGGTAAAAGTTGCCTAAAGTTGCGTGAGCACTGAAATTGAAACACTTTCGTCAAGATACCAAAAACCCCTTTTATCACTGTAATTATATACTGATGTGGCCTATATGACTTCCCCCAGTGTGCTGTGGTTTTGTCTCTGTGTGTAAAGTGTCTCTGTACATGGATCCAATTACTCCACAGTCATGAGGCGGGTTTGGTTTGCTGGATGTTATGAAATCTGTGTGATCATCTCCATACCAGTCCACCCGCGAGGTGAAATAATGACTTTTAACATTGAGTGTCATGTCAGTGCAGTAATTTCTTGCATATGGAGACTCTTGATGCCTTCCTTTGTTCCACTATACAATCATAGGAAAAGTCCCAAAACTGAAATGTGTTCCTTTCATAGAACATTTTTCATAAATTAGCCTATATCCTGGATCATTTCAAACATCTACAAAGAACACTGCGGTTTCCGATTACCTCCCTGTGTGCTTTGTGTAGTTTATTAATAATAATTTTGGTTTCTGCCATTAGGAAAACTGTGGTCCAGAAGTGTGAAGGTGGCCTACAACCTGCTGCACAAACTGGGAACCAAGCAGGAACCCCTCGTCAGACCTGGAGACCGCGTAAGTAAAAGAAAAAATGATGGTACTGATGGACTGAGATGGAAAGAGTTACAGAGAGATGAAGAGACAAAAAAGAGGAACAACAATTGGTGGATAAAGGTTGGAGTGATGTCCAGACTTGAGGCTCGAGAGTCGGACGTCAGTCAGAAAAGATTTAGACTTGACTTGATTAAGTTAAGACGTTCAAATCTTACGTTTTGACCTGATAAAACTCTGAAACCTGTGATGGAAACCGTCAGCTCCCCTCCTCCTGTGTTGGGATAGAAGCCGAGATTTCAGAGACAGATATCTCAAAACCCGAGCTTCCTGCGAGGCTGGACACCACTAGAGGTGTTTTTCTTTTTCTTTTTGGTCATTTGGGTTAACTGACCCGTAAGCGCTGGACTCAGAGACAGCTGGACTAAAAACACCAGAGCATCAGACCTTTTCCTCTGTTGCCTCTTTGGTTTGCTTTGCTTTTAAACCATCACAGAGCAGCAGGGTTGAACAAAATAAACAACAAGCAGTTAACTGACATCACCTCTCGAGATTTTTGGATGCTGGCCAAAAATCCCACACAAGGCCATTGCTCAATGTTTTTAAAAATGGACACGTGCAGTCCTTCCTTCCTTTTCCTGTCAGTATAATCACCACATCACACTCGGGGCCTCTTTACCCAGCGAACAGACGATCATACTGAAGTGGAAACGGCTCAGTGATGGTCCCACATGTGCCTGCTGCCATGCGACACCTCCAGCGTCTCTGTTCTCCATCTTCTTGTCCCTCTTTCATCTTTATTTTAAGCTCAATTTCCCACTTGGCTGGAGACTAAATCAAGACTGGCGCGATGCCAGTGTGTGTGTTTTTTATGTATCTCAGCCGGAAGGGTGTGTGTTTTAATTACTGCACAACTCCTTTTTCTTCCCGCTCGGTGTGAATTACAACACAGTTTTACCGAAGTTATAATAAGTTGCACACAGAGAAATTACAGCGTGAGGAATGTGTGCCGGATAATTACAGTAATGAGTTTTACTGACTGTTTATAAAGGTTGAGGAGATTTCATGACACAAAGAAATGATAAAGAAGTTGTTGTTTCCTGAAAATACATTAGAGGTTGTGTAATTCTATGTGGAAAAATAAGCTCAGAGCAGTTTCGGGAAGTGACCCTGGTGAAGAATCCAATACAGTTTGTGGATGTTAATTGACTCTCAGAGCCAAGAAATGTTTGAATTTCATGTGCGTGACTGCATGTTTGTTTTCATTTTTTCATTGTTATGTCAAGTAGTGTATTTGTAAATGGTTTCATAAAATATACAGGGGTCATGACATGATCCAAAAGCAGGATATATTACATTTTCCCAACACTGCAGAGCTCTGTATAATATCATATGTATAATATGTCAGTCAGTGCATAATCAGTTGCACATTTTGTTTTCTGTCCCATTATTCTGTGACTGAAAGCATTTTCACGGTTCAAATTTAATTCCAAACATATTTGATATTTGCGTGGATCTGACCATCCAAATCGGTATGCGGAGAGGAAAGAGAGGACTTTTGAAATAACATTGGCTGTGGTGAAGCTGGTAACCTGAGTCTGAGGGTCTGAGGAAAACTACTTTATGGAAAATCAATTATCCAGGTATTTTCCAGTGAAAGTTGGTAAAGAGATGGATGGATAAAAAGTCCTGCTAGTGATTCCATTAAGACCTCAGCAGCCTCCCAATCACTGAGCGCGATTAAAAATGTTAAACACCTTACCTTTGTAAAGTGCGTACACAGTGTGGCGTCGGTGAATCTCTGCAGCCTCGTGCACATACAGGAACAGACGCTAACCCCCTCCCACTCCTGCTGGTATCATCTACAGACGAAACCTGAACATGTCAACATCAGTCCTTTTAAAACATCATTACACTTCTCCCTTTCACTCAGCTGCACTCAGCTGCACTCAGCCTATAGCTTCGGTACATGGACGATATTTAGCAGCGCTTAAGCCGGAGTTCGCAGTTATCCTCACAGCATGTAACTGGAGCCAAACTGGACACAACATGGCCGAGCAGGAGATAAAGGGTAAAGATGAAGGCTGTGACGTTACAGGAGGGAAAATGTGGAAATATGTTTCAGGTGGTGTGGACTTGATGTCGGGAAAAAAAAATGTTGAGAAATCAGTAGAAATTATAATGACCACAGAGCTCAATCAACTGGTGATAATGAAAAACAGAACATTGTAAACTTTACAAATGCAGTTTTATTTATTGCAGGGCTGTTTTGGGTTTAAAAGGGTCAATAACTTTAGTTGATTCTATGGGGGGTAAAACATTAAATACACTGCCAAACTCTGTATGTAAGGAAAAGATTGTGAAAAAGTGAAAGAAATAGATAAATAAAAAATCAGTTTTAGACCCACTTTTTTATTGATTTTATAATAGATTTACGTCCCCTTTTTTCCCTCATCCAGAGGTTTATTGTCATATTCGCTGCTGTTTATATAACAGTTATGACTGTTTAACGCGTGTCAGTTAAAGATAAAAAAGTTTGAACTGAAGCGAAATGATCTGAGACAGAGAGGAAGATGCTGAACAGGAGAAATGGAGGAGAGTGAAGATAAACAGTGTGATGGTTGACAGGCAGACTGACTGAGAGAAGGGAGCAGCATAACAAAAAGTAGAAAAAGGGAAGTTGCAAGGGAAAGGATTTAGAGAGACGCTGACCAGACGCCCCCTAAAAGATTTAGCTTTATTCTTCTCTGATAAGACCCACCGGCTGAACGTCTGGCTCTCTGGCGACAGTCCCTATCAGGGATCATCTGTCAACATCACACACACACAACACAGTTTATTTTCTTTAAAACTACTTTGCCTTTTCATTCTGTAGTGAAACACAAAATCCACAAAGTGCTCTTGAGTTGGTGCAGACGGGTGACAAATCGAATAAAAAACTCGATTTAGGCTCAAGGCAGAGATGCTACCAGCGAAGATCCTGTGCCACATGACTTTGTAATCTCCACATACCTTACCTTACCTCCTCGCTCTAACCCGCCTCTGCTGTCCCCCTTCCACCTTCAGGTGGCGCTGGTCTTCCCAAACAACGACCCTGCGGCCTTCATGACGGCTTTTTATGGCTGCTTGCTGGCCGAAGTCGTCCCCGTGCCAATAGAAGTACCACTGACCAGAAAGGTAAGCTTTCAGGATGCAGAACGTCCACCAAATACTGACAAATTCAGCCCAATGGTTAATATGTTTATCAATGAGTGTTTGAACAGTTATATCTAATGAGAATTGTCCAGAGAGAAAGATTTTCTCCTGATTTCTTCTTTGTTTGCTTTATGTGCCCAACATGTAATCTTTCTAGGACTTTACAGCCCGGACTACTAAACATTATCTTCATATACAGCTGTGCATGACATAAAGTACGCTGCATAGATTAGGTTATTTATCAAACTAAAGAAGAAATATTTATACTGTCTGCAAACGGTTTGAGAAACAGTCAGACTTTAGGCAGTCAGAGAGGTTTTTGTTGTCATTTCTTCTTCTCCTTCACGTCAAACCGCATTAGCGAGTTGAAAAGACGACGAGCAGCGGAGTCGAACGGCGCTAATGATTGTGTTAAAAGCATGAGTCATCAAACGGGTTGTGGTGAGTCATGGCGCAGCACAGAGGAGAGTGAGAGCCGAGGTGTAATCAGAGCCAAATGTCTCCGAAGAAACATCTCTGCTGCTGTTGTTGTAGGTTTGTTTGAGTCATAGTTTGGATTGGCCGTCGTGGCGTCACCGTAACGTCCTCCGGGAGGAACCGGGAGGCCCGGAGAGTGTGTCAGAGTCAGAGGAGGTCGGAGGGAGGCTCCGGGGAGGGAGGCCTTGTGGAAAAACAAGTCAATGTTTTATTAATTCATGTTAAACAAATGTATAAAGTTACAAAAAACTATAAATGACAAAAAAAAGATACATTACTAAATAAAAAAAGTATATATATGAATAATGATATATATTTTTATCAAGAAACCAGAGCTGCAGTTGTCAGACGCTCAACACTGTCTGTGAGGAAATGAACCGGACGCTCAAAGTAACGCCTCCTTCTATACAACCGTATGAAGCAGAGGAGCTGAGCAGGACCACAACGCCGTAATTGATCGATTAGAATCCAGTTGAGATGATTGATCACACTGGATGTCTGTGTGTGTCTCCAGGACGCCGGCAGTCAGCAGATCGGGTTTCTGTTGGGGAGCTGTGGGGTGACGGTGGCCCTGACCAGCGACGCCTGCCATAAAGGGCTACCCAAGAGTCCCACAGGAGAGATCCCACAGTTCAAAGGTCACACACACACACACACACACATACACACACACACACAGCCTATCGTCGCGTATCGAGTATTTGTGGCAACAGGCAAACATGTTCATCATATACGCACTAGTGTTGAAGTATTAGGGGGAATTATTGCCTAAATCTTTACATAACGAGACGGTGATATGAACTGAAACATGCTTATAACAATATAAAAATAAAATATAGTAAAATAACTAACAGTTAATACAGTTCAGCTGTGTGGCAAAATGTTCAAATCCAACATGAAGGGTTTCCATCCGCAAATCTAACGTGCTCAGTTGGGTTCAACAAGTGGAGCATCAAGTGCAGAAAGTTCCCTAAAGTTACAACTAAACATCCAACAACTCAAATGTTGCAAACCATCGAAACATCACGCCGAACTCAGGTCAGCACTATGATAATACACAGATGTAATGAACCTGATGAGAGGATATGCTGGAAAACAGACTTTTTCAGATAATTATGTATGCTTGGCATTTTGTTTCTACCTCAAAAATAGTCTACTTTTAAGAAGAATTGTAAAATGTAAATGTATTAATACATAATCTAACACATGTTTAAAAATAATGTCACTAAACCAGAAGTTCTGTGTTTAAAATCAAAGGTAATTTTAAAAAAACACAAATTTCCCAGGAGGAGAGCCAAGTTTATTTGTTTATCAACTTTCAAACAAGGCAATTCAAAGTGCTTTACATAAGGCTAAGAAATGCATAAAAAATGCTTTAAAACACAATAAAATGACAATTATAATAGAATAACATTTGATTAAATTAAATATAAATGGGCAAAAAATAAGAAATACTGTCATAATGCAGTTACAAGGCAGTAATAAGCCCCAAAACAACCCTGATACAGTAAACATGTGACAAACAAACTGATATACATACTCAAAACACACACACACACACACACACACACACACACACACACAAACACACACACACAGTCCAGAGGTCAGAGGTCAAAGTGTTGCTGCACATCTCTTGTTTCAGCACAGCTTTCCTGTGTCTCTCAGCAGGATCAACGGGCAGAGTGATGGCAGCAGACAGACAGCAAGTAATGGCTGAGAGAGAGGGGGAGGCAGGGGGAGGGAGGGGGAGAGAGAGGAAAGGGGGAGAGAGAGGGAGGGAGAGAGGAAGAGAAAATCAGTAAAGCAGAATTGCAAATCGATGGGGAAGCAGCTGACAAGAAGGAGGAGAGAAAGAGAACGAGTGGAAGGAGACGCTTGATGAATTGATGATAGAGAGACATTAGCACCGAACAGAGAGAGAGAGAGAGAGAGAGGGAGGGAGAGAGAGGGAGAGGGGGGGGGGATCTCCGAGTGATTAATAACGACTGTTTGCTTTTCAGTAATGGATGTATAAATAGCAACATGATGCCGCCAGATTTACTGCTCCTCACTCAGCATGGATTTAGGATTGTGTGTGTGTGTGTGTGTGTGTGTGTGTGTGCGTCTCATTAAGGTGGAGTGCTCCTCTTATTGATCAGCAGGCTCTAAACTCGTCTCATTCACATGGCTGATTGTTTCTTCTTCTGTCTCGCAGCAACAGCAGCATTAATTCAGACATTAACAGCCCGCAGATACTCAGATGTTCTTCTAGACACTCAGCAGCGGGCAAAGCTTCCTCATTACAATAATAATAATCTGTCTTTATAACAGTGCGACTAAAACTTAATGCATGTAGATGCTCGACATGCTTCCACTTTGCCAAATTATATATTTATTTTCAGTTGTTGGTGGATGACGTGTGATTTTGCACAGTAAGCGTTCACTCATCATATTAATGGCACCTTCCGTTTAGCATATGTGTCAAAAATATTTTTAATTTTATGAAATTGCAATTGTTTCAGGAAGCAAAGTCACTAAATATGTCCTGTTTTGGGGCAATGTGGAATCAATGCCTTCACAAATATGTTTTATATTATTAATCAGAACAACAAACCAATCAGAACATAAATGCCACATGTAAACACTTTTATCAGAAAAAACTTATTTGTTTGACACGTGAACATTTTTTCATGCAAATCCTCCTTTTTTCATTACTTTCTTTTGTCAAAACATCCCGTTCTTCTGCTCACGCCACTTGAACTTGATCAAGATTCAAACATTTTAATAGCCACACGATCAAACATTATGTGCAGTGAAATGCAGGCGGCATACTGTGCTAAAAGACTGCAGTGCACAGTGAATAAGTGAAACAATTATTTTGTCTCGTAGAGAAGCTCTATTGACCAATATTGTATTATTTTCAGAGTAATTCATCCTTCCCAGGAGAAACATCTTGAGTTCGTGGCCTCCTGTTAAATAACTGCAGGAGCCGTATATTCATTTATTTAAAGTGATGCGAGGACTGTTAGGTTGTTCCTGGTGGAGCTGGCTGTTCATTTTATATAACGTGTCCTCCTGGAAATCAGCAAAAAAAAAAGGTTTAACCCAACTTTTTTACAGGCAGGTAAATCAGGAAGGAAAACATCAGGATTGATTTTTATTTTGTTGAAATAAATTCCCCCGAAAAGAAAATAACCTCCAAAACACAGCAGAACACGACAGAAACCGATCCCGGAGCCGTGGAGGCATTACGGATGTTTGTTTTGTGTCCCTGCGTGTCCAGGCTGGCCCAAGTTGCTGTGGTTCGTCACCGAGTCCAAACACCTCTCCAAACCTCCCCGAGACTGGTTCCCACATATCAAGGACGCCAACCAGGACACCGCTTACATCGAGGTAACACTCACACACACACACACACACACACACACTCTGATCTACTCCGGGGGCACTAGGACATTTCCACCCGTGTAGCTCCAATCATTACTTTCTTGTGAATGGGAATCAATGGTGCTACATGTCTTTCGGAGTAGAATCGCCCTGTTCCTCCGCAGGTCAATGCCATCATCTCGTCTGGTTGGGTTGAATTTACCTGACGTCCCTTTCCGGCGGCGAGCTGAAATGTCTCCTTGATTGCTCCGAGGATTAAAAAAGGGCTGAAAGGAAAATGATGAAAGTAGAGGGATGATTGAAAAACGATTGACCTTTTGTTTTTAGCAGCGGCCCAGACAGTCGCGACAGATGAAATTACTGGGTTGGTGTTTTTTTCTACGTGGCTCAAAGAAATTTGTCTCTTCTATTTTGCAGTAACACTCACATTTTTTCTTTTTTTTTGTAAGATAATGTCTCAGCATGATTCACAACTTTAATATCAGCCCTTAATGTCCTTCGTTTTCATGCCAGCAGTCATTTGTCAGCTAGTCGACAGAGGAGATCTCATTTTGGAAGAATTCACACCGACTGCTGTCGACTCCACAGCTCAGACGTCATTTTGGTTTTGGGAACTCAAGAAAAAAGAAAATCTTAAATTCATCAGTCAATATTTATACCTCAGAAATGTATTAATGTTGTTATCACAGTGTCTCAAAATGACTGTTTTATAGATGTGTTGTCACTCGTAGTATCTTGACTCTGACACCACCTGAACTGTTTTACAAGTTACACTGAGAAACCAAATAGGTTTTCAAGTATGAGGGCAACTCTCTGATGCTTGATTATGTTGTTATTTCTGTTAAGTTAACTGTCCACTTACAAACACAGATGTTTCGGTTGCTAAATCGCTTGATGAAATGTCAAATTAAGATGAAAATTTGTAAGCGCGATCAAACAGAGAGAGAATCAAACAACCCTGCAGAGTTCTGTTACTATCCGTACAATTTGAAAACAGCATCATGAAAGTCGCCTGGGTTGGTAAAACATAGTTATATTAAAATTTTAATTGTATCTTAAAAAGATTTATAAAATTGTGTTAAAAATTGTTTCAGATTTAAAAAAAAAAAAAACATCTGTGGATTTATCAGTGTTGATTTCCAATATTAAAAATGGTTAAAATTAGATTTAAATTAGATTTTATTAACCTTTACCGTGTCTTTGTTCTCGTTTGAATAACAATCTTTAATAACAAACTGTCTCTGTGTGCGCAGTATAAGACCTGTAAGGACGGCAGCGTCCTCGGTGTGACGGTGATGAGGATAGCCATGCTCACACACTGCCAGGCCCTCACACAGTCCTGCTCATACACAGAAGGTAACACACACACACACTCACACACACACACACACACACACACACACAACTGTATTTACAGTCGTGTGTTGTTTCTCGCTGAATGTGGCGTTGAGGTTCGTCTCTGTTTCTCTCGTCCTCCAGCTGAGACCATAGTGAATGTATTAGACTTCAAGAAGGACGTAGGACTGTGGCACGCTGTCCTGACCGTAAGAAACGTTTAAACTGACTGTTTCTTTTATGTTTTTTTCTTTTAAAACAACACAGAAAATCATTTTTAATTTAGCGTCAAAACAACTTAATAGAAATAGAATAAAAAGTTAAATATTAAAGTAAAAATGCCAACTTTTAAAACTCTTTTAAAACTTACAACAAGCTCTCTTGAAAGGTCCCTGACTGCCTGTTATTTCCTCCCCGTCTCTGTCAGAGTGTAATGAATATGATGCATGTCATCAGTATCCCCTACGCCCTCATGAAGGTCAACCCTCTGTCCTGGATCCAGAAGGTCTGCCAGAACAAAGGTAACAAAATCAACCCCATCCGACTGAATGGTATCATTTTGAGGACTTTTTTAAGTCATGTACATGTTACTTGATGTGTTACTGGAAACAAGTCGCCAGAGAGACTTTCAGCCTCTTTTTCTGTGGTTTTGTTGTTTTTATTGATGTTTTTTTGAGGGAAACCTAAAAAATAACCACGGTATTTAATTGAAATGAGTTCCTAATATTTTGATAGTCCCCTTTTACAGTACAAACGGGTGGGAACGTCATATTAGAAACACATTTTAGTATAATTCAGTCTAATAAAGTATATTCCTCAGTGTGATCCACTACAGCAGCACCAAAAATGACAGTATTTTTCTGAATAAAATCTGAAAAAAGCTCATAAAGCTTCTTGTTACATGAGTTTTTATTCCACTGATTTGGTATTAATCACGTCTGAAATCCACAGGACTGCTACAGATTTTATAGATGTGTGTAAACATAAGTGTGACGTCGGTGTGTGTGTTTTGTGTGCAGCTAAGGTGGCGTGTGTGAAGTCGCGGGACATGCACTGGGCTCTGGTGGCCCACCGGGAACAGCGAGACGTCAACCTGAGCTCCCTGCGCATGCTGGTGGTGGCCGACGGTTCGAATCCCTGTGAGAACACAACACTCTCTTTGGTGCTATAGTGAAGTTATTAAAAACAAAAGGGTTCCTCCTCTGGGGACCAGGAATATCCAAACCTAAATTTAATGACAGCCAATTCTGAATGGTGTATTTGCATCTTTACTGAGTAGAGCACTGTCCTTTACTGTCTCATCTTTGATTGAAGGTCAGTTGTATCTGAATTTTAGGAGAGTATCCTAATTATACATTTTAACCTTTTAAGCAACCCAAAAAAATAATAATATTGAGGTGTACAAAGAGCTTGAAATTACCCTGAGAGGGGAAACCCAGGGCACTGACATCCTTGGTGGGGCTAAAGAGTTCCTAAAGAGTTTCTAAAGATTTCTAAAGATTTGAAAAAACCCCACAAAAGTGTCAAATTCCAGTCATAGCATCAGGCCGTAATGAGCTGCTTCCAGCTTTCCTTCAGCGTAAAAGCAACGCTGACGGTGTTGAATTGTGTCTCTCAGGGTCGATCTCGTCCTGTGACGCCTTCCTCAACGTCTTCCAGAGTAAAGGTTTGAAGCCGGAGGTCATATGTCCCTGTGCCAGCTCCCCCGAGGCTCTGACTGTGGCTATAAGGAGGTACACCAGAGGCAATCTTTACACCTTTTACACTTATTTTATGGCCGTCTCCCCTGCAAATGAAGTGTTTTTATATTTAATGAGCACTTGTCACTTAAATATACTTGATTTTTCACTGTGGTTTTATATTTATATACATAAATTATATTTATTTGCTGTCCTCACACTAAATAAGAAGCTTGTCCACTCAACCTGTTCTTATTTTAACCCGTTAAAGCTCCTCACTTTACATTTTTGTGGCCTTTCCACCTCTTTGATCGTCCACACTGTAGTTCAACCAGCTTTCATTCACATGTCGGCTGTAATTTATGCTCCATGCTTTTAATTACGACACTGTAAAGTGTGTGTGTGTGTGTGTTTGCACCACACGCAGACTAATAAATAGCACTTTGCCTCAGAGGGTTTGGTAAGACTTTACTTTCAGAACAGCTGCTTCAAAACTCAAACTCAAAACAGGACACACACACACACACACACACACACCCACACACACACACACACACACTTCTACTTGTGAGGACCCTCAAATTGTCTTTGTTTATCAAAAATATACCGGCTTTCCCAAAACACTGTGACTGTCTAAAGTCCATGGTAAAATAAAAAATATGGTCACCTCCAAGTTTGTCCTCACTTTCCAAAATTGTCCTTTTTTTGCAAAAACATCCTCATGTTATAGAAAATGTGTCTTTCCTCGTGATTTTTCCAATTTATCATCATAAAACGAAAATGTTCTCAGGCAAAAAAAAAAATAATGTTAATTCACTTAACTTAACAAAGAAACCGTCACTTTCCAAGAACTGTCCTCCCTCATCTGTCACGTCAAAGATAGACAGCCCCTCCCTCCTTTAGCCTCCATGTCATCTGACTGGCTGCCCCATCCCCCCCCCCCCCCTCCCTCCGCAGGCCCGTGGAGGAGGGCAGCACCCCCCCTGGACGCGGCGTGCTGTCCATGCAGGGTCTGAGTCACGGCGTGATCCGGGTCGACTCCGAGGAGAAGCTGTCGGTCCTCACGCTGCAGGATGTCGGCTCCGTCATGCCCGGAGGTGAGTCGGATGGTGCAGGTGCTGCTGGACTTTTTCCTTTTCCTCCATTTTTTACTTTCTGTAATGTTTCTTCCTTTTCTATTTTCAACTGATCAGAATACATGAAAATCAATACAATCAATACTGGAGATACATCTGTCAGTGGAGCCTTTTATTTGGATACTTCAGTACATTTGACTGGTGTCATTTATTCCATGAAAGCAGGACTTTTATGCAGTATTTGTAGTATTTTTCGTTTTTGTTACTGATACTTTTAAGTTTTAAGTACGTGAGTAGAGGACCTGTATCGCTCATCTTAGAATATGTTTACCTCATTGAAAACTGTCATTTCCTCATCTCGTGTCGTTTATTAAAGGAAATGTTCATGTAGAATTAGGCAAAGCGTTTTCATTGTAATAATTTCTCATTCACTAAATGAAAAAGTTTCTTCCTGTCCGTGTCTGCAGGTATGATGTGTGTGGTGAAGCCGGAAGGCGTTCCTCAGCTCTGTAAAACCGATGAGATTGGAGAGTTGTGCGTCTGCACCGTTGCCACGGGAACCTCTTACTATGGGCTGGCCGGCATGACCAAGAACACCTTCGAGGTGAGAGCGTGAAGGATTTGTTTTAATTTAATATTTAGTCTTTTCCTGTCCTGTGTTTGTTTTGTTTTTTACTGTTTTCTTCACATATTCTCACCTTCTGTCTTAAACCTGCCCAGGTCTTCCCCGCGTCCAACAACGGGGCTCCCATCAGCGAGTTCCCCTTCACCAGGACCGGCCTGCTGGGATTCATTGGACCCGCCGGTCTGATCTTTGTGGCGGGGAAGATGGACGGTTTGATGGTGGTCGGGGGCCGTCGGCACAACGCTGACGACATCGTCGCCACAGCGCTCGCCGTGGAGCCCATGAAGTTTGTCTACAGGGGCAGGTTAGTGCCTTCGGTTACACAGTTCTCAGTGTAGTAACATTTTAATGGATTATTATCACTGATTTCAAGTCTAGGCAGCTTTTTAATATGCTATTGGATAGTTTAATCTGTTACAATGCATCATATTCAATAAGCTGATCATGTTTCGTATTTAAAATCTAAATCTTAAAAAGTAACAAGTAACTGTCACTCTAAAATATACTGTGGCGTAAAAGTGGAAAGAGTAAATGACCTCCACTTTATTTAAAACGTCTCATGTGTCTCTGTTAACATGACACATACTGGACTCATGTTGGGAGCAGGACTAGTGGTACCTCGTAAGTTAACAAGTTAGGTTAAGTTGGAAAACGTATTCGCGGCTCATAACGTCAGTAAGAAGCGTGCCGACGGCGTGCGTTCATGTTTCAGGATAGCAGTGTTCTCCATCACGGTGCTTCACGACGAGAGGATCGTGGTCGTGGCGGAGCAGCGGCCCGACTCCACTGAGGAAGACAGCTTCCAGTGGATGAGCCGAGTCCTGCAGGTACACACACACACACACACACACACACACACACACACACCCTCTATGTACAGTAAAAACATAAACATCATATCCTGATTATAAACAGATAAGACTCACGTACACACACACAATGAGGCTAATGGCTGTTATAAACACACAGACAGAACTAAAAAGACCAAACGCTGAAAATAATCCCAAATAAATACACGTCTTTGTCCTGTTTGAGTAACGTTGCTTTAAGAAGTGACTGACAGACTCAGACAGGGTAAAGAAGTTGGACAGTATTGAGAGACGGATTAACACACGGTCGGTTTTGGTCTTTTCTTGGGAATTGTTGACAAAAAAAGAAAACTATTGAATAAGACCAGACTTATCCTTTAACACAAAGCAGCTCAGGAGACACACCAGACAGACGCTATTAACAGGTCACCTCAAAAAGAGACAAAACGGCTCACACACATTCTTTCACACCACATTTCTGCATCTTTGGCTCTGCCAGACACACACACACACACACACACTGTATATGATACCGTGCTGTACATTAATACTGATCAATCTCAGCCCGGACTCCAGCTCCAGATCTCTCTAAGCCGGCATGGAGACTGTGGTAAAACTATAAAAGCTGTCTGTATTTTTACGGCTGCAATAAAAACCAAATCTCTTTATTCCTTCACCATCACAGATACCAGCTGGCTGGTTTTCCATTCAGCTCGTCTGGTTACAGACAGACTCAGCGTTTCAGATCGAAGCTGTTAAAATATATAAATATAATAAATATAAAAAGATTACTGTAGATAACAGAAAATGTTTCAAAATATAGGATAATATATTTCTTTTATTATTTAAAAATGTATGAATTATTTATATATTATATTTAAGCTACGACTTGTACTGGATGTCACATGTAATATATTATGATTAATTAATACTGTAATTTCTCAGTGCTGTTCATTTCTTTTTAATATTTTGGTTCTTTATTTCAGTATTGCACATTTAAAGAGCCTCATTAAAGACGCTGTGAAATGGACACTTTAACTTCCTGGAAAACAATGAATATTATATGGTGACCTCATCCTGTGTTAGTAGGCGTCACAATCTAAAATCCAACATTTTCTCCCTAACTGATATCTGTTTATTCTGCAGATCCCATTTTATCGTCGTCTTTTCAATGTTTCTCTAACATCCAATATATCGACTTTCCAGGCGATAGACGGTATCCACCAGGTGGGGGTGTACTGCCTGGCTCTGGTGCCCTCCAACACTCTGCCCAAGACTCCCCTGGGTGGCATCCACCTGTCGGAGACCAAGCAGCTCTTCTTGGAGGGGGCGCTGCACCCCTGCAACGTGCTCATGTGTCCGCACACCTGCGTCACCAACCTGCCCAAACCCCGGCAGAAACAGCCAGGTAGAGTGTGAATGAGTCCCCCCCACATCCCCTTCCTCTTTCCCCTGTCCTCCCCTTCCTCTCACGTTTCCTTCCTCCTCTTCCTCAGAGATCGGTCCCGCGTCCGTGATGGTTGGGAATCTGGTGTCGGGGAAGAGGATCGCTCAGGCCAGCGGCAGGGATCTGGGTCAGATCGAAGACAATGACCAGGCAAGGAAGGTGTGTGTGAGGGGGGGGCTGCCGGTTTTCACCACAACCACCACCACCATCATCATCATCACCATCATCTCACACACACACATATACACATAATGAGGTTCATTCCTTCATGTTTCCTGCCGTCGTGGTTTAGTCCCAGTCACGCTCGTCATTTAGTTTCATCTGTTTGGATCATTTCTCATCAGTTTCTTGGCCTTCAGTTAATTCTGTGGTTTACATTTCACATATTCATTTATTATAACATTCATCACATCAGAGCAGCTTCATTTGAGGCAGAAGAACTATGTGTTGCTTTGATTCATCACCTTTTTCCTGGAACATTAAGCTGAATGTACGTTTAAAGGCTCCTGTCAGAGGACTTCAAATAATCATGTAGATTCAGGATGCAAAGTGGACCCAAGTTTTCCCCCCTACAAAATTGACATTAAAAAGTCTGATGCCAGTGAAAGTTAGAGAAAACGTGGAACGTGTTTAAATGCTTTGGCAGCACTGCTCATGTCAGATTTGTGTCAATAAAAAGTGAGCCAGACAGGAGAGGAAATTCAATGAAGAAACAAAAAAACAGAGCCAGAGAACAAAACCAATAAGATGAGGTCACAAAAGCCAGAAAACAACAGAGATGAAGAGAGAGAGCGAGCAAGAGCAAAGACAGAGGAGAGAAAACAACAAAGAATAATTTAAGCGGGGCGACGGGAAGAAAGCGCGAGCAAGAGTGATAGGGAACAACAGGCGGCGTGTGTTTCTGACAGGACTGATTTTCCTCTTTTCTCTCGTGCTGAAAATGTCTTCAGTTACAGCGCTGGGCTGCCGGCGGCGGCACGCGCTCTGTAGACTGTAATGAGAAGAGACAGGCCGCAAATAACAACAACAGCCACCTCCACCGCAGCACACTGAGAGGCTGCAGCGGCCCGTTGCATGTCACCAAACAGATGCTGATGGAGTTTATTTTCCTCCAAACTAAACTCCCCGAGCAGGTAACATCATATCTGACCCAGGACGTCTCCTGCTCTCGTGTATCTTTGCCTCTGTTTGAGAGTTAAAGGAGTTTTTCGACAAATACACTGAATTCGCAGCTTTCTACAGTATTTCTGCACTGTGGTATTGGTACTTTTATGTAAGTGAAAGGTCTGATCATGTATGTTAAAAGCGAGTACCAGTATATCAGCACTCCTAAACGTGAAAAGGCAGGAAAGATTAGAGCACAAAGCTGACTAGATTTTAACCCGAGAAATGATACAATAAAACGCACAGCTGCTGATTTACATGCTGCTACACCCTGAATGGACGAAAGTTGGCCTTTAGGATCTAGAGTCAATAAAAAGCATAGGAAAAGAAGGATAAAGAGTCCTGTCATGAGGAAACAATTCGCCTGTCAAACTATTTAACTTAACTTGAAGGAAAATGTCTGCAGTGATGAATCTGAGCTCTGTTTCAGCTTTGCTCTGCTGCTGTCGTGACAAAGATGTTACGGTGCATCTCTGTCCTCTTACACATTACAATCCACAAGCTACAGAGAGTTGAATTTGAAGTTGGTTTTAGACAGTTGGTCAGTGAGGACGTTGCATGTTATATCTGCACTACAGCAGCTGCACCGTTTCTGCAGACTGATCTCGGGAAAAAAAGCCTCAATATCACTGGTTTGGAGCCAATGTTGTGTCTAATCAAATTTTGACAAATCTGCTCTGCCGTCTTCCAAATTAAACTAACGGGCCCAAGGCCTTGCGCCATTATTACAAGTCCAAACAGGATGCTCATATCGGTCGTGACGTGGACGGCATCATTTGTGCAGAGCGACATGTTTAAGAACAGATGAATCGACTTTGGCAACTTTTCCCAGCAGATGAAGCCGCCGGTCAGTGTTCCTGCAAAATGAGTTTGTGATCTGGGAAAGATTGTGAATTTGATTAAATGTGTCTGTCAGACGAGGTCTATTTTGTTATTTTTCCAGAGGTTCATTCAAAATTTAATTTGTGATTTGTGGATTTTGGGTGAAAAGGCTAAATCTGCCTCTGCTGAATGTTAATGAGGATGAACGCTTGTCAGATTTCTGCTCACTCTTTCTTTGCTTTTGGCTCCTGCTTCTGCTTCTCATGTCCACTAACTCACTGATTCAGCCCTTCATCAGTCCGTTCGATCATCCACCGCTGCCCCCACCTCCAGCACCTCCAGCACCTCCAGCACCTCCTCCATGTCCATCCCTCTGAAAACCGAGCCCTCTGTGTGAATGAGCCCCTCTTGGGACTGTTGGTGCTGCGTTTACTGAAATGTTCTGTTTGTGTGATCAGTGTCACTTTATACAGTGAAATGTGATTTACTTCGTTATTCTTCTGATAGCACTAATTTATTCAGGGAAGTTTGACTGAGCTCTGTGGCTCTACTGACTTTACTGACTGGCTGTTACCCCGCGATAGTGGGAGTTAAAACCAAAAACATTTTTTTAATGAAACACATCTAAACATCTGTATTTAGCGAGGATAAACATTGTGCATATCACACTAACAATTATAGAGAGACATCAACACATAAATACCAGCACATTCATCCAGTACAATGATAAAATTACAATTTATTTCAATTAAAATCTGAATCACGGCCAAATGAATGTCGACATGTCTGGTTGCTCACAAAAGAATGAAAGTCTGTGCAAGTTTTAAGCTCAGCTGGAAGTTTGTTCCAGTGGAATATGGAAGTGCAGATCAATTCATAATCATATGAGTTTGACAACTCTTGCTTAAATAGTTTTTCCCATCAGACGTGACAGATTAATGATGTCCAACAGAGTTAAGTGTAAGTGTGATCTCACTTTAATACAACACAATCGTTTTGTATTAAAACAGCTTTAGAAGTACTCAGATCCTTTACTTAAGTAAAGGTAGAAATATTATGGTCTAAAAATACTCCACTATGAGTTAAAGTCCTGAATTCAAGTAAAAGTAAATTATCAGCAAAACTTAAAGCATCAAAAGTGAAAGTACGTATTAGGCAGAATTTTGTAGTGTTACATTTTTATAGAATATTATATTATTCTGTCTTATCACTAACGAGTAGATGTGAGAGCATTTTAATGTTGTAGTTCATCAATGTGGAGTCAATTTTAGATTTTAGATGCTTTGTATACTACTGGGTAGATTAGTAATATAGTACTGCATCATATCATACAAGCATATCATATGTTTTTTAATGTAAAAAGTAACCATAAGTTCAACATTTCCCTCTGAAATGTAAGTTTCAACAGAGGGACTTGTACTCAAAAAGTATTTCAAAATTGCACTTAAGTACAGTACTTAGTTATTTTCCAGTAATGTTGAAAAGTGTATTTTCAATAAGCAAGACAATTACAATCAAGTCTCTCCGCTCGTCCACCTGAACCCCACCCGCAGCCTGATTGGACAAATGCTCCACCCACTGAAGTGTGAAAATCAGAATCTTTGCTTCCAGTTTTCAAACTTGGAAAACATGGTTGCTGTTCTGGAAATGTCAGATTTCTATAAAATGATCCACTGTTATCAGTTGTTATCTTCAAGGGCCTTCTGGAGGTGGTTTTAACTGCTTTATTTATGTAGGTTTAAGTGATGTAAAGTTCTCCACCTGCCAGGTGGCTTCAGTGAAATGATCTGATCATCACATCAGGTACAAGTGAACTGCAGACTCCAGCGTTAACATAAGAATTCGACGCCGGCACTCAGAAACTGATAAAACTCAACTGTATGAGACCAGATTACTATCTATGGCCTGTAATATCTCACACACACACACACACACACACACACAGAGGTCCTTTGTGTTGGTATCTAACATGCCAATCCTCACTCGTGGCGATAACGTGGGTTTTATCTGCAGGCAGGTTCCAGTTTTGTTCCATCTCAGGTTTCAGTTGAGCTCTGGAAGTTTGACCAGGAGTCACAGCATGTCCTACACACAACACAGACCAGCTTGAACAAACTAGTCTTTGTCTTGAGTCTTTTGATGGTTAAAAACTATGAGAGCGAAACACCAAAAGGTATCTCCACAAAATGTTTTTTTCATGTGTCATCCTGCTGAAACACAGTTTGTGGTTTAGTGTGTGGGAACTTGTTGCATGTTTGTATTTTGGTGCAAATTTCGAACCCATTTTTCAACATAATTGAGGACGAAGATCCTGATTAACAAAATAATCTCATTCCTCAACCTTAATTGTGCCAGTATCAGGTGGCACCAAAACTTTGAATAAAGACTGTCAGTGAAGGTTAAAATGCTTGGGCCAGTCGATAACTGACAAGATGTTACACCGAAAGGTGCATAGACGGTGAATCAGGTAGGGTGGGGTGAGTACAGTTTGTAACTTTTAGAGACTAGATCAATGATATTACATACTGAAGATTTGCGCAAACTGAAATATATATATATAGAATATTAAGTTTTTAAGAAAGTTTTAGTTTGGTTGGAGGTTTCAAGAAGATAAAATGCTCCACAGTCCAGAGATCATTTGTGACTCGGCTAGACGAAGGCGCTGACGCTGTTAGGGCTGCTGGTTCACATGTGCACAGTCGTGGCGCTTTAGGGCATTTTGGATGAACGCCTCCACCAAACGCTAAATGTTAATGTATGAGGCAGGAAACGGAGGGAACTGGAAAGAAAGCAGACTATTCATTGGCCGTCATGAAAGTTTTATGAAAGCTGCGAGTCGAGCCGACAAGCAGCTGAGTGATGTTTTCATCGGGGGAGGAAAAAAAAACCTTCTTTAAATCTTTTAACCCCGCCGAGAGATTTACGATGCATGAAGCTGGTGGTGAGAAGATGAGAGAGCGTTTCGTCAGCCAAACTCTTGAGTGTCGACTCCACCAGTTTAAGCGGTGAAATGGGAAACTTTGGCCCGAACAGGAGCTGAGTGATGTTTTCAGCAGGAGAACACTGTAGGTTATATATACACGGCTTAAAGGCTTCCTGTACAACAAAGCCACTTATATTAACAATCATGATAACTGAGGCATTAGTCTGGTGACGCCTTATATAAAGCACACAGTGATTACACAACCTCACAGTATGAGTTAGAGACATAATAGGAACATTGCATTTTACTTTTTATCCTTTGGACCAAACTGACATGTTACACCATCACTTAAAGCTGTACGTAAGCACCAAACAGCAGACAGACACGGTGAGAGAGGTTTCAGCAAGGAAAGAGCTAGAAGAGAGAGATTTTCCTCAGGAGGAGGTGGAGACCAAAAACAGAGCTAAAAGGAGTCATCAGGTGGACACAAACACGACTGCAGATGATTGTTTTGTACCTTCTGGGTGGGTAAATAAGCCCCTGTTCACTAACAACTTAATAAAGGAGATATTATGTTCTGATATAATGTTGTGTTGACAGCTCCTTCAGCAGATCCCAAAAAATCAATACTGCAGCTTTAAAAAAACATCACTCATAGTCAGTTTTGGTAATAAATCGCATATACTCAATCGTTTTGATCAAATAAATGAATTACATTTTACCCCATGAGAAAAATGATTAGTTTATTTCCTCAGTATTACTCACTAAAACAAATGTAGCTCCTTAGTGTTCATCGCATCCGTAAATACAGTTTACTAACAATTTTGTCTAAATAATAGGATTTTATAATAAGACTTCATCTTTGAAGGTTTTTAAAAAGGACAGATCCTTTTTAATTTTTTGTTACAATTTTGTTAATTCTTTACTTAGAAAGCAGGAACTCATGACGAGTCTTTTGAAATCAAAGTACCAATAAAGATGTTAGACATCCTGGATGTACGCTGTGAATACTGGAGTCAGTAATGTTTATCCCATCACACAGTAGAACATGAGGTGGTTACGTTTGAGTCAAACCCGTCTCGGCTCTGTTGATCAAAAAATCTGATCTGAATCTCAGCCATGTCTTTCACCCGCTATTTGTTCTGCAACTGCATGAATGTGAAATAGAAAAAGAATCACATTTGCTTATTTCAGCCCTGAACTGGAGGAACAGTGGTTCACATATGAGCTTCTCTGGCGTAATAATTCACTTTTGAACCTCCGCTCTCAGTCGGAGAAACTTGCAGCAGAAATGAAGCGCGCCGAGTCCTCCGAGACGTGACGGAGGTCCGTTTGCTTTACGGTTGGCAGATTAAGACTCTGACAGCTGAATCCTCATCACCGATGGCGACGGGCTGGCAGCACACACACACACACACACAGAAATAAAACTGACTTTCTCTGGCAGAACAAAACGTAACATAAATTACACTCCCTGCGATTCACCACTCGGCAGCAAATCTTGAAAAATTCATGAGGCCAGAAACAAACTCAGCCTCTCTTGATTTGTTCTCTCCTCCCATCTCTAATTTCCATCTTTCTCTTCTTGTCTCTGCTGCTGTAAAGAAGTCTTACCTTACCTCACCCTCCTCCTTCCATTCTTATTCACTTTTTTACCCCTCTCTCTCTATACTAAATTAAGTGCACCCACTAACCCTCCGAGCTGCCAAGATTGCATTTTATCACTGCGCTTCAGATTCAAGGTTCATTCATTCGTCATTCTACAACACATTTTGCAAAACGAAAAGAAAGTTGTAGCTTCATGCTGCACAAACATAAACCATATATACAGATAATTACATTTAAAATAAACAGGATCAAATACAAATAAAAATCGAACAGTATATACTGTCAGTATGTCAACACAGATCCTAAACTCTAAAACAACAAAACACGATTATTGAGGCCAAAACTCCACTGAACAAAATATATTTACAGTACTAATGATTGGACAGCAAAAGTAAAATAACAAGTAATGTAACTAATTACTTTTGCTGTCCAATAATAAGTTAATAAGTTATATTATTTTGAGTAATTATGATTAATGTGTTGATGAATTTACATTACTTGTTACTTTTGTTTGAACCCAGATACAGTGCATATATGGAAGTATGTTAATATGCTTTAAACTTTACTTGACTTTAAATAAAATACATCTATTTACAATAGGTGATAAAAGCTAAGTTGCTTTCATCGGATTCTTCCGGTACGTTTCTTGTGTTTGCTGCCCTGTTGCGTTATTCATGTGTTCAGGATGGACGTGTGTGTGTTTATTTGTGAATGTGTGTGTTTGTGCGTCGTCACCCAGTCTCACTGTTCCCGTATTTGTTTGTGTTTTCAGTTCCTCTTCCTGTCAGAGGTATTACAGTGGAGAGCCCAGACCACTCCAGACCACGTCCTGTACACACTGCTCAACTCCAGGGTGAGGCTTCACCCCACACACACACACACACACACACAATATATAAGTTAGTTTCTAACCCATGTTTATCTCACTATAATATGAGTTATAAGACAAACAAAGAAATGCCATATCCCTTTCCTTGTGTTACAACATTTGATTTATATTAATGCGTCTTTTTGTTTTTCTTATAAAGTGTGTGCACATAACAGAACACTCGAGACTGAGAAGGATTTATGGCACATTGTCCATTTGTTTGTTTGTTTGTATGTTGTGCAGCATCGCAGGTATGAAGAAGGATTGGCTTGTTATTATGATGCAGTTTGTACATGAGATTGGCTCTGGATGACGGTTATGTTAGTTTGCATAATGGCAATATGATCCGCAGGTTTGTTTACAGCTGTTCAGCACCAAGATGCTGCAACGGAAAATATGACATGACATCTGCTGATACACACCGTTGATTGAATGTGTCAATCATCTTTCTGTGTGTGTGTGTGTGTGTGTGTGTGTGTGTGTGTGTGTGTGTGTGTGACCTCCAGGGTACGATAGCCAGCTCTCTGACTTGCGTTCAGCTGCATAAGAGGGCAGAGAAGATCGCCGGCATGTTGGCTGAACGGGGCCACCTACAGGACGGAGACCACGTGGCACTGGTCTACCCTCCAGGTAAAACACTGAGTGCAGATCAGTAAGATGTCCTGATGTTTTTCATGTTGATATCAGTTTCAGTATATCTCTGTAGTGACGCTACAAACTGTACGTACTTTCAAAAGTTTCAAAATAAAAGCTGATTCTACTCAGCAAACATTGCTAGTGAAATGTTCACAGTGCAGTAAACAGCTTTGGAAACTGCTCTGATCCCATATTATAAGTGGCCAAAAGTATGTGGACACACACTCCTGGTCTGTTTTTCATGTTTTGGGCCTCTCAGTTCTAATGAAAAATAATTTGAATGCTACAGTTTCTTCCAACTTTGTGGCAACAATTTGGGGAAGTTTTTTTTTTTTCATCATGACAATGCTGCCCTAAAAGAAACAGTACAGAAACAGTATTATCAAGTATATGGGATTTGAGCTAAATTGACTAAAACGTGCCAGAACTTTATAATGATCCTTTAACTTGGTCGCTGACGTATAAACAAGGACAAAGTCTAGATGTTTTTAAATGAGGAAGGACAAAGACCTGCAGAACAGCTCAGTCAGATCGAAGAGAGCGCCGCAGGGAAAATTAAGGGAAAGAATTGTAATTTCCCTCAGAGCCTCAGAGCCTCGGGTCCATGGCGGCGGGCGGACGCAGCCGTGCGGGACGAGTTCCCCGACACGAGGAGATTGTCTTAAAGCAGCATTCAATTTATCGCCTCCAGAGGCCGTCGCTCAATACTTAACCTCCTCAACTCTGTGAGTGTGTATGTGAACGCTTCTTTTTTTTTATCCCTCCTTTCCTTTCTCCTTCTGCATTTCCTCTCCTTCACCTTCTCCTTCTCTCTTCCTCTCATCTCTCCTCATTTCCCTCCCTTATCTCCCCTCCTCCTTTCCCTTTATTGTGCCTCTCTGTCTCTCCCTTTTTCTCCCTTTTCCTCCCTCCTCTCTCTCGCTACATCCCTCTTCCGCCGTCATTTGCCTCTTTTTCTCCTCTACTCCCTCTCCCCCATCTCACTTTACTTTTCCTCTTCCTCCATTCTCATCTTCTTCATTCTCTCCCTGCTGTCTCTCCCCTAACCTTCTGTTTTCTTCTTCTTCCCCTTCCTTGTACCTCCATCACTTCTCATCCCCTCCCTTCTCCTCCCACTTCCCCCCCTCACACCCTTCCTCTACCCTTCCTGTCTCCATCCATATCTACCTCTTCTTCCTCATCCTCCCTCCCTCCTCTTCCTCTCCCCCTCCTCCCCCCTCCTGTAGGTATCGACCTCATCGTAGCGTTTTACGGATGCCTTTACGCCGGTTGCGTGCCGATCACGGTGCGACCGCCTCACCCGCAGAACATCGCCACCACGCTGCCCACCGTCAAGATGATCGTGGAGGTAAAAACACTTTGATGCCACAATCTGCTTTGTTATTTATTATTATTTGTTTATTTGTTTATTATTATTATTATTTCCAAAGTCGTCTCATGTTGCACATTAATACAGTTATCAGAAAAATGGCTTTAGGTTCAAATATCCGGAAACCGAAATCTTAAGCCTAAGAAACGCAAAATTCACAGCAGAGAAAACCAAAAGTAAGTTTAATACTCATTAAACAAACTGAATGGGAACGCCATTGGAATACATGGTCAGTTTATTCAAACAAAGTCCTTCATCGAGGCAACACTCATGTGTATAACTGTAGGTGGCATCTACTACTTTTCTCTGTAAATTTAAGATACGTTTGGGTCTTAAATGATGGATATTTGGGAAACTATAACCTGACTTTCACCTTCCAGTATCCCAAAGCTTAAAAGGGTCCAGCTGTTTCTTTTACAAATCAGCCATGAAATCACAATACAAATAAAAAAAAATTGTGAAAACCAAAGAAAGATGGAGTGAAGGGGCAAAGGGTTCGACGGCTTGCAGAAACCGGGAAACTAGCCAGCAGTCTGGAAACATAAGTGAATGAATGAAATGTGCGTTCAGAGTAACAACGAGCGTCGCGCTGGCAGGAGGTTCAGAGCTGCAAGTTACTGCGCTGTAAATCTCACCGGCGTGTGTGCCATGCAGTGGTTCTTTCGGTGGTCGCTGCTGATGCATTTTTCTTCAGATTGAAGTTGTGTATCGTGCAGGTGAGCCGCTCGGTGTGTGTGATGACCACGCAGCTCATCTGTAAACTGCTGAGGTCGAAGGAAGCCTCGGCGGCCGTGGACGTCCGGACCTGGCCCCCTGTCCTGGACACAGGTACACACACACACACACACACACACACACACACACACACTCTGTCAGTCTCTTACTAACTAAATATTTCTGTGCTGTTTCTATAAAGTTTTCAGTCAGAGAGCAGCACGTGCAGCTCATGTTGTTTTAATAGAAAGGTGATCTGGGGGAAGAACAGGGCAGAAAATAGAGGCAAACATTGAAAAAAATAATAAGAAAAAGTTTCAGTGACAGTAGTTTTTTCTGTAGTCCTGAATGGATGGACCTGTCTGTGAACTGCACGTGTTCTGTATATAAAAGCTGCACCGGCTGATTTTAATTTCAGACGATTTGCCAAAGAAGAAACCTCCTCTGCTGTATAAACCGTCCAACCCCGACACACTGGCCTACCTGGACTTCAGCGTCTCCACCACCGGCATGCTCGCTGGAGTCAAGGTAAACACACACACACACACACACACACACACACACACACACACACATCGAGCTGAGTACATGTGTCTGGACCTCAAACGTCTTGCTGTAGTATCTACCGGTCCAGTTTTTACACAACCTTTTTAGCACATTTTCTTTTAGACACATCAGCTGTTGGACGGTGGAGACGGGAAAGATTCACGTGTTCATGACTTGCGAGTGTTCACGTCACCGGACAAGTCGAGACAGTTGTGTGGAACCATATTCCTTAAGTTTCCTTGAACGACATGAGGCGTCCACGTTTCTTGGGTCTTCAGCCTCACTTCTGCATCCTCATCCATTCAGTATTAATTATATTTATAAATCACACTGATTGGATAGATAAGGGCTCCACATTGTCAGTAACATCATATCTACTCCATTTATGTTGGAATTGAATTAAGACTGATCTGCTTGATTAACACTGATTAAAGGTCAAAATTTCAAAGCTAAAACACTGTAAATATGGTCTGCATCATCATCATCATGAGCGCTGACATGTTTCTGTGTATATTAAGACGCTGTATTCAGCTGATCTGATCCACTCTGCACTGGAGACTCGTGGAGATAGATGGAGGTGACATTTTAAAGATTAAAGCGCCTATTGATTCCCGCTGCAGAAAAACAAACCTGCATCCTGTACTCATTGTTTCTCTGCCACTGTTCATCTGGTGTACGTGTGTGTGTGTGTGTGTGTGTGTGTGTGTGTGAATCCACTGAAGCCGACCTCTATTAAACGAGGCCTTTTCTTGTTTCTTGTCTATCCGTGTTCTCCTTCTGTTTTCTCGACTCTCTGCTGTAAATAGAGAAGATTCATCTGTTTCCAATAAAAAGAAACAACAGCAGAATAAAACATTATTTTGTGTTTTAAAGGTATAATTGAAATGTTTTGTTAGGAATAGGAAGGGGCATACCAACACTCTAAATGCAAATATAAAACCTCAGTTGATGAAATAATGAAGCCCAGACAGCTGTGTTTCCTACATTTAACAGAAAGTATCTTGAAATGAGAACACTTAGTTTCTTCTATTAGTTGCACCCAGATTTATAAGAGTAAAGCAGATCAGGGTCTCTCTGTGGCGTGTTAATATTAATCTCAGTCAGGACTTTTTTTTTATCAGTTATTATTCTCACCTTTAGCGGCCTGAGATAACAGTTTGCATTAGTGAAGATTGAAGATAACTGTAGGTGAAATCTAGGCCGTACATTTCAGCTAATGTCAAAATATTAATTTCTCTATTATACAGAAAGGAAATATTCATTTGTCTCTTCTCAGGGTAAATGGGTTGTGACCCTTGACTTTGCTCGCTCTGTATGTTGGAGAGAGATTTGTTTGCTGCCACTGTAAATCATTCAGAATGAGACCGTTGGGTAAATCCCTGAAATGTGAACAAAATTAGTACAAGTTCAGTTTTTTATGTCAAATATGGTATCCAAACACAAAGGTGATGCATGATGGTGACTTTACACTGCACCAGAAAGAAAGGGCAGGCTCCCCTGAGTCATATCATGTATGTAACACTTGTTGAGAATCAGCTCAGAATTGGTAAAGAGCCTCGATAGGATAAGCGTTTGTGGCTTGTGGATACTTTTAAAGGGTTACTGTCAGGAGTTCAGCCTGAGAAACCTCACTTCTTACCCTGATCCACTGTATCTGCGTTAATCAGACAGCTGCGAAAGGATCTTTCATTGCTGGTCTTTGTATCACACTCTTTTTGCGGATGACACCAAATATTTCTTCACACCTTCAGCGACTGTTGCGGCGTCATTTTGCATCTCGATTAAAAAAAAACAGCAACAACAAAAGCCTCATTGATGAATGTTTTGAGAAACACACACTAATCAGCAAAAAGGAAAAAAGCAGGGCAGGAGGAAACAATGCCAGCATATTTTCTCATGTGCCGCTAAATTGCCCGTCCATTATGTTTAATCACCGTTCTTAATGAGCAAATCAGTCAGTGCTGAGTATCAACGCCGCGGCGGGCAGCGCTGCAGCCAGAACACAATGAGGAAAAACAAGGCTGTCAATTCATCCGGTCACTGCTGCACCCGCACGCCCCTCACATCCCACGCTTTGTTATGCTAATCAATGCACTGTTGACATATTTCTAGTTAATTAATCGTTTTAAGCTCCACAAAGGCGGGAGGTCATGAGTTCAACCTTTCGATTTCCTCACAGAAAATGAGAATATGCCCACTTGTTTCTTATGACTGTTTGTTGACACCAGTAACCTGAAATCATTGTTTGTTTCTAGAAGTCGCAGTGCAGAAAAATGGATCTACTGCATGACATTTTCCATTTTCTTTACGAAAATATAGATTTCCAGGTGTATAAATGTATCTTTACCGAGCGCCATGTGTCCGTCTGCTGTTTCAGATGTCTCACACAGCCACCAGTGCCTTCTGCCGCTCCATCAAGCTGCAGTGCGAGCTTTACCCGTCCAGAGAGGTCGCCATCTGCCTGGACCCGTACTGCGGCCTGGGCTTCGTCCTCTGGTGCCTTTGCAGGTCAGACAAACAAACAGCGCACTCACACGGGAGGTCGGCAAACCCAAATGAAAAAGTACTGTTAAATGTGTGTGAAAATATCCACTCGTGTGGTTTGTCTCTGCAGTGTGTACTCAGGTCACCAGTCCATCCTGATCCCTCCGTCCGAGCTGGAGGTGAACCCGGCTCTCTGGCTGTCGGCCGTCAGTCAGTACAAAGTCCGAGACACCTTCTGCTCCTACAGCGTCATGGAGCTCTGCACCAAAGGCCTCGGCCTGCAGACCGACTCGCTGAAGGTAAAGGGGGGCGCTCTGTCTCCAGGAGAACTTGTATTGTACGCTTCACATTTTCTGAATCTAAACCAGTGAGGCTTAAAAACACTTAAAACAGGAATGGATGCCAGACACTGAATATTCCCAAACACAGACTTCTCACCCCGCGTCCCTCTTGTCCCTTCAGTCTCGAGGGCTGGACTTGTCTCGGGTGAGGACCTGCGTGGTTGTAGCGGAGGAGCGTCCCAGGACGGCCCTGACACAGTCCTTCTCCAAACTCTTCAAGGACCTGGGACTCCACCCTCGAGCCGTCAGCACCTCCTTCGGCTGCAGGGTCAACCTGGCCATCTGCCTGCAGGTCAGTCCCACTCTCCCCTCTTTGTTCCTTTGTGTCTCCGCTGCAGAGGACTCGTCTCGGTGTGACACTGTGGCTGGATTCAGTACTAAAGTAGCTTTATGACAAAGGACACGTTTTTTTTTTTGTTCGTATTGCTGAAGCTGAGCTCTTTGTAAGATTGTATTTTGTATTAGTCTCAAAGGTAAATTATAGAGAAAAGCATATTACTGCCGTCACACTTGGGTAAAGACAACAGAAACTCAACTGAAGATCAGCTGGTTTCATTTTGTTGTCGATTACATTGTTTAGTCTACAGGTACAGGACGTAGTTTGCTCTCTTATCCGGAGTCGGATGAAACGATGGACATCAGCCTCTCTATGTCCATGGTGTGTTAAGACTTGCTTAGTGAAGACAAAGACTGGAGGCGGGGGAAACTCCACGCTGATGAAGTATCTGAGAGGTTCGGCTCTTGTTACTGAAACCCTTTGCTGATTATTGGATGCATTGTTAAACAGCTTCCTAGATAACAAGATAGAAAATGTAAATAGAGTTATTGGAAGGTGTCCGTTCTCTGTTTTGATGGAGGCTAACAGTTTCCTCCTGCCTCCTGCTTATTTTGGAAATGTTTGACGTAATTTTCCTTAAGGTCAGGCAGGTAAACACAGTAACATCATATGCAGAGGACTGCGTGGACTCTCCTAAGGTCCGCAGATACAACCCTAAATGGGTTTTTGTACCCTCCAGTTTAGGGTTTGCAGCTTGTTTTGGTTGCATTTCTTTGTACTGCATTGGAAGTCTTCAGCGTTGTTAACCAGTTGAATGATTTTCATCACTCCTGGGCAGTTGAAACCTGTTCATTCATGGCTCTGAAGTGTTAAAAAAATACACGGACGTCAATGGGAGAATGACCGAAATGCGATTTTTTCAGATATGGGGTGTTAAGACAGCAACAGTGATGTGTTTGTGAGTAACTCGATTACAGGTTCCAGAGAGAGAACAGCCTCAGTAGTCGGGGAAAAAAACATCCAAATCAAAGCCACAGTCATTCTCTTCGTCTTTCATCCAACAAACCGGGTTTTGAGACATTCAGCTCTCTCTCTGTATGTCTCTCGGGTTCAGCGTCATCCTTCCATTTCAAGCTGATCACTGCTCTTACATCTCAGCTATGATTTGCAGCCTTAAGTGGATCAAATCCGGTTATTCCCCCAAGTTCATGTGGAAATGTCACAACGTTTTCTTTGCTGTTCTTGAAACCCAGAGAAAAGGAAGAGAAAAGGATCTCTTCTGATCTGCTCTAGATAATTCAGTTGAAAGTATTTTCCAGCTTTCTATTAAATTAAAACATTGCTGACCATTTTATAGATATTAACGGTAAGATACGATGATAATTCAAGCTTCTAGGACAAATTTTTGAATATTATGGGTTTTTAACATAATTTAGCCTATTAATCAGCAGCCGAAGTCGTCGTACAGATCAGTGATTTCTAACTGCATGGCTCATAACTTGAATTTACAGAGTCGTTATACAGGAATATTACAGCGAAACCACTAATATTACACAGTATCTTGACTGAATACTCTGTGACCTAAATTAACTATTTCTAGCTGCTTTAAATGACTAAACTAACATTTGGCTGAACATTTTTTTTCAGTCCTGACTGCTTGTTTTGTTTCTTTGAGTTTTCCATTTTGACATTTTTCTTCCTTCCCTCCTCCCTCCTTGTTTTAATCATAACCCGGCCTGCATATCTCATACTTGGTTTTGTCTCCGCCCTCCCTCCTCCTCCTCCTCCTCCTCCTCCTCCTCCGCCCCTCTTCGCTGCTGTAGCCTCACAGGCTGGGAAAGCTTGCCGACCAGGTAGGGAACCACCATCAATCCCCCCCAACCACCAGCACCTACCACCCCACTGCTTGTCAGCACATCACTCATCAGCTGGCTTTAGATCAGAGTCTTTCAGGATTACTGTACCGAGAATCTAGATTTTGAGTTTCCAATATTCAACCTTTAGGGTTAAAGGTCACACCAGCAATTATGACGAAATCATGAAAAAATTGACCAAAAATCTGTGAATTTCAAAGGAATTGCTGCACTGTGTGGATTTGTTTGACATACAAATCTGCACCGTTCACTAATTGCAAACCATCTTAAAGGAGAACTCCACCAATTTTTCACATTAAAGCTTGTTTGCAGGTGTTGGAGAGTACAACTGCTAATGTGAAAAACTTGCATAAAGCCTTTAAATCCGCTAAATTGCCTCAACTGGTGTCACCTGACATCACGTGATGGTAGATGAGTGGAGCGCTCTTTTAACAGTGGTACAAAGGTGTGCAAAAGACCACCATGTTGGCTGTGTTGTACCATCTGATCCTGCGTAACCCGGAGAATAAACGGATTCATAACAGGTTTACTGCCACTTTCTGGTGTGACCGGGCGCTCACGACAGCTTCAAACAGAGTCACGACAAACCAGAAGAACAGGTGTTAAAACATTTCAGAAAGTCCAAACACAAAACGGTCGTTTCAAAGTCGCGGTGGTCGTAGTCTACCTCACGGAGACGATGCTATCCGCCATTTTGTGCTCTGGGTGTGTGGGCTTCCGACTCCCAGCATGCTCGCTGTGTGTCCAGCGGTGGGCTCTGTGCACAGTTTCCCTTTTTTTTCCTTCTTATATCTTGAATCAGCTCTGAGAGAGAAAAGGCGGATGGAGGGATGGTGGAGGAAGAAGAGAGAGGTCGGAACAGGAGCTTTACCTCTTTCTTTTTCTCTGTCTTTGATTTTTCTTCGAAGTTTTCACTCTCACTCACAATCAGGAGCACAGCAGTCGACACCCGACGCTGCAACAGTTTGATAGATTTTACACGTGTATATATTTCTGCGGGCGTTGTTTTTATGAACTAGGATTTAATCACTCAACTACGTCATCATCACACCTTTCTTTCATCTTTCTTTTTCCCTTTGCTTGGTATCACTTTCCCTCCGTCTTCTTCCCCCTAAAAGACTCTAAGTTTGCACGTTGATCAAGTAGAATCTGATTTTAGAAAGCTTTTCTTTGTTTTTATTCTAATCTGAGTTCTGTTTTGCTGGTTTTCCCCTCTAAAATCATTCCACTGCTGTCGCTCCCACATTGTTCTCCCCACCATTTTGTAAATGTTGTCGAGTTTTCCCCCCCGTCTTTGCTCTCAAACCCAAAGCTTTTCCGTCTGCCGTGAAGGGAAAGCTTGTCTCTGTGAGCACTAATGCACGAGCAGCAGCATCCACTGCGCCCTGGTAGGAGTAGAGGTAGCAGTAGTAGTAGTGGTAGTAGTAGAAGAAGCTTTTGTCGTGCAGTTGTACAGTGGTGGTATTGGTATAAAAGGACATTGTGTGACGCTGCAGTGTTAACTGTTGTTGTTGGTGTTCCTCAGGGCACCTCAGGACCCGACCCCACGACTGTGTTCGTCGATATGAGAGCGCTACGGCATGACAGGTGAGTTAAACTGAATACATTGATTGTTTTGTAACTGTAATGTAAGAAGATGATTTTCCAGATGGAATAAGTCAAAACGAAGAAAAATCACATGTCGATGGTGTAGAAGATCCCAACTCATAACATACAACACTCGCTGGAAATGTCAAACATTATCTTTACTTCCATTATTCAGCTCGCTGAGGGAAGGAGAAGCGAAAAACAACCAGATGGGATTGGTAAAATAAAATTAAAAATGTATTTGCGAGGAACTTAGATAAGTTGTCGAACACAGAAACAAGATGCAAACTACAAAGGAAAATGAATTTATGTTACAAATAAGTTTAGGAAAAAAGAGAAAGTTGAGAGTTTTGTTAGTTTTATTGACTTTAAAGCAGTTTTTCAGATAAAATTCCTTTAAAAATAAGCTTTTTATTATTATTTGGAATTTTTATTCTCCACATGTGGTGAATTACATGCTTGCCTGAAATTGTTTATTTTGCCGTTCAGTCATTTAGAAATAATTAATTGGAAGTGTACCAATTGAACGACGTCTCCGTTTTCCCTATAATTATTACAAAATGATCGTCCTGTGAGTTCACAGTTATATACAAGTTCATTTCTAGGAAATTATAGGAAAATTCAGAACCTGTGAAATTAAGTGTCACCAATAAGGAAATAATATGGATTTCTGTTTTATGCAAAGAAATTAAATTGTGTGTCTAACGTAAAACACAAAACTGCTTCCAGTTAATATTTAAACTGTTTTTGGTTTGCATAAAAGTTTTCTCATGGCTGGGAAAGCTCAACAATAACATCCTCTTGTATTTCCTCATGAAATTTCATCCCACAGCGATGTTTTCCATCCTCTCACCCTCAGACATGGAATATATAAATATGTTGCGCCCACAACATTTTGTGTTCGGCCCTGTGGGATCTCGGTCCTGCTGCAACCTCTTCAGAGAATGTGGTGAAGTTTGTGAATGTGAAGCAGCGGGATGTTTGCGAATGAGAGCGTGCAGCTCGGCAAACACTCCAGCATAAATAAAGCGCTCGGTGAAGATCTTTATTCTACTGCACGAGCCGTTCTGCAGCTAAGAACCGTCGCTCCTGGCTGAGAGTAAAAAAGTTTGAATATAATGAGAAGCAGAAAGTTTCTTCAAGACAATAAGACGATTTCAGGCATGTCAGCTTGAGGCCCCGGCTGTCACCCTCACAGCCTCTCCACTCCCCTTTAAAACTCTTCCAGTCTGAGAAAGATGCACTTAAAACCCATCAAACCAAGCCTGAGTCACATTTCATGCTGGGTGAGGCCATAAATAGCAGCTCGGGAGTCTCCAGAATGTATTTTCCCAGAGTTTGGGCTTCCGGAGGAGAAGTCTGACTTTATGAACCAGCCGGAGGTTTGAAAATCGCCGCGAGGGCTCAACATTACTGTCAGATTTCATGTCTTAAGTAGGTGAAACGCTGTCAGTTTCCAGGCATAACAGACGGACAACAACTCCGGGAGGACAAGCCAGACTTACATTTATTCAAATATTTCCTGACAAGGTGGACCGGCGGGATTAAAGGAACAATACCGAGACCACTTCGGCTCAGACAGACACCATCTCACAGCTGAAGCTGTAAAATGTGAAGTTACCAGCCCCAAAAGTTTCCCCGAGTTTCCTGTCCTCTCTGATCCAGCAGATCATTAAGGCCTTCAGCCTGCGACCGCTCTGCTGTCATTTCCTCCAGCGAGGTCACAGCACTGAAGCAGCGAGGCTGTTCAGTCCTGCTGGGAATAAATAGAACTGCCAGTGTGCATGATTACATGTAATCACTGCTGATTTAAGCAGGTCTGTTTCCACCAGAGACGCTCCGTGCTTCTTGTTTATAATCTTCTGTCGGTTTCCTTTCGAGGATCAATATATTTTTTTATTTTATTTTTAGTTGCGAGGACAAAAGTATAATTACTGTTTTTCGCCCGACATCCTTTGATATTTCCAGAGATTTCTTTCAACGTGCTGTTTACACACGGTGATCACCATGCAAATCAAATCCTCATCCTCCTTTATTCCAAGAGGAGAAAGTACAATTATTAGGTTAATTATCACATATAACATTTGTCAATTCATGTCCTTTTTACACCACAGAATTCAAAATACAAAATTAAATAGAAAACAATAAATACGCATTTTGTAAAGTTGTAAAACAAATAACTTTTTAATATTAGAAAAATCATTTTTCATTGAATCTGTGTTTAATGTTGTTGAATTAAAGACGGATCCCGTTATTTCCTTTTCTAACGCTGCAGTTGTTGGTTTTGCTCTCCAGGGTGAGACTAGTGGAGAGGGGGTCACCACACAGCCTCCCACTGATGGAGTCTGGGAAGGTGAGGTGTTTTATTTCTGCAGTTTAAAGGTTTAAATGATTTAAATTGCTGGCGCTGATGTTTCGTCTCTGGTCTCTGAACAGATCCTGCCGGGCGTCCGAATCATCATCGCCAACCCAGAGACCAAGGGACCAATGGGAGAGTCGCATCTGGGCGAGGTTTGTCTGCGTTTCAACTACAAACTAACAGGCTGTAGGAGGGTTTCAGTCCTTATCATCACTGACGTTCGTTTAGAAGAACATTTTGTACTGTTGAACTGCTGAAATCACTTATTCAATCATTCCTAGAAGCACAAATTTGTTTTTTAATAGTTAGAAAAAAATATACATACATTTATAAGCAAACACCATACAACTGTTATAAAATACTTTATATTACTCCTTAAATAAATACACAACTTTTTTGCTTTATCATTATGAAGTACATGTTTCTGTGAACACCATGATGCTCCTTAATCCTTGTCTGAGTGCTGATCCGCAGCCGCAGCTCATCCATTTTCCTCGCCTTTGTTTACGGCCTCGACGCCGCCTGCGAGCACTTCCGGGCGGCAGCCTCCATTGATCGCAGATAAAGTTGTCAGAATTGCGTGATCCGATGTCCAAAAGTGGTACAAACATTAAAACCACTTGGAAACGCTCGGGGGGGGTAACGGGGAAAAGGTGTCTGTTGGATTAAGCAATTAACAACATTTTAAACGATAACTCTAATCATCCGTTAATCATTCCAAGTAGTTTATAACATTTGTAGACAGTTTGGGGTCTGGTGACTTGATTGTCAATATAATTGATTAGATACGTCCAGTATTGGAGCAGTGCTGCAGCGGCGAACACATTCCTGCTGCATGTTGGGTAACGGGTGGATGTCCTGTGTTTGCAGATCTGGGTGCACAGCGGCCACAACGCCAGCGGTTACTTCACCGTCTACGGAGACGAGGCGCTGCAGTCGGACCACTTCAACTCCAGACTCAGCTTCGGAGACACGCAGACCGTCTGGGCTCGAACCGGGTACCTGGGCTTCCTCCGCAGGACCGAACTGACCGACGCCAGCGGAGGTGAGGACGCGGCGTTCGTTGAATGCTGCCGATGTGTGATTGACGGGGCTGACGCTGACCTTTAAGGTTCTCGTGCAGCAGAGAGGAGGACGGGATTAAACAGATCCAGGGCTGATTTAAAGTGCCAACCTGAGGGAATCCATTAGTCTGATTGTTGCTGCAGAGTTACGTGCTGATCTAAATACTGTTTGAGAGGCTGTTTCTCTCTGATGAGCACAAACCTGACTCTGTTATGTTATTTGTTTATATTTTTGGTAGTAAAATAGTCACATTAAGACCAAAAATATTATTATAAAATTTCAAAAATCTGCATGAAATATATATATATGTCCTATTTTGATTATTTAACTTGTCCAACTCAGCCAAGTGTGAAAAAAGATGCAATAATTTGGCTTTTTTTTTATTTTTAAAACACAAAGACAAAACTCATCTCTAGATGCACTGAGAGGATAAATTCAGATTTTCAGATTCAAAAATCGACATGAATTAGGACCTCGAGGGACTGAACCGGTGGTTGGTTTATCTTGTGTGAGGAAGACTTTAGATTTGGAGTTAGATGTCAAGTTCAAAGTCTTAACTATTCAATATTCAGCTGACTAGCATTATATTTTATATGTTTTTGTTTATTTTGCACACATAAAACATTTCAAATACAGTTTATTTTCCAATACTTTCCATTGGCAGTGAAATTTTCCCCAGACAAATGAAATATTTAACAGCTTCTGAAGTTTTGGAAACAAAAATCCTCCTGAATCAGGGGAAATAAAACTCCTGTCAGAGTAGATTTGTTGTGAAGTTACCATCAGAAACTAAGTTTGTGTGTGTTTGTGCTTGTGTGCGTAGAGCGCCACGACGCCCTGTATGTGGTCGGTGCTCTGGAGGAAGCCATGGAGCTGAGAGGGATGCGTTACCACCCCATCGACATCGAAACCTCCGTCATCCGGACGCACAAGAGCATCACAGAGTGGTGAGAAGTTAACAAAATTCTTAAAACTAAAACTAACCATGTGGTTTATGGACACAGTTCAGGGGCCAAAAACTTACAGAAAGCCGCTCATTTTCAATTCTGAATTTTTACCTTTCATATGTCCACACTTTCTTCTTCTTGTGCGGCTGCAGCGCGGTGTTCACGTGGACCAACCTGCTGGTGGTGGTGGTGGAGCTGGACGGCTCGGAGCAGGAGGCCCTGGACCTGGTCCCCCTGGTCACCAACGTGGTGCTGGAGGAGCACTACCTGATCGTGGGCGTGGTGGTGGTGGTCGACATCGGCGTCATCCCCATCAACTCCCGCGGCGAGAAGCAGCGCATGCACCTGCGCGACGGCTTCCTGGCCGACCAGTTGGACCCCATCTACGTGGCCTACAACATGTAGCGCCCCCCGGTGGCCGACGCGGGGGCGGGCGTCGGATTATTAAGGAGGAGAAGCTCCTCTGCTCCTGAGACTGAAAAAATAAACCCAGAGCAAGAGGCTGAGTTTGTGGCACGAGGGGAGAAGGTAGTCGGCTTTATTTTTTTGTTTTGCCCCGAATTTCGTCTCCCAGGCGGCGCACTGCTGCCGACGAGCTCCCAAAATCAAGCGGTTGTATTTAGGTTATTAGCGTTCAAGCTGAAGAGGCGACATTTGTACTCAGCCTGAGAGGAAGTGCGGCCGCCCCCATCCAGTGCAAGAAAGTCGCCCATTTGTGCCGATCGTTTACCCGAAAAAGTTGCAATCACGCAGCCCGGAGGTGGAGGAGGACAATCGTTAACGTAGCAAAGATTCGGCCGTTTAAATGGCGTGTGGCTCACTATGTTTTAAGTATTTGCTGAAGTCGCTTGTTGTTTTTGTTTTTTTAACATGTCCTCGAAAAAAGTTTAGGCTATTTTTTGAAAAAGGATATTTACACAAAAACAAAACAAACTGTGGCAAAAATGATATTTTCCGTTTTTACGATATCAAACCATTACAAAGAGCGAGATATGTTTTGATACGAGGGGGGGTCCGAGGGGAGGGGGGGTCGCAGCTGTCCTTCAATTTTACGATGAGGTACGAAACGTTTGTTTCCTGTTCGCTTGTCTTTGGTTTTTCTAAGCGTTAGTGTTACATTTTGTTTATTTTTTACTCAACATTATTTTCTGAATCGTCCGTCCCATCTCAGCGGGAAATCAGTGTGCTAATTTTCATAAACTTCACAGCTGCAGCCTTTAACTCCGTTTATTTTTCCGTACAAACACGCTTCGACTGAAGCAAAACGACACAAATTCATATCATGTAAGTATGTACAAAAAGAAACTGATTTAATTTATTTTGTTTCTCTTTTAGAAGTATATGACGAGACGTTCAAGAATGTTTTGCTCTTGAATATTTGCTAATATAAAAAAACAAACAAAAGCGCATTGTATTATCTTGAGTGAAACACTCACATCAAGCTATTATGGAAAATAGAAATATATGATTATAGATTATATTAAAAGACGAGTGAAGGATTCACACCAGACAGAAGCAGTTCGACACACGATGCTTTTTACCTGCATGTTGGTCTGAAAATGGAAAATTATGAGTGAAGCTTTGGGGAGTTTTTATTCCAGTTTCCGTACGAAGAGTTCTGAACCAGAACGTCCATTTTATTAGATGAAGTCTGAAGTTTTAACATGTTTCCTCCAAACAGCAGGTCTCATTGGGAAAATTAGTCATTTGTGCCCTCGAATTACAAATCATGAAGGTTTTTATAGTGAAACAGTTTTCATTCTGTGTAAAGTTTTAAGTGTTGTCTTCTCCAAAATAATCTATTTTCATTCATATTCGTTACTGTGCAGCTTCATTATTTAACTCATTTGGCTCAGCTAAGTGTGGAAAAAGACTAAATTCAGCTCCAGATACACTTAAAGGATGAAGTCTGATTTTATATTTAAATTCTGATTTTATATTTATCATTTATATTAACACAAAACATGCGATATGTGTGTTGAGTTATGGGGTCACTGTAATAATTTGTACACTGTAAGAAATGGGGGACAAACTGTCCTGGTAGTAGTTTATGTGTTTATTTCTGGTATTTTGTCCCCGATCTCTAACACGGAGTGGTGTTCTGGACATGAGGAATGATTACAGCGACCGATAACTGCTTCATACATACAGGACGCATCTGAGTGTTGTTCAGATAGACCTTAAAAAATCCAAACTTACACTTTAAGGGCACCAAAACATCAATAACAACTCAGCCAAGCATTAAAAGAATTTGTCCATTTTTTAAATATCTGTTTTTTTTTAATTAAAACTAAGTGGATGTCACAAACAATAGAAATCCTCTCTGCACTACAGTGTCATTCAGCTGCGTGCAGGTTAAATGCAGGTATAATGGGAAACAACTAACGGTAATTTGAGGAAATTCCTAAAAAAGTCTTCCTTAACAGTTAACTGAGCTCAGTGGCCAGACGTAAGTGAAACTCTTTGCTGTGTGGGAACGTTAAGGTGATCCTGGACCTTTGCTGACCTCTAGTGGTGACCAGGAGGAATTAGAGCGACATATTCCTTTCAAAGGTTTGTTGTAACTGGAGTTGGTGTCGCAGTTTTTTGGATCAGAACTCTTCATATATCACGTTTATCAGGGAACAAACAGGTTTTCTGATCTTTAAAATGTAACAAATAGGAATCTCTCATGTTTTAATTTCTTCTTCCTGGAATGAAACTCCTCCGTCCAAACAGACCAACAGCAGTTCTGGATTATTTTTCTTTTAACACCTCCGGCTGGGAAAAAATAAAAAGGAGGTGAATCCTCATCAACACCTTGCCGCTACGATTGTAAATATCAGAGTCAGAGGTCCTTCATATTTTTACATGGACAGATCAATCAGGGCTCATACAGCGATGTCACGGCGGGCGTGAAGACTGAAGCAGGAGGCCAGACTCAGTACAGAGCTGTGCGGAGGTCAAAGGTCGCAGGTTCCAGGTCGAAGAATGTTCTAGTTTCAACACACGAAGAAAAAAAAAAAGCACTTTCTTCACCGTTTGTTTCTCTTTCTTTTATCAGCAAAATGTATGTCCCCCAGTATGTTTTTTTTTTTTTTTAAAGGTTTTAAAAATGTCTTATTTGAGTTGACATAAAGTCTTTGAATTAAATAAATATTTCAAACATTTTGACAATAAAGAATGGGATGTTGGCGTGTTTGTTGTTGTTGTTGTTGGGAACAAATGGGTCTGAAATGTTTAAAAAGTGTAATTTTGGTGTCCAAATTTGTCTATAGGGACTCTATTCCTACTGTAGCATTATAATATAACATTATACTTGAAATTGTCATCATACTTATTTTATATTGATGGACAATTTCCAAAATTCTCAAATTTAGATGTAAGCAAAACTCCGTAACCTTATTTTGCAGCTCGTGTGCAACAAGTGGGAATATAAATTTATTCAGAGCTGAAACAATCAGTAAATTAATCTATTAGTATACAAAAAACCTTTGATCTTAAACGATCGGTCAATTAATTCATTCAATCAAGAAAAATATGTAGGAACGACGAGCAGTATTTGTAGTTTGGGTCAATTATAAAGCAAAAAAATTCAACAAATAATACAAACGTGAAGATTTGTTCTTTTGTTCTGTTTATAACTTTGTAAATTGAGTATTTTAGATTTTGAACTCATGAAGGAACAAAACACGACTTTTAAAAGACTTTTCTGACATTTAACAAATGTAAAGATTAAGTCATGAAAATAGTTGACACATTCATTGATTTTAATAATTAAGTTTTACTTTTGTTGCCGTACAGTGAAGCAGTTCACTTACGTCCCTTATGAAATGATTAAACTAAATAACCCTTTTTTGAGTTAAAATAGAACTTTTAACTTTATCCTTTATATTTTGTCTTCGCATCATACATCAGCTGAAACGTGCTCTTCAGCTTTTTTTCGGGCAATATTAATTATTACAGCTCCCATGAGGCTTTGACAGTATGCCACAAGGGCTGATGGGATATGTAGTTGTTGAACGCTAACAAAACAACAGTTTTATTGTTGTTTAACCAGATTACAAAAGAAAAAAGAAACTGTCTTACCTGTAGTCGACCTTCTCGTGCAGACAGTTTTGATTTTAAGATGTCCGTCTCTTTCCACAAACAGTCTCATGGTTACAGCTGTCAACTGTTTTTATAAGAACTACTGTACTTCCTCGACAGAAAGTAGTTCCACGTAATCATCATCCAGAGTAACTGGAGTATTGCTTCTGGAAAGAGATATTGTTGTTAAATCTTTTAAATATATTTTTTTCATTGAGGCAGAATCTCAAAATCTGGACCAATAAAACCAAAACTTATCTGCAAGCCTAAAACCGACAAATGGAAAGAAATGTTGTGATTTGGGTGAACTGGGCCTTTAGGATGACAGTGTTCAATGTCCAGTACGTTACTTCTGTACTGGACAGTAAAAGTACTTTTTTATTTGTTTTTAAATATACCGTTGGTGCCGAGAACAGATGTGGTTCACAGGAACATTTTCAAAACGCGTAATGATCTCAGAATATGAACAAAAATAAATTCAGAAAGAAGAACAATCATAAAAAAACAAGAAAACATGGAAACAGGAACTTGTTGATACATTTATTTCCTCCATGTTAGCACATAGAATATATTTATATACATATTGCTAGCTAAAGCGTTCAAAAAAAAAAGAAAATGTCAGGAGCATAGAAAATGTTAAGCCACAATTAATAGTTTACATATGGACAGAACAGAAGATGACCTACAGGAGGTGAGAACAAAGTAACTTTACACTGGTTTTATTCCACTTAGAAGTGCATGAATACTCGTGAGTACAAGCAGGATTTCGTCCAGTACTCACACAGTATCTGAACTGAAATACTCTGGAAAAACAACAGTGAAAAGTCTGGTTATGGGCGACAATCTGATCGATTTACTCACTTTTTCAAGCTGAAAACAGCTTCAAAAGATGTTATTTAGCTCGACTAAAGTTCCAGAAAATTAATTTTAAAAAAACATCATTGTCATATTGCGCAAAAAACAAAATCAAAAGAAAGAAAGAAAAAAGGAGCCAGAGATACACACACCTTTTACTCATGCAGTTAAAAACCAGAGATACAAACTGGAATGACATCAAAAAGTTTTCCACATAAAAAGGGAAAAAAAAAACTCAAACTTTCCACACTGAAACCTTTACAGCTGGATGGACGAATATAAAAACAGTCAAAGAAAGCAGGTCACGTGTGTGTGTGTGTGTGTGAAACATAAAACTTGTGTCACCGTGTCACCTTCAACACGTGTGTCGGTTTGGGAGAACATGCATTTATTGGTTGGTTTTCAACAGGACGTTAAAGACTCGTTGAAATATCCGGACACATTTAAAGGTGCAGTGTAGCTCTCACGGAGTTTAAAATAATAATAAAAACAAACAAAAATAAAGTAAATCCAAAACCAACCAAACCGGCAACACATACACGCCGAACATGACACGAACCCCAGAGTGTCGTGGTAACAACGGCAGCCGGAGCTGATATGAGAACGGTTGTACATTGTACAAAACTAGAGCTAACAGTCTTCAGGGTCGCTGTGAACACACGGGGCAACAAAGACACAGCTGAAATATTTGTGAGTTCATTTACAATGTACATATAATATGAGGGAGGAGATATTGACAGAATGACTTCTTATTTACACGTAGTGCAATGAGGATACAAAAAAACAAAAAGACTGCATGTTTGACCTTAAAGCCTGCAGAGGAAAACTGTCATAAGAAAACAAAATATTAACGCGAGCAGGGAAAATGAAATCACGCCGGATATGTAGCTGAACTGTACAATAACATGTTACATCTTAAAGTGATACACTTAAATGAGTTTCCAAAGAAAGACTCCGAGACGAGTGAGTGAAAGATTTTAAGTCTTTAAAGTCTGGAACAACAGTTACCGTAAATTCTCTGATAGTGGGACTGTTAATAATCACACACACAATAGTGAGTTTCTACATTTTTCTTAAAGTCATCGAATCCCATTAAAATACCAAACATCACCAGTGAATGCATTCTGCTAACAAGTACCACAGCCCGATGGATCTTCTCCCTCTGTAGTTTATCTGACTCAGTCACACACCCTCAGTCCTGTTCCCCAAAAACTCACTACAGCACCAAATGTGGATTAATCCGCCCCTGAAAATAGTCCCCAAGACATGCACTATTTTCTCTTGTTTGATTAAAAACTACAGAAAAAGGATTTAGGTCTTTAAAAACACCCAAGAGACGGACTAACACGTTGACTGGTCCTTTTTTCTTTCTTTTTAAAATGGGATTTGTTGACAATAAAAATAAATATAGAAGAACACCGACCTTCTTGCTTTAGGCTGCTGTTGAAACTCAACACTTCCTGTGCATATTTTCACAATAAAAGCATTCCAGGTGAAAAAGGGTGTTGACTTCACACTGGAGAAGAAAACTATGAACACACACTTTGATTTGATTGAAGAGAAAATTAATTTGGCAGCAATATTGATGATTGATAAATCAAATAAATAATTTATCAAATACTTTCTGGCTCCAGCTTCACAAATGGGAAAATCTGGTGGACATTTTCTGTCATTTTATAGATTAGACAAATAAATCAAATAATTGGTAGCTTAATTGATAATATATAAAAATAATAATAATAATAGTACAACATAGCCCAATAAAACAGTGCACAAAGGAACAGGAGGAGAAGAACATAACTATTACGTTTCTGGAAAAACATTTTAGCTCCCATATTGTTAAGGTTAATTGGCAGTTGCATTATAAAGTCATTATAAATTACATTTACCACAACAATTAATATGCAGTACATACTGTATAAAACTAGTATGTAGTGTGTGTTCGTATACGATGAATCAAGGAAGTTTTGAGTTGTCATTTACAGCAAAAATAATAATAAGCAAAAGGACGTCAACACGACAAACGGGGTAAAAATGAGTTTGATATAAAGCCTGGTTCTCTCTTTGCTTGTAGTGAACAAAGGCCCTGCCCACTACGTGAGGATTTACGGTTTCTTATTTGTCACATGTTAACAGAAGCACAAACTGATTAACTGGCAATCTGTGTGTAAAAAAAAAAAAAAAAACAGCCACGCGTCTGTACAGAGTAACTGAAGTATTTTCCTCCGTTCAGTCAATCTTCATAACTGAGGAAACAGTCGACAAACTTTAAAAGTGTCCCACTTTTCAAAGAAAATTAATTTGGCAATTTTATTGCCACTTTAAAAAAAAAAGAAAAAGATTCAAAGCACCATATTTAAACACCACCGACACTCGACATCCAGCGCAGGGAGAACTATAGAAAAGATTAATTTGATCATTCACATTTGCATAATGTTTTATATTGGTCCATCCGTCGTCACTGCTCATTTGACTTCTGGTCTTCTCTTCTTTTTTCATTTTTTTTTTTTTTTGTTTTACCGTAATGAATGAAAAAAAAAAAACACACGATATAAAACTATCAACATGCATGAAGCCTTACCGGGAGTAAGATGATGAGGAAAGAAAAAGAGAAACAGGCACTGACCACCAACTACAGCAAAAGCAAGTGAAAGAGTCACTTCAGGTTTAAAAAAAAAAAAAGAAAGAAAGAAAGAAAAAGAGCATGAATTTCGAGTGAACATCACTATAAAAATGACACCGACGACGCTCGGAAAAATATACATAATATTTTTAGGTTGTAGGAGGATCTACTCAGGTAGGTTCAACAAAATGTCAGATTTTTTTTGGCAATATTACAAGCATTTGGGTTGTTAAGAAAATGAAGTGTGCAAAAAAGTGGAAAACTGTCAAATGATGGAACCTCTCTAAGATCCAGCTCAGTAAAGATTGCTATACATTTCCCCAATTTAGAACAAATTAAAAACTCGGTATTCCTTTATTAATATCTGACTCATAAAAATTACAGTCTATTAAAAAAAAAGACCCCAGAAATGTGCATAATAATATTAATTACAATAATACATGGAAGATTTATTTTGCCGGCGTCTTTTAAGGCCGACCTCGTGACCCTGTTCCCAATAAGTGACTTGAGGACAATAAGATTTTAGGTAGAAACGATAAAAGGTGCTATCCACCGCAATAGTTTCATGAAAAAAAACTGAATATATTAACGTCTGTGAGCCATGTCATCCACTATTCAAGATCCTATGCAGTTTTTTGTCGTTTTTTTAAACAGGTTTTCTCTATGAAAGCAGAGCTAGTTTAATGCTGCGATGGTTCTTACGGTATGTTTTCATTTTTTTATGTAAGATCGACGGTTTTGTATTTGTTGCATTTACAGTAAGAAAAGTGATTTTTTTTTAAAAATTCAGGTAATAAAATGTAGTCAGTTTATGCTCATCTGTTACTAAACACTTAAATAACACATCCTCTGACACAAGCTCATAAAAAGCACTTCAGTAAAGGAAAAAATCGAAAGAAACAACACAAAATCATACCATAACTCTGCATTCGAGCCATGCTCTCGAGCAATCTGTTCACAATTCAGAGGAAAAAATAACCAAAATATAGGAAGAAAAATCAATACAATGGGTACATTAAATAATGAAATGAAAACAAAAAAAAGGGGAACAAATTGCTCTTTTCACGCAGAAAACACACCGGGTCTGCAGAGTTTTCAGGAAGGCAAGTAGAGAAGCAGGAGGGAGGAGTGTGTGTGTGTGTGTGTGTGTGTGTGTGTGTGTGTGTGTGTGTGACTGACTGACAGGAGGAGGAGGGGGCGAGAGCCAATGACATGTAGGGTCAGCGGGGGGGAGGCGGGACTTGTTCATCTCTTCCTGCGGCAGGTTCGTTTGTGGTCGGCGTGCCAGTGCTCCTGCTGACACTTGATGGAGCAGTACGAGGTGTTCCAGCAGCAGTGGTACATGGCCTCCTCCTCACAGTTATAACACTGGAAACGAGACACACAAGACCTGCTTACAGCTTCGCGTTAAAACACAAGCGTTTCATTTCATTCCATGGTCATTTAGAGATGCGCACACTGAGACTGCGCCACGAGAAGCAGAGTGCACTGAAAACAAGAAGCTACAAAGAAATAAATTCACCATAAAGGCCGACAGGAACAACTACAGCACGAATTTCTGTTGTCACACTTTACTGGAACTAAATATGAATTTAAACAGTATGTATAACACAGAAAACCTGGAAATTATATTATATCTTGAGCTGATGTGTAGGTTGATTTGGACCTCCAAATTACTTTATATACCAACACACATCAAATTATACTTCTCCCACAGAAACTAAGAATCTCATCTAATCCCGAACAAAATAACAGAAAAACAACATTTCTGATACAAAATATTTGAAGGAAAAACCACAGAAGCTGCGGTTCAGGCTGTATCTGCTTAATGCAGAACTGTTCAGCTGGGACTCGCTTCAAAGTTTCATTATTTTACTGTAGTTTAAGGTACGTGCAGAAAAAACGCCTGTATCATGTAGGAGAAGATAAATATTGAATGGAACTTGTTATTGACGGGTGACAGAACCATTTTAAAACTTCAGTTATAGATTTTTTTTTACCGCTCTAGGGCAGAGAAGTCATGACATCTCATCACACTAAAAATGTTAAATTGTCAAATTAATCTGGATAAAGTTCCCACGAAAATAACACAACAGACTTTAGTTTCAGCTCAGGAAACAGTAACAACAAACCTCACACAGAACCATCAGCTACAGAGCTGAAAATAAAAAGGTGTGCAGAACTCACCCACTGCTTCTTCTTGGTCTGGGAGATGACCTGCTTTTGTTGGGCCACCAGCTTCTTCACCTCCTCCATCAGCTCCTCTTTACACTTCTCCTTCACCTGCTTGCACTTCCTCTCCATCTCCGCCTGAGCTCCGGTCACCGCCTTGCTCACCGCCTGGCGCTTCTCCTCCTCCATCTCCGCGCGGAGCTGAAAGGACAGAGACGGACGGGTGGGGGGGGGGGGTCCAACGTATGTTTCAGCTCTCAAAAGACACAGACGCCGTCGAGCGGGAAATGTAAACGCACCTTCTCCAGAGCCTCCCGGACGACCCTCTCCGTCTCCCGCTTGTTGTCGGCCTTCATCATCTCCTTGACGTTGTTGAAGACCTTGGTGTACTTCTCGTGGCACATGTTCTGGCAGGCGCCGTCGCTGTTGGTCTGGGTGCCGCGGTGCAGCGTGCGAGGCGACCCGCCGCTGGCCTTCTTGGTCTGCGTGGACACCGACAGCTTCTCGGGCTGCTGGGGCGCCGAGGACACCGGGATCTCCTGGCTGGAGCTGACCGCCTCCATCTCTGGCTCTGGGTCCTGCTGGAAGGGGGGGGAGCCGGGAGAGGAAGACACAGTAATATATTACACAAGTCACAAGTTACATCACAAGCCAGAGAAATAAAACACATCTTTAAGTGTTTTAGAAAAACTGATGGACGGTTAAATTTAGACCTTTTTCAAACCACATCAAATGTAAAACCAGCACGGACGACATGGCCTTATTTTCATATTTCTCATCATATCACATATCGTCGTCGTCACAATCCGTGGCTGATGTTTCTGATCTTGTGGTCACTTTGGCTCCTCTGAGTTTGTCCACTTCCATATTTCGACAGCTGTCCGAATTCAAGTTTCTGCTAAAACTGTGGCCACCTTTTGTATTTGTCTCAACATTTCCTTGACGCTTCACTACATTCTGTTGCACTGACAATAAAGCTGATCTAGTAATATTACATAGAAAAAAGCAAGCAGTAAGAGTGCAACTTTCAGATTTTAAGTGTAATGCTGGCGCTATTTAATCATTTTAGTATCATCACAAATCCTCTCAAGAGACCAAGATTTTACCTCACAATATGTTTTGAGAAAATCAGATTGTTCATTTTTTTACATGAACATGTGACAAACAAACATTTTTATACACAATATTAAGTGTGTGGCCACAGTCAGATTTTTGTAGATTCTGTTTGTGACGACTTACACTGACTTCTTCTTTGGGCTCGACCATTTGAGATCGACGGCTTTTCTTCGCCTTGGGCTCCTGGCTGCCTTTGAGCTGGAAACGGGGAGAAAGAACAAAATATCATTAAATAAATGTTGGCAAAATGTGAAGCATCTTGCTGTTCCTTTCTTGTTCCAGTATAGAGTGAAAAAGCCCTGTGGGGAAATGTATTTCAAGCATTGTACTTAAAACATTTACCATTTAAAACAGATAAAAAGTTATTAAAGCTATTAACCATCTGTATTTTTGAAAGATGTTGCACCCCGCCGAAAGTCTTAGACCACTTGATTAAATCTGTT